>JANPWX010000328.1:1588153-1815480 GCA_024734555.1 Trochalopteron elliotii | reverse complement strand
CACAGTAGTCTCTCGGCGGAGGGGCCCGGCCGTGCCCGTGGGAGGAAGGGCCGAGCCGCCCTACCCGGGTGGCGGGCGGGCAGCCGGGGGCCGTGCCTGTGCCCCACTCTGGCGGCGGAGGAAGGGTCAGGCGGGCCGGGACAGCGCTGGGCCACTTGCGGGAAAGCAAGCGAGAAAGAACGGCTTCGGAAGCTGCGTCCGACCCACACGGGCTGGTGTTCGCTTTCTCCGTGGAGCTCCACAGAGCTCTGATCCTCGATGTCGTGGTCTGCTGTTACCTACCTTTTACTCGGACTGTTTCTTTCATAGCTGTAATAAAGGGGCAGTATCTTGCGAGTGCCGTTTTTCTTTGTTAGGGCCGTTCACTGTACAGTATATGCAGGCAGTCCTTGTAATAGGTTTTACTAGAAAGAACAGATTTGAAGCTAGTTGTACTTACTGTCAGGTTTTTTCCCCCAAGTGGGGGTGGCAAAGTTTCATAGACGACATCAAGGTGGGAAGAGCATGTTGCAGTGAAGCATTCTGACCTTCCACACAACGTCCTTTATCCATCAAGGATGGCTCCTCAAGGCTTCTCACAGATCCGGTGTGTCCTTCAGACCCTCCCCAAGTAGTTTGTATTAAAACGAGCACTCGGACCTGTTGTGGGCCACATCTGGGCCGTGAGCACACACGGCCACAGACCTGCGTGCTGGGCAGATAAAGGGAAGGACGGCAGCGGTGCTTGTGAGGGCAGTGGCAAGACTGGGCCCGAGGTCAGGAGCCACCAGTTGCTAGTGTTTTATAGGATTGTTTTGCCTTTTTTTCTTCTTTTTGACTGTTGTTTCGTGTTCGGCCACGTGTTGTGGTCAGGAGTCAACAAGAACCGCCATGTGTCCATTTCACCAGTGTGCGTTTACCCCGTCGGAGAGGCTTAAAGGAGGTGCCTTGTCTGGATGCAAGTACCTGCTGTAAATGCAGGGCTGGGCGGTTTGTAGTGTCCTGTATTGACATCAGTCAGGTGTTGGTATCTCAGTCTGACACCAGTTGTGTACAACGTTCATGCATTTACTGTGTTTTGTTTGGTTTTAGGAGTTGAGTAGGCCCTGTTCTGTCTCCGGTTGTTTCATTATTAAATAATCCAAGATGTTTGGATTACATAAATGTGAGCTAAATGTACCCCAAAGCATATTTGTGCTTGTTTTAATTTTGTGGTTTCGGTTTGTTTTGTTGTTGGGAATAAAACATTCAAAGTTAGTGCAACAGCAAAATACACTGTACCATTTAAGTTACATAGCTTTCAGGATCGTGTTTTGATAAAACACTTGGTATTTGTATTAATAATTTATTAGAAGCTTTCTGACAAACTCCACCAAAGTGAAGTTTATATTTAAGGGGTTTATTAAATAGTGAAAGTAGTTATTTTAAATTTTGGTGATGATTATGCATATCCATGTCTACATCTGCTAGGTTGGGCACGAAGCTTTGGTATCTGCTCCTCTATTTCTACAGTTACATGTTAAACATATTTTCCTTATCTTGGATTGTTGTCTGGCTTTTTTTTTTTTTTTTTGGGCAGAAGGGGAGAACCCTGTTATGAAATTTTACAGTATTAAGTAGGTGTCTGTTTACTTTGTCCTACCAAAATGGCAAGATTCATTTGTGAATGAGGTTCTTTGATGGAGTTCATGAAATGAGCTGGTATATTTTACCAAAAGTCAGGTCATCTTGGAATCACCCTAAGGTGTCAAGGAGAAGTCATTCAGTCCCAGTCTCTGCGAGGTTGGTCCAGCACTGCTGGAGCTGCTGCTGTCAAACCCAGCACCAATGCAGTATCTGCCCGTCCTGCTGTTGCCTTCAACAGAGGAGCGATCCAGAAGTGTCAGGACATCAGTCATGGGTTGTGTCCTTTTCCACTCTTAATTTATCTGTGAGGTATTGCAGGGACTCAGAGGAATGTCTGAAGCTGTGAAGAGCTTTCCTGTTGGAAGAGCAGCCTAGTCCTTAGCCAGACCTGCCCTTATATTCACAGTCAGCTTTACAAAAGGCAGTCGTCAACTTCTGAGAGCCCTACAGTTTGACTCTGTTGGAGCAGCTTTTCTGCATCTTTTTTTTCCTTTATTTGAATCGTTCCTGGAATCACTTGAGAGCTGATTAGTGAGGATGTCTATTTCTTTCCTGGGATATATCATCCAAGGGCAACTGCTTTGTGAAAATCTCCTTTCATTTGAGCTTTCCTTTTCTTGCCTCTTTCAGTACTTCATCTGTCATTCATGCTCATGGTGTTGTCTGGAACTTTCTTCCTTTTTGAATGTGAAGGAAGCTCTCAATGTTCATTTGGGAAGCATTACTAATGCCATTTAAAACATTCCCAGATTAACATGATAATTTTTAAATTGAGAGGCCAAGTATAAATATATTTGCTGAATACTCATAGAGTGTTCAGACTTTTCTGAAGACCATGTAAACTTCATTAACAAAAGTAGTGACAGGCTGGCTGCTAGAACCACCTAGCTATGAGACTACATCATTGCTGCCAGTGCATGAGGATGGTTTACAGCAGACATCTGCTGTATTTGTTTATTTGGTTTGGGGTTTTGTTTTGTTTACTTTTTTGGTTTGTTTCTGTTTTGTTTGGTAATGGACAATTTTTATGTCTCCTGGGAAATAGAAAATAGTTCAGAAAAAGTTTTAATCTGCTTTTGTTGAAATATATGTGTGTAGAAGAGTTATGTGTTCTTCAGAAGCATCCAGAAGAATTACATTACAGAAGAATACATTACAGTATTTGTTTATTATTAATAATAATAATGATAATAATAATAGTAAAGGATTTTTAAAAATCATAAAGAGAGTCCTTCACTGTCAGTTTGAGAAGGTAGTGTTTTACATACTGTGCACGATACAAACCAGTTGTTAGTGTCAGTAGAGGATACAGCTGACTCTTTAGCCTGGCATTTCTGTAAGGCATTTGCATCAAGAGAAGGCACCTCATCAAAATCATCCCAAGGAGTTGTGTCGTTTTGTCAGATTTTGTTTTTCTCAGCTTTTTGGCTCAGGAGGAATATAACTGTAGGTAATGTAAGAATCAGCTGAATCAAACACGTTTGTTTTCTAACCCATTGTATTTTCTTATGCACAGTGTCACTTACCAAGACACTTTGGTAGTGTGTGTGGAACCTTTCCACATGCAGCTGTATTAATAACCATCCCTCTTGTTTTTACCTCAGTTGTGTAAAAGCTTGTTTGAAGTCAGTGCTGGTTTACACCATGGCCAGTTCTGGCTGCTCTCTCCCTTCAGCTGGCTGGTGCAGGTTGTGGGGGCTCAGGATGAACTGTAAGGAAACTTATCTGGATTAAAATAATCTTTTTTTGTTGTAACTTGGGTGAGTTGCTTGGTTCATGTGTACTTTCACAACTGTAACTGGAAGGGAGGTACCAGAGTAGGAGTGAGGGAGAGGAGATGGATTTTACTTAAGCCATTGCATCTTCTGAAGGAATTGAACATGGAACTGTGCCTTGAAAAATGGAGGTGATAGATCTGGGCATCAGTCAGTGCTTGGTCACTTGGAAACATTACTATATGGATTTTTTTGTTTTCTTATATGCATTAATTTGAAATTGCAGTCCCAAAGGGTGTGGAAAAGGTTTCATTTTCTGGTAGGAATGTTGTGCTGATGAGGCGATACATTTTTGCAGGCATATTGTTGTTTTGTACTTTAGTTATTGCTTCAGTCAGATTTCCAGCTACCGGTGTAAGATCTGACGGTCTAAAATGCTGCATCACAGCCCAATAAACTTTTATTCCCATTTTCCTGCATTTATAATGTGGACATATCACTTGCTGTCCTCCAGCCCCCTGAAAGCTCCTGGGGAAAGATATCTTTGTCTTACATAAGGAACATTGTTTAGAAAATAAAAACCCAAGGTATTTATCATACTTTTAATTTGCTGGCTCTATGTGAAGGTTAAATATGAGGAAATATGTATATAAATTATTTATAAAGTGATCTGTTTTACAAAAGTGATCTTTCTTTGCCCCGTATTATCTGGACTATACTCTGCATTGTCTGTGGAATTTTGTTTGGTTTAGACATGTGAGAATTTGCACTTGTTTGGTTGTTGTCTTTGTGTCTTTTATTTATGCATGATGGACAGTACTGATTTGTAATTATGCCATATCCATATTGCATTAGCAGATATATTGACTGGTCTATTATTTTTAGGCACGTGGCCATGGAGGCTATGATTCTGATTTTAGTGATGAGGAGAGTGGAGAGAAGTCTCTGCAAAAGAGTAAAAGGTAATGTAGTACAGGATTAATACTTTACATTATGTATTTTCTACAAATGGCCTCTTAGTGTGCATAGAAGATGATGCTGTTGCATGTAAGGTCTGGTGTCGAAATGGTTTTTGGAAACATCAATTTCTTTGATTTCTGCATCTCCTCACCTCAAGCTTGCCAAAGCTTGTCATCTCCTAGGGGCAGCTGATTAAGATCTGTTCTGCCATCTCCATCTGGTGTATATTTGCCCCTCAGTCCTTGGAGCAGAGTGTTTTGTTTTTCCAAGCGTTACTATCCACTGCTGGGTTTTGGCAGCTCTGTTCACACCACTGTGATCCATCAGGACAAATGGAACTGCTAGGACAGCAAGGCAAAAAAGACCAATTGGTAGCAGGCTTTGTAGATATAAACACATAGAGATATAAAGTGAAGAACTGCTGCTACTTCTTTATTATTTAATTTGTGAAGAGACCTGGGAATTGGTAAATTGTGTTGTGATCAGTCCTTGATATGTACCTGCACATCTCTTATTTGAGATGACCTTGGCCAATGCTTTCAGTGGTTTGCATAGGTAGTGACCTGGAATTTTGTTGTCTGATCTGACTGTATTATAAAGATTTTTATTTATTGATGTATTTATTTTGCTTTTGTACTGTAATTCCTTGACACTTTCTGCACCATAATGAACATTTGGCTTATATTTTGCATATACTTTTCTTACTTTTTACTGTCTCTCCCTTGCTCTTTTATTGGACTTTATTTCAGAAGGCTTTCTGGAAACTTTCCTAGGACTCTTGCATATTTTTCCTTTATAGAAGAATTGAAAGAATGGATTTTGTAGTGTCTGATTGCATTCTGGGAAAAAAAAAATCGTGTTTTAATCTTTGGAATAATAGCAGGCATTGTGCCATTTCATTTATTTTATAAATATAGCTGTTCTCCATTAAAATAGTGACTGGTTTTATTCAGATTTCATTTTCTTTAGATGCCATTACACATTCTACCATTCCACTTTCTAGGTGGAATATTAACTAACCATCAGGAGCCTTTCAAAAACACCATCATTATCCTTGTTCTGGCACGCCACTGCTAACTCCCAGTAGGGCTCTTACATGGGTTCATTTTCTTGCTCTATCATGGTATTTATTTTCACTTTAAGGAAAATAGTCGTCTTAAATTCTCTCCAAATTGCTGCTTTATAGACCTTTCTTGTGAGAATTTTGTGCTTACAGATCCTTTTGAGTAAATGATACCTTAAATTTCTAGAGTCCTATATTCCCTAGCTGGAAACAAATTCTCTGGCTTGCTTTCTTCAGGTTTCTGATTTGCATCCTTTCTGCTTGCTGATAAATATGGGATTTTTTTTTCTTCAGTTTATGAATGAAATTAACTAAATATAGCTTTTACTAGCTAAAATGTATAAATTTAACTTTTTATTACTTTGTTGAACTCTAAAAGTAACTTTAGCTGCCTACTGACAAGTACAGTTCATTACATGGTAATTGACTTTTAAATTTGTGATTCTGGTGGTTGCACTACAAGAGGCAGAGCTGTTTAATGAGTGTTGAGACACTGGCCTGAAAGGGTGGATGTTGGGGAAGATGAATCAGGGAAACCTTATAAATATGATTGCTTAGCAAAAGATTCTGAAAATATGAAACCTATAATCGAAATAGAAATGAAAGCTTGCTTTGAGTTGTAGGATACTGAGCCTTAGTTACTATATAACCTGAAAACAATAGTCTAGCCAGCTGAAGGAGAATCCCTCTTGATTGAACAATACCCTTCTGCTGACTAAGGAATCCAAAGGTCAATGTAGCAAAAGAGAATAGCTTAAAGAGTAGTTTTTAGAGTTTAAAATATAACACAGTATGGTAATGTAGTAGTTCTTATAGGCTATATGTAGATTCTATAGGGTTTTGTGTCATGTACTGGTTGGTTAGTGTAAATTAGAATATTCAACACAAAAGAAGATATAATGTATTGTAACAAAGACCTCGCTCTCTGACTCTCCTCCTCTCTTGCTCGCTCTCTGACTCTCCTCCTCTCTTGCTCTCTCTCTAGCTCTCTTGCCCCTGCGCTCCAACCCCTGCCACCTCTCTTTGGCTCTCTTGCTCTCTCCTCTCTTACCTCTTACCCTCTTGTTCTCTCTCCCTCACTCTTTGGGACTTCCCTTCAGCCGAGGCTGGTGGCTGAAGGCAAGGCCCTTTTTACCCACGACCCTTGCAATAAAACCACATGTTCTAGAATGTCTCAAGTTGGCAGAGTTCCCTCTCCCTGCCGTCCACGGATGCTCCTACAGGTGGCATGGGGTTACTTCCAGTCACTCTCTTTCAGTGAATGCACTGTCCTTCCTGTTCCTACTTTGTTGTGTAGCTGAGATTTGAAAAGGACTTTAAATGTCAGAGTGAAACTGAGGAATCTTTCAAGTTTTGTCATTGTGGTTCTATAGTGATAGTATTAATAAAAACAAATATTACAAATTGCTGTTTTAAGCAATTGACTTTAAATGCCAGTGGGAAACAAATGCCTTCCTGATTTTGTTCTGCAAATGAGGTAAAATCCAAGCTGATGTTGGTTCTGTTGTTCATTTTATTCTTGTAGAAAACAGCAACATAACAGTTTTTGTTACTCAGGATAGGGCAAGGTTTATCATATGAGAATTTTATTGCTTATGAAAAGATTTTGACTAACTTTTCTTCCTTTTTCCCACCTTTAGAATACAGGAAGATGCCCTTCTGATAAAGCCATTCCAAAAACCAAAACAAGGCAGTGTGGTTCACAGACAATTTGCAGCTGAAGAATGTGATAGGTATCTTTTATATATTGCTTTTTTGAGGCATTTTACTCTTAATGGAAAGACAATTTTCACTGGAAGGTGTTTGTTATTAACAGGGAAGAAGCAAGAAAAAGAAGATTTCACTTGATATCTATGGATGCTGTATCCTTCTGTTTCATTTTTCAAGTTTGAAGGTGGGGCACAGGTTATCCATTATGGTAAAATACTGGGATTTCTCAGTAATCACATTAGGTGACAGTGCAGCACCAGACACTGAGTCATTCTTCAGAGGAGCTTCTTTTTGCTGTTAAGATAAAAAAGTTAATTGAAAATCTTTTTAAGAAGCCATGTATAAAGTTTTTATTTATGAAGACACTTATTTTCTGAACAAGTAGTTACATATTTTCCTCAAATTATGGTACAAATGTGTTTCAAATTATGTTTCTATTTTGGCCTCACACTGAGGCCAAAGTGTTCTAAGAAGCATTTCGTATTTTTCCATGATTTTCATTTCCAAACTAAAACATACAACTTTTATTTGTATGTTGGTGGTAAAAAGTAACAAATTATTGCATTTTAGTAGCCAAACTGTTTTTATAATAGGAAAGTACAAACTTGTTTTAAACCAAAACTGCAGTACAAAGAAGCTGTTGCCTAAATCACAGCTGAAAAAATGAACCAAGTTTCTGTGAATATGCATACAGAGCATCTTTGATAAAGGAAGACAGTTTTATAAATGATAACTGAGGTTTTAAAGATGATATTGCCTTAAATTCCTGTATTTGGAAATTCCCTTCTATGAGAGGTTGGTAAGTTCCTAATTAATTCCATTCCTTTTTGTTTTTTTGGAAATTGCTGAACTGTTTGTGAGTAGAAAAGTCTTTCTCTTAAGTATATAAAAAGATTTTGGTTGGGTTTTTTTGGTTTTAAACTGTGGTGAAAGGAAATAAGTTCTCAAACAATCCTTAATTGCTTTATTCAGTATGAAAGACACAAAAAGTTTGTGCATGACTACATTTTATACTATGGTGGCAAAATAGAGGATTTCCGAAGATCTGGGTGAGAACCATTTGCAGCCTTTCCCCTCCTGACCTCAAAGCTTCCCTGTTATGTAAAGCTGTTAAATATATGGTTAATATATATATATAGTTAATATAATAGTTAATATGAAGTTATATTATAGCTTTGGGGGCAGAGATGCATGTAGCTGTGTATCAAATTACTAATTTTTTTGGTCACAAATGGTAGCTACAGTAATTGGAAATACCCAAACACAAAACTACCTTGTTTCATTTTGTTTTCATATTTTTAGATAAGAACTTACCATGAACTGAATTATTCTTGTTTTGTTATGTAAAAGGAAGGATGACAGGTGATCATTAATAAAGGGTACATTGAGAAATACCTGTCAGTATCTTCAAAATAACAGTCTGAAATACTTCTGAATGTGCAGAATTGCTATCCATTGTCCAGAATAATAACTTCTTTAGAGTTATCTATAACTGCCTTTTAACATCACTGTCTTCAATAAAGAGTATAAAAAGTGTTTTCAGACAGGATCAAGTCATCGCAGTTTCAGTGGTTGTTTTCCACCATGAGTTTTTTTATTTGGGAACAAGTATGCCAGGGAATACATTTTTGATAGTTTTATTTCATAGAAATGTATTCCTTTGTGCTGTCAGGTAGAGATCAGAACTGTAAAATATTGATGGTTACCAAATTATTATTTGATGGATTTTCATTTTAATGTTACATTGTACTAAAAAAAGGTGTGTCCTTTTATAGAGCAAATGACAAGACGGATCTTGATGTTATTAGAGAAAACCATAGATTCCTGTGGAATGAAGAAGATGAAGCAGACATGAATTGGTACCTGAAAGTATTATAGGATGTTATTTTTAGATCACTTGTACTAAATTTGTGGTTTCCTTTACTAATTAAGAATTACTGTGCATACTTGGTGATCATCATTCTTTGATGCATTTGAAAATGAAAGACCATTAGAAGGTTTTTCATCTTGTAATATTGCTCAAATACCAACATGAATTGATGACAGAAAGAACTAATAAATAATAGCAATTCTCTGACATCCAAATGATTGTTCAAAAACTCTGAAGAAAGCAGAGTTTGAAAAAATACAGTTCAGTATGTACAGTGGATTTATTTTGTATTTATTTTTCCAGTTTTATGAAAATTACTCCTTAGTTTAATGACTGTCTGTCTGTTGCATTTCTTAGTCTACAACTTGTGTTCTTTCACTGGAAAAAAATGTCTTTGTCTTGCTAATGTCATTGCAATATAAAGTGAATTATGTTGTCTTCTGTATTTCATAAAAAACAATACTTTTTGTTTAAGGGAGAAGAGGCTTGCAAAGAAGTATTATGACAAATTGTTCAAAGAATACTGTATAGCAGATCTCAGCAGATACAAAGAGAATAAGGTATCTTTTCTTAGTGTAAATCATGTTGGGTTTTGAAGTACAGCCTTTTTAAAAATTGGCTTGTGATTGTGGATATGTTGTAAAACCAGAATATTAGTATCCCTTCCATAGAAAGGGAGTTGTGAGAATTTGTCAAGTTGCTTAATAAGCAGCAGTTTGAATCCAAGCATTGTCACTGCCTCAAAAATGTGCGTCTGTGGGAATAGGAACATTTCTGTCAGATGATGTTTTATGAAGAGGTACATTGTGTGTGAAAGGCAGAAAATGCAAAGGGGTTAAAGAAGGAAGGCTGGAGAGGTTGCTTGGAGAGGAGCAGTAGATGAAGCCTAAAAACCCATGGAATGTTACTGTTAAAAAAAAAAAGTCTGAAAAGCGTTTTGTACTTGAATGCTGGCAGAAACAATTTTGGAAAAGTCTATTCTAAAGCAACATCTTTGGCTGGTTGTCCTTCTCTGTGAAAACAGGATTTGTATGTGCCTTGTAAATAAATAGAATTTCTTAAGAGAAACAGCCCAATTCCAGCACCAGATTTTCTTCTTAACTGGAACAGCCTTTATTTTTTCCAAGTTTTTGGCTGACTAAGTTCTTAGTCAAAGAGTATACATGAATTTTCTATTGTGATTTTCCAAAGACCGGTGCTGAACTCAGATGTGTCTCGGTGTTTCTAGCACACAGTAACCCAGCCTATATAGTTCTATTAGACTATTTATAGTATTGAAAATTATCTTCCCTTGTAAATATTTGCGAGGACTGGGTTTAGCTGTATTAGGAAGAAAAGATGACAGTCATCTAAAGACAATTGGGACAGTAAAATGCAAAAGTTTAATTAAAATCAACAAAAACTAAAATGCTGAAGATGCCTTTCCTCCTTTTTTGAGTAAATTTGATTTTATTGATTTTATTTTCCTGTAGCTATGTCATATCCCTCAATGTCTGCTCCATCCCCCCATCCCCCAGCTTATTTCCCTTGAGCATGCTTACAGATTTTTGTTTCTCTCACTACTGTGCCAAGTTTCCATATGTTTGCTGTCTTTTGTGGGAAACTTCTGTTCTGGCCCAGATTTTTTTGTGTGTGTGTTTTGTTGTGTGAACAGTATTTCCCTGTCAGACTTCAAGTGTGTCTATCCTAACTTTGAGGTCACTCTCTGTTCCCATTTATGCTCCTAAGTCATTACCTATATTTTTGGAATTGCCATGTCAGCATAACTGCTGTGTCATGCAATTTGTAAAATATATATGCTTTCTTTTCTCAAATACATTTGGATCATATGAAAGTCCTTTCTTAGAAATTCTTAGAAAAATAGAAAAAAAAAAGAGATTTTTCTCAGTGACTGATTTATCCATGCCCATGTTTGCTACAGAAGGATTTCAAAGCAGGCTTTTTTCTTGGAAGTCTTGAGCTGCTCATCCCATTTGCACTGATGGAATACAGTCTGTGCATTCAGGTTTTTTCTGCCTTAATTTTTTTTCTGCATTTCCAGAAACTAGAAGCTGGGTATCTTTAGCCTCCTGTGCCTTCTGTTTTGCAGTGCTGGTGCTATGAGAGGTAGATAACAGCTTCTCAGCTAGTCAGCCTTTTGCATGATAACATGTTGATGCTTCACCCTGATATAAGAAAGAAATTCTTTTATAATGACAGCATTCAGTCACTGGAACAACTTCCCCAATGGCACAGTGGAATCCCCATTGCTGGAGGTTTTTCAGATGCAATTGCCCAGGGTGATAGATAATCTCATTTGGATCCCCTTTCCCATGGAATGTTGAGCCTGGTGGTCTGTTAAGATGCCTTCCAAGCTGAGCTGTTCTTTGATTCTATGATTCTAGATTGTGCTACTTCATGTCAAACCAGAAGTTGGAGGTCATTTTTCTGTGATGTTTTAAATGCATATATTGCTCAGATTGAGACTTGCATGTATGTGCTCATCTGTCTTTTCACAGCTGTAATTGTTCTGCTTCTGGCCAAAATCTTCTAGTCAGATGATTTTTTTAGATCTCTGCATAGAGATTGTGGCTCAGATCTCTTTAGGACTTTTCTTCTGAAGTGAACCACTGTTTTACAAAGGACTGGATAATGGAAAGGACCAGTTTCATGGGAGCATCTCCTTTGAGAATCTGGCAAATAAGTAGAACCACCTTGTCAAAGCCCCAGGACATGCACCCCAGAGGCCACAGGCACATTGCAGTTGCTGGTCCAGACTGTTTTACTCACTCACACACACACATGGCTGGGGCTCCTCTGCTCTCATCCCTAGAGATTCACAGGTGCTCTCACAGCCAGAGCTGGAGACCCACTCACCCTTCTTGCTCCCAGGCTGCTTCACCTGCTGATGACCAGCCTGGCTTGGTCTTCACTGGTGTGTCAGAAATGCCAACGTGAACCTCTGGTGTGAGGCTACATAGAGACAGTGGAGGAGTGTTGTGACAGCTCTTGCTTGTGCTGGGTCTGTTACTCCTGACATTTTCCATAGATAAGAATTTTCTAGGTCAAGGTTGTCTTGGAACCTTCAGTGCACCTTGTCTGCAAACTTTGAGGCTGATAAATGTCTGTCTGTATTGTCAGAGAGTTCAGCTCTATTGTCAGCTTTACAGTGCAGCACAGGAGAGTGTTCTGCATTTAAGTTTTGCTTTGATATGCACTGAACTGGAAATGTTCCCTTTGTTGTCTTATTTTCCTAGAGAATTTCTTATTTGCTGTCTCTGTACTTTATTTTGTAGCTTAACAGATTGGAAGTGTCTCCTGTTTACTAAGAAATGAAATCTGTTTGACACCTGGTCATTAAATAAAATACGTTTTATTATTTTGTTTTTATTTCCAGATTTCTAGGCCAACTTGTCTTCTGCTTGGAAATGTTAGTGTGTTTGCTTTTGTAATTGTTTTTCAGCATGGAGGACTTAGTCTAAAAATAAGAATATTTGAAGTATTTTTATTTAAAAAAATACTATTCTGGCGAGCAGAGCAGAGATATATTTTTAATTAAAAGAGTAAAAACTAAATTTTCCAGATCAGAATTAAATGGATGAGCCATGAGCAGAACATAAATCAACTGAAATTAGTCTTTACAGTGCTTAGTATGTTGACTATTCACAACTCAGTTTTGGTTCTTATCTTAACAGTTTGGATTTAGATGGCGACATGAGAAAGAAGTAATTTCAGGAAAAGGTAATGCTGTCTTTCATTTTACATTACATTTCTTCTTGATGCTCCTTTTGCTGCTTTTTGACATAATTTTGTTAGATAATATTTGATGGTACTGGTAAGTTTATCAGATAATAATGTACAATAAATTGACTTGTCTTCCAGCTTTGCTGTTTTATGCCACATGGGTTTAGATTGCATGCTGATCTGCACATATTACAATTAAAAGAGCATATAATTTATTTTCACTAGGTCAGTTTTGTAATGAACACCACCATAATATGTTTGATAATGTAGAATTTCATGGGTGGGGTTTTTAGCTGCTTTTCTCCAGTAGTTTGGCTACCTCATTAGCCTTTGATGGCTGTAATTGAAGTCTCTCAGTAGTTTTCCTCAAGAAATAATTCATTGATTAACAGTTTCTCCAGTGCTGTTCTGAAAAACATTAACTTTTCAATTAAAGTTTGTTGTGTGATACCTATTTTCAGCTAAATTGGTTTTGAAAGCTTCAGTGGGAATGATTATCATGTCTCCCAATCCTGTCTCTAAATCAGTACCTTAAATCTGGGTGTGAAGTCTTACTAGTGTGTTACTGGGACTTTGCACAGTGGTCCTCATTCCATGGCTGAGGTTCTTGGGCTTTTTCAACTTGCTGAACAAGCGAGAAAATTAGGTGAATGAAGTATTGCTGTTCCTGGGGTAGATTCTCCTACACGTGTGGTTTTCAGAAGTCATGGATGCACATGCCAGAAAATTGCATGGCATTGTACTGCTGATCAGTTTCACTCACTTACAGTTCTTTAAACAGCTGTATTCTGTAAACACCTCTATTGTAATGTATTTCAAAAAGTTAGAAATGCATTTATGATTTTTTTAAAAAATGAGTGTTCCAGAGTAGAAAGCGTGAACATTAATGGTGAGGATTTTTAAATTGTAAATATTAAAGCCTCTAAAGGTAGTTGTAGTCATATGTTGCATTCAGCACTACACATTATATTAGTGTTATTAGTATATTATATATTAGTATTATTATATATATAATATTAGTATATATTATATATTAGTATTATATATTTGACAGAATGACATGCTTTATTGAATGCAAGATAATTAAAATTAAATGAGAATTAAACTATTTTTATGTCTTCATGGGGGTAAAATGATAGTTTTATAAGTTTAATATGTGGTACTCTATATTTTAAAATGTGGGGGAAAGTGCAGAATTACATATTTCAAGCTTTTTAATGGAATCCTAAAGAAAAGCAACAATTAGAATGTAAGAGTGGATAAATCCTCTCTGTCACCACTGGGGGGCGCGAGAACCCAACCCTCTGGCGGGTGTCGGCCGCTCTCTCCAAGTGCGGCTCCAAACAATCCTTTAAAAAAAGCCGTGGGTCTTTTATGCAATTTTAAAATATAAATCAGCCATATAAATTGCTTTCTGTAATGGTCCATCGATACCTACCCGTCTGATAATTAGCATTAGCATTGTATGTACTTATGGGATGTACTGCTGTAGCTGCATCAGTACAGTGGTGATGAGAACCACTGCCAGGGCTGTTACTAGGGTTTGGGGGTGGGGACAAGGGAATTCAGGAGTGGAGTACTCACATTTGGCTGCTTTGTGTTTGGTGGCTGTCTTTGCATGGTCACAAAGGTAAGTGAAAGAAGAGGTGACAGTTGTGTTACTAATTGTAAATGCCACATTATTTCTTTGGCTTCTTTTCTTTCCAGTCTTTGCCATAAGTGTTTTGAAAGGAGGTCATGTTGGAGATTGCTATGACACAGGGTACTGATAGCCATACCTTACATAGGGTTAAACTACTTAATGTATATTAATTTGAAACTTGCTTTTTAAATGAGAGTTCTGGGGTTTTTTTTACTTCAAATGTTTTCGTTGCAAGTGGTGTTTCATTACAGAACTGAAGTATCTGAGGACACTGCCAATCCATTAGTTAGCTGCTTAAGCAGAATTTTCTGAGGTTAATCGTTCACCAACAGCCCTGCCTGTGAGTCTGTTAATACACATCCTTTCTGCTGCTCTGCATACAAATCAGTCTTCTGCAAAGGGAATGCATGTATCTTTATTACTCCAATATTGGGACTTCAGTGGTATAAACAAAATGGGTTATGTGCAGATCTGTTTTGAAATCAGTGTTGCTTTCACATAATAAACCAAAGGAAGCTTTTCAAGCTGACATAGCATTTCTCACAAAGTTGATTTCCTTTTCTTGAAAGAAAGGTATTTATGGATAGTCACTAGAATACAAATTGTATGTCCAGTATATCAGGTAAACTAGTTATGTAAAAAGCATATGGGCATCTTCATATTGTACAAACGTGATACTATGAATAGTTTGATGTCATTAAAGATGCATGTTAGAATCACAACTTCTGATCCATCATCCTGTGCTAAATAAGTAATCATTTAGGGTATAGGATGTGTCCTAGTGACATTCATTTTTTCAGAGTTCATATTAGGCTTATTATTTTATAATGTACACCTTCATCCATAGATTTCAAAACACAGTTATGTTTTTTTCTTTGCAATTAGGCAATATTGGACAAGTATGATTGAGTGCTTTGTTGTTCCCTGTTGTTCCCTTAAATCTAGATGTTATTTTTAGGTATGTGGGAGTTTTTTATTTGAAAGAAATGGAGAATGAAAAGCAAAAAATGAGCAGAATTGGAAATAACAACCCCATATCTATTCATATTAATCATTGAAGCACGGTTTGCTGGTTTTGACTCTTTACAGGTCAGTTTTCCTGTGGAAATAAACACTGTGATGAGAATGAAGGCCTGAAGAGCTGGGAGGTGAATTTTGGTTATGTTGAACATGGTGAAAAGAGGAATGCACTTGTGAAATTGAGTAAGTCAGCCCTTCTTGGATATGTACACTTAAAAGAAGACAAATATCTTGTACTTTGAATGGTACCAAGTGAGACCCAATGATAATAACCTGAGTTCATGACAAATGCAGAATAGGAGATCATTGTGTTGAATTAGTCACAGGTGGTAGTATGGTGCTCTTGATTTAGAGAGAGCAGCTGTTATCATTATATATGACCATGTTGTTACAGATTAAGAACTTTATTCTTTATAATTAGCACATCATAAAATTAGAATAATTGGCTATAAGCTGTTTCGTATAGAAGCATTTCTAGTTTTAATGGACAATACTGCATTGCAGGGAGAATTTCAGCATTGTCATTGTTCATTCAGTTACTTGGCTTTGAAAGTCCTTAGGGCTTTAGACCAGACAACTTCTTGAACATCTTCAGCTCTACTGATTTTATTTCAAATATTTGTGTTTTCTTATAAAAGTTCTATCTTTAAACAATTTTCCTTTCTTACATCTCAGCTGGGATTTTCCAATTCAGTGTTGTGTACATGATGGTATGTTTATCAGATAATTAAACTTAGTACAGTTTATACAGTTACTTTGTGTAAAATGAGTGAGTAGTGGGGTTTTTTTCCTTTTGTGCACAAGACAGTCCATGTGGGAGCACTTGGTCTCTGACAAAGCTCTGAGACTTACACGTCTTCATTGTAATTGTAGAAGAATTTAATCTGTCCACAAGGATCCATAAATGGGATGTCTGTATGTGAGAAGCACTGATACTTCTTTAATGAAGAACTGCCAGTCCTAAACTTGTGATCTTCCTTCACATTTAGTAAAATCTGGGTTTGTACTGGAGACATTCATCATGTATTTTTTCAATCCTGACTGCAATTACATTGTAACTAGCGTTTTGAAGGAAAAGCTACTGATATTAAAAGATCTAGTTCTAACTAGTTTTGTAATTTTGTTAATTATGCTGATCAGATTCTTGCCTGCAATGTTCTCATTTTCTCTTTTTCAGGACTATGTCCAGAATGTTCCCACAAACTAAACTTCCATCACCGGTAATGAAATATTTTGAAAATAATGGGGACTGAATTATTGATAAGTTGCAATTATGATGAACAGCACACAGGGACAAAACTTCAGTGAGGTGATTAGGAGCTTCATCTATCCTGAAGTAGCATAAATATTCTGGAGTTCTTATAAAACCACTGACTTGTCACTGTTGAAGGTTAAGATACTGTGCTAATGACAGCACAGAACCCCTCAGACTAGAAGAATTCCATCCCCAGCACCAGAGAAGTTTCATTTGCTTAATTTCAGCCCAGTGATTATTTTTCTTCTGTTTCTAATAGCTCTTCTCTTTTTAACTGAATCAGTTTTGTTCAGTTTAACTGCTGATAGGTGTCTGAAAAAATGACACGTTTGGCTCAATTAAATACTTCAGATTTACTGTTGCGTAAGAAGTACATATAATAGAGGAGGTGTACATTCATCTTTTTTAAAGGAGGAAAGAAGTCAAAACATGCAAGAAAAGAGGCACAGCTGCACAGGACTCTAAAGAGCCAAAAAAAAAGAAGACAAAATTATCTCGTTCAGCAAAAAAGAAGTCCAAAAAAAAGACCCATAAAGGTAAATTTAAACTTTAAAACTTCAGTTATTAAAATACTCAGAGAGGTTAGTTGACTTTAGCTTAGTTTTGCTGCAGCTGCATAGATAGAGACATATAACTATGTATAAATGCATTTAGTTATGCATATAGATATGTAACTTTCTTGACTGCAACACAGGTAGTCAAAAGGGTAAATTTCTTAGATAAAATTGCCTAGATGCAGATAAGAGATAAATTTCTTATATTTAACAGAGAGGGGGACAGCCTTTTGAAAAGTATGCAGTGCAAGGGAAATGTGTGCAAACACTGGATGTTGCATACTAGAAAGGGTTGTGAAGTATTTATTGTTGAGGCTTTGGGGTTGAAAACCTTTTGGAAATGTTAGATAACCTTTTTACACCAGAGATCTTGGGTTGATGTAATTAGGCTCAAACTGATGACCTTTGCACTCATGCAAAAAAAATCCTTTTATTTCAGTGTTGGCTCGCTTTCTTTGAATGCAGTGTGTGCATGCATTTGCACACGTTTAGTGTAATAAATGGTGATAGAAATATCTCTGTAAACAATTTAAGATAACAGATAAAACCAAGAGAAGCTTATTGTTTTTTCTTTATTTTGGTGTTTCTTTACAGATCAGGTTTCTTCAGATGATTCTGATGAAGGTAAAGGTATTTTAATAACCTTGATGGTTTTTTTAATAAGTTGTATAATATATTAGACAGTTGTCATTGACATTAGTTTTATTAGCTGTCTGTTTTAATATTTTATATGGTAAGAATGCTGTCTGAAACAAACGGAAATACAAAGGTTCAAATGAATGACTTAAATATCTTGCAGAAAAAGTGTAGGGAATTTTAAGGAGGAAATTTTTTAATCAAAAATGAAAATGTGGGCAGATAACAGAATGGAAATAACCAGAAAAATGAGATGTCAGCTTGTTCCCAAAAAGAGTAGAGGGTACAAAAATAGGTACATTGTTAATAATTTCATGCTGTGTAGTCTGTACTGTGTAAAGATAGTACTTTTCTGATACAATAACTGCTATATTTTTCTTTGGGAAGTTATACTGATATGTATTCTGCTCAAAAAAAAAAAAAAAGGAAAAGACTTTAAATAAATCCTAGGCTTTAATTAATGTCTTTTCTGACTACCACCTGTAGTACCTCAGAGACCTACTTGTTGCAGGTGGATGCATTCAGTGACTCCTTAGTCACTGCCTGTATCTCAGTGATTCCAGTCTCTGTTTCCTTTTTTTGTGAAACAGACCCCATCTCCTGGTCATGCCAATTCTTGTTGCAGACTGTCTAGAAGTAGTTGACTGTTTTCACTGATTTCTCTGCTCTGCTATACATTTTTTTGGAATGTCCTCACCCCTAGGTGACCTGAAGCAGTTTTCTTAGTATTTGGACCATACCCAAAGTATTTTTCATCAGAAAACTTATGGGAAGATCTGGGGGAAGAGGAAAGCTTCTGAAATGAAATTCCTGTGTACTAATATGCAATAATCCATGTTTTCTTACAATTTCACTGATAAGTCACAATAGATAAGCACTACCATTTAAGTAAGGTAATTGGTAAAAGGTAATCTAATATCATAAATTGAAACTGTGTTGTAATTCTGGGTTTATAATTATTTAGTTTTAGGGAAAAAAAAATGCTATGTTGCTGTTGTCAAGATCATTGTTTTGACGTGATTGTTACTATGTTTGACCAAAACATTGGTGTGTGATACCTAAGAATCTTCTTGATACTACACTAATTAACGTTGCAAAACATCTTCATTTTTGTTCTGTTTATTCTCATGGTTGCAATTAAACATTGCTTCTAGCAATATACCATCTAATTTAAAAAAGATGAATTATTTTTAAATTTAGTTAATAAACATTTTAAATTTTTCAACAGATTTAGATAACAGCAATGCAGAAGATGGTCCTTCAAAAGCTGACTTTTGGAAAGGTCCTCGACAAGAAGCAGGTGGAAAATCACGGTCAGTTTGATGTAGTGAACTTGCAGCTACTGAAATGTACAAGGCCCATTCAGAATTGCAAAGGCAGAGTTGTCCTGAGTGTTTCAATGAGTATTCACACATAAGAGGTTATGTCAACTCTCTTTCCACACAGTGAACCTAAAAATATGTTTTTAAAGAGAAGACATATGCAACTCTTGAGGAAAACCTCTGTTAAAACACTACCATACTGCTGCTGCCTTACCCCCTACTATGCCAATAATTATCTTAGCAGTAGATCCTGAGAGTCACACAGGGAAATGTGAAGGGTATTGGAATGTAGTAAGTAAGTCAAAATTATCTGTACGTTCTACAGTTCTAATCTAAGAAGTTTGCTAAAACTTTTTCATACAAAAATTATCTCCTAGGTACAAATCCAAACCAGAACTTTCTGACTTTTATTTTTTGTTGTTGTTACAGGGAAGAGGAGTTTGATGAGTATTTTCAAGACTTATTTCTCTAAAACTTGCAGTTGATGTAGGTTGATTTCCTTCATGAGTTGTCAAGATGGAAGTCTGGGATTCCAGTCACAATTTTCCAGAGACCTCTGTCTGCCAGCATACCTTTTCTACAGTCACTCATATGGACCATTTGGGTGGATTGTCTTTGCAGAAGGCTTCAAATCTAAAAACTTTCTGTTTCTTGTAGTAGGCTGCATACTCTTGAAATAAGAGAAATATTTTTTTCAGTTCAGTGCAAAATATATATGGCACCCAAACTTAAACAAACAAGAATATAGTTTATTAACATTACAACAAGGAAGTTCACTGCTTTTATTTTATCCCAAACTTCAGCTATTGCCAGATTTTTGTAAAGGAGCATTTTTTGAGATTCTCTGAGTAGTTTAAAGCCATACACTTTAATATATTTATATTTTTAATTTATTAAACAAGAATTAATAGCCTTAAATTTATTTGTTACTTCAGTATTTGGGTATTCGTCTCTGTAAATATTTTCAAATGCTGTTGGAGAAGTTCAAATTTTGTCAAATATGTGTTCTGCTTGAATTAAGTAAACCATATCTGAAATCTCTCCTACTCCTTTAAAAAGTTCTATTTATTGTGACTTTCTTTTAAATTCTAGTTGTAAAGTGATGTGTCTTACAATTTCACCTGTAAAAACTTGGTTGGCTGGTGAAATTTTTGGTGTAAAAAATAACATGTGGCTTTCTACTGGAGATGTACGTGACTTTTGTGTTATCTGTGCCTTCTGATCTCCTTTCCATTGATTGAATGTTAATCCTTCTTTCACGTGTAATCCTAAATACACCAATAAAGCATGTATATTGCTTGAGAAACTTACTGGATTCATTTTCTTCTTTCAGTTGCAACACATCTTTAAACATTCAATCAGTCATGTTTCCAAAGAAACATGAATAGGTACCATGCTGTATTTTTTCTGTCTGGTGAAAACTACTGTGAATACGAAGGTCAGACTTTTTAAAATTAGTTTTCATGTTAATCTGAGGAAGTTAATGTTGTATAAAATATATTTTTGATAAGTACGTCTCACTGTAGGTATGGAAAGTATTTCTAGTAAGTATTTGATGTGGACAATGTAACAGCAGAGATGGTTTTAGTGTATTTATGAACATTTCACATGCACTCATGAAGAAGTTGAGAACTCTATTTACAAGTATTACTCAACATAATTACATTTTAAACATTTTGTACTTACATAATAAATGACAGTACAAGGACATATTTAGGGCGTCCTTGAATAAGAAAAAAACGTGTCCTTGTATGAAGGCTTCTTTAGGTAAGAAGGTGGATTTAAAGGTTAATTCTCTGTCATCTTGCTTCTTGCGAGCTTGGCTGAGAGTCAAATCCAATCTGCAGCAATCTGCTTAAACGTGTGCAACTTGCCCAAAGGGGTTTTTGTCGACTCTGTTGCTATATTTGTTGCTTCAAGTATTGTATATTAAGTATGTGTTCTGAATAACTAGTTTCTCTTTGGGTCTTTAAAATACAGTTACAAAAAGTTACACTATACATATTAAATACATCATTTAATACAGTTTGAATAAAATTACATTATCAAACAACCTTGAAATAGTTTTTTTAGTTGCGGATTTAATACAGAAAATAACATGATACCCAGTTTTATGTCATAACTGTTTGCATAAAATATTTGGCCCACTTAGAAGTCAATGTTGTAAGTGTTTGGAGTTTTTTTGTGGATTCCTTTAATTTTGAGTGATAAATGTACACAGTATCTCTGTCTATAGAGCATTAGAAGGGTTTGTAAAGAGCAAATTGTTCATTCTCCCTTCTGTGTGGATGCGGAGGGTCCTTCAGAGGAAAAAAACTTGTGGGTCTGCCTTGTTTAAAGGAGCAGAAAAAGTGGCAGGATTCAGTCTGAATGTTGAATTTCTCTGTTGCAGGAGTTGCATTTGACATCCATCTCCTTAGATTTGAAACTGGTTCCAGTGAATACTCATGTCTGTGCCTAACAGAGTGGCCATTTGCCTTCCTCCATCTGCAGAAGGAGCTGGCTTCCTGAGTGGAAGGTATGGAGTGGATTTGTTCTGAAGGTTTGGGGAGGAAGATCAGTATTCATGAAGAGCTAATTTGTGTGCAGTCTGCTGGTTGTAGAAAGACAGGTAATGGGAATTTTGATGTGCTTTACTTCTGCTTTGCTCTCCCTCAGAAGATTAAATTGGTGCCAGTTAATTGGTTTTCAAATACTTTATTGCATTTTGAAAGAGATGCACTGGGAATATGTGAGCCTTTTAAAATGCCCTTGAATGCAGATCCTGCTGTAGATATGCTGGTGTATCTTAGTAAACTTTTACTTGTGTGTAAAGTATGATGTTTGTGGTCTGCTGTTCTGGATTTTTGCAATAAAAGCTGGTCAGTTTAGGAACTGTGGGAGAGCCATTTGCACACGATCAAAAGGCTACAATGGCTATAATTTACAGATTTATCACTGGTAATTTTGGGAAAAATACAGTGTGCCATGGGCTTGCTTTTTATAGATAAGAGCTAGGGAATTGTGTTGTGCATTCCTAAAGTGAAAGAAATGTTTTACTCTAGGACTTTATATAGTATTGAAAATAAGGGAAAATGGCAGAATTACAGATTAGGAAAATACACATAATATAAAAATCTAAATATTCAAGTTAAAAATACTGCAATTTTTTTGTTTGAATTTTACATCTTAGATTTCATTCAGTAATTTCATATAACATCTGTCAAAATTATTTATATTTTTTTCTGGACAGTGTGTAGAAGTTACATATTTTAATGAAAGTACTGTATGTAAATTGAGTGACATGATAAAGTACCTAGAGCACACAGTTAACTCATTTTGCACCATTATTTTTTCCAGTTTTTAATTGTAACCATTTTTTAACCCATTAAAAATTATTTCCAACAAATGGCAAGTGTTTAAGAGGATTAAGAGATTGATCTATACTATTCTATGCAAAGCAGAAATCCACTGGGGCTCATTGAAGTTCTTTCTAGGTCTTTCTTTTCTTGTAGCAGGAACAGTGTCTGAGACAAAGAATTACAAAACTACACAGGTTTTGGATTTTCCTTCTTCACCACCACCTCCGCCTCCAGCACCACTTTCTGTTAAAAAACGAGGAAAGTAAAATGAGTATTTTCTGTTCATTTTAGCTGCTCTAATTCCTTATTATGGAGTGCTGCTTTTATTTTATGCGTATTATGTATGTTTGGCTGTCTGAAATTTCAGTGCTTGTCTGGGATATTGGAATAAGGAACAATGACACGTTATATATACATATGTGTAGGTAGTGTAGGAGTTGATACCAACATTTCTCAAGGGACCAAACACACACTGAACCACTCTTACTGGAAAGTTTCAGTATTTAAATATATGACTCTGTCCCACACATACAAAACTGAGGTATGCAAGCCATGCAAAAGAAAGAAACTCTTGAATCAATATAATCTGTGAATCTGTTTTTGAAGCAGATGATAGCAAAAACTTTAATTGGACCTAATTGCATAAACCTTTTTCCAACCCTGCATGAATCCCTTTGTAATTGCTAATTAAGGGAGAGAGACGTTTCCTGGTTTTATTTATAGCTACTGGTTCTGTTACTCTCCCTCAAATGATGCCACAGATGTTCATTGGTCATAGTTAAGATTCTTTCATTGTAATAGATTGCATTTCCAGATTCACTTAAGGTAAGATACCAATATTAGAATTAAAACTTACATTTGAATGCTGTGGATCACCATGTTACTAGGTCATTTTCGACCCTTTCCACCTGCATTGAAACATGTCACATGATCAGTGTCCTACCCTCTGTAATTTTTGGATCTAATCAACACTATGTTACTAACTATGTATTTGATTTTTTCAGTTTAATACTGTATTTTGCTTTACTTCAGTTCTGAACTTTCCACTGTAGTGGTTCAGCAAACATGTTTATTTTGTGTCTACTGAATGGCTAAGAATAGCCAGGTCAGTGTGTTCTAGAGAAACCACCATGGTTCAGCATGTATCAAATCTTTGTTTGTATGAACTGACTTAACAAACCCATATATTTACATGGCCTTGATTTGACAGTGTCAGATCTATTCTTCACAAATGTCCACGGCCTCATTCCGGTGTGTGCTTTTAAAGGATGCAGAATAATTCCCTTTTGTTTTGTGTTGCCAATTATGATGTACAAAGACCAGATCTTCAGCTTCTGCAAATCAGTCTGTCCATGCTTGCCTGTGTAAGGTTTCCTATTTTCCTATAAGGAAATATTTCTTAATTCAATGACTTCAGAGATTTCAAAATACAAATGATGTAGGATGGTCATAATCTCTAAGTGAGAGTAGAAATACCTGACTCTTCCTAAATGGATTATTTAATTTCTATTTAAGAAGCTTATGCTTAGGAGCATTGGATCTGACTTTGGTAACTTTTTTTGGTAATATTCTTTTCTGAGAAAGCGAATGTGTAAGGAGATCTGAGGTTGTGTAAGGAGGTTCCAGGTTTTGCTTTGTTTTGTTTTGCTGGTATTTCTGTAAAGTTCAGATGGTTATGTTCCAGTGTAAGGAAAAACATACTGACAACCAGCTAGTTCTTAGCAATAAATGAATCCTAAATAAAATTATATGATTTCAAAAAAATGAAAGTGTCATTGAAAATAATTTTGGGAGTAAGTAGGAGGGTGGAATTTCTGTGAAAATGTGTGTAAGTAGTATCACAGTGTGAGCAGGCCAAAACATTTGACTCATTCTATTACACTCTTACACAAATCTGGGTTGATTAAATCATGTAACTTACAGTACTTCTTAAACCACTTTGTAACAAGTTTTTGATTTTTTGTTTTACACTGATTTTTATTGTAACCTGGTATCAATTTTGTAAGTGCCAGTTACTGACACTGACACACACACACTGACAGTTACTTGATGGGTGGCCTTGAACAGCTTCTTTTGTGTGAAATGTGAAGAATACTCACCTATTTCCCACTGATACTGATTAACAAATAAATCATTTGGTACTGTTTGATATTTTAAAGATGTGTGAAACACAGAGTAAACTAACTTTTCTTCTTCAAACTAGCTGACCATATATCCCTGTTTTAATCACGTGTGGGTTTTTTAAATCTTTGAACCTTTTCAGTCATCTCAGTCAATTGGCAGAGCTGTAGACCTGCTGCACCACATGCATTACAAAGTATAAAAGTAACTGACTCATTTCACGCTTACACTTGAGTGACAGGTTTCAAGTTTCTATAAAATCAGATTCTCTTCTATGTTATGCAGAACCATGCTTCCAATTTTAGGCCTTGGTCTGTCTTTGGAAGGTTAATACTGAATTTGTTATATGAGAGAGTGTATTTCAGCCAAGAAATGGGTGGTAGGGAACTAGAGCCAAAAGCTTTATCTTAAACTTGGAAGAGAAGTGGGGATTGGCACTGGTTTTTTATGTTCTGAATGCATACTCTCTGTTGCCTTATGTTTTTCATTTTCAACTGAAAACAAAACACCTGAATACATTTGGGGCTGATGCCACACAGAATTTTGTATACAAGAGAATACATCTCTTGTATTTCAGATAAGCCAGTATTTGATTACATTCAATTTTAAGTCTTCAGACAGAAGAAATGTTACGTTCCCTTCACTTTCGTGGTGGATATATTATATAATTCTGCAGTTCAGAAAATGAGGTCATTGTACTGGATTTGTGTGATCTTTAAAGGTTACTTCTCTTTCAAGTAAAGATAAAGCTAATTTGACTAATTCAGAACTTGCATACCATTAGCATAAGGTTTAATATTGCACAACTGCACTGCATATGTGAATTTGAGAAAGAGAGAGAATATGTTGACTGTCGTAAAAATATATGTAAATGAAAATCTAAGAAGTTACTTAACCTTTTTGGGCAGCTGCTTCTTCTTCCTTTTTCTTTTGTTCCTCAATAGCTTTCATCTTCTCTTCATATTCATCAGCTCGTGTTTTCCATTCAACCCTGTTGTTTTGAAGACCATCAAACATAGGTGTAATTTCCTTGTGAAACCTCGAGAATTCCTGTAGAAGCAATTGAAATTAGTAAATTAGAAATTTGTTAGCACTGATGAATTGTTAAGTCTGAAATTGTGGAAATACTGCTGAGGAAACACTTCATTTTTCTATTACATCTAATTCCAAGGCATATTGCTGGAAATAGTGTGTTGGGATAATAATGCCCTATTGTGCACAGTCTGTTATGAAAATATTGGAATTATATGCTGCACATTTTAATATCTTCCCTAATTCCATATATGATAGCCTCACTCATGTGATAGAACTATGATATATGATATCGGGATCAGGATACAATTTTAAAAAGTCTGTTATCCAGTAATATATTCCAAGCAGGTAAGGATATTTCTGAAGATTTTAAAAAAATCACATCACGTTTTTGCCTGACATTTTTGGATAATATTAAAAACTAGACAGGAACTAAGAATGTGGACATTTCAGTGCCTTACAGAAGAAACAGCACATCTACATGCCCCAAATATTGCATATTCCTATTCCCTTTGCTGTGTTATTAACTGCTTTCTGTAACCATCCACACTGCTTGCTTATATTAAATGGGAATGGGAAGGATCAAGCTGGACTTTGTAACTCAGTCTGAAAGAAAATAACAAAACCTCAGCATCCTGAAGTTTCATTGGGATCTTCCTCTTTTATGAATTTGCTTCACATCTCTTGAATTTCCTCTATGGGAACAATTCTTCAATGTAACAAAATACTGAAAAGTTATGGTGGTTGTGATAGTTGTTCACCCTGTGACCAAGAGTACTGCTGCTGTCTAGAATGTTTGCTGCAACATCTAATTGTGCCATCAGAACTGCTGGAACAGGAAAACAAAACCAGTTATTCTTACCTTGTACACAAATGTACACACAAAGTCTATGAAACCAACTTGGAGCTTAGGTAGTTCATCTCCCTTGTTTCTGTCCATCATAGGCTAGAACAGAAGAGTAGTAATTCAGAATATGTAGATACCATGCTTTTTGGTGTAGTGATCTCATAAGCATCATGGTTCATTATATTATGATTTAATAACAGTTAATATTGCTTAACACAGTTAAATTATTTAGTACTTACAATAGGTTGTTGCTGTAGCACAGTTCGTTCCAGGTCACCTTGCTCCCAGAATTCATTTGCAACCATGAGGGCAACCTGAATAGGTACAATTCAGTGGAATTGTCAGCAGAAAGTAGTACATTTAAATAAGTAAAACAAGGCTTTCCAGAAAACATGAAAAAACATACAGACACTGTCTGCTGTACTTCAGGCTTTTTCCAGCAAATTATCACTAGCAATGTTTTGGTGCATGCTGAGTAAATAAGAGATTATTGCCAACAGAAACAAGGCAGTATTAGCAACATAAGAGTCTTGTAATACCTGTAATGTGTATAACTTAGAAGAACAAGTATTTGCAGTTGTATTTTGATTATGCTTTGTTAAAACATATTCCTGTAAGGCTAAATGATGAGCTTCAGCTGGATGGTCAATAAATACTGGAGTACTTGAAGTACTTATGTATCACTCTGTATTACAGAATTTTAGTGTGTTTAAGCTGCTTTGCAATGGCACCAAGATCTACAGAACAGACACAATTCACTGTTGTTAATTCTGTGCCTTAAAAATAGCTGGAAAGTAGCAAAAGTTATCTAGCAAAGTGGTCTAGCAAATTGAGTGATATTTAAGGGTAGATAGAACAGCTGCCAGAATCAGCAGTGCCAGCTTTAGTGGAAGGACAAGTAGAGAAGGGTTGACAACTCTAGAGTGAGTGAGACATCACTGACCACCTACACTCACAGTGACAGAAAGGTAAGGTTCTTTTCTGGAAGCAACAGTTACTTAAATATGTATCAAGTAATAAGGAGTTAATTTATTTTTTAATTGATCATGCACCAAATGGGCAATAAAACAGAGAGTAAATGCAGTATTGTGTACTTCAAAAGTACATACCTTACTCTGCACTTCCCAGGGCTTGGTTATTGCAGACAGGTCACATCCAGTCATCATCATAGCCCTTTGAAAACAAAAACCAAAACAGGACTACAGTTTTGGGTGTCAGGAGGATGGTACCAGACTCTTTCCAGGGCTGCCCAACAACAGGGGAAGGAGCAGTGGCAATAAACTAAACCACAAGAAGTTCCACCTCCGCATGAAGAAGAACAAATATCCATTAAGGGTAGAAGAGCACCAGAACAGTCTACCCAGGGATGTTGTGTAGTGTGTCTGGAGACATTCAAAACCTGCCTGGACCAGCTCCTGTGTAACCTGCTCCAGGTCACCCACCTTGGGAGAGGGGTTGGACAGCATCATCTCCAGAGGGCCCTACCAACCCTAACTATCCAGTGCTAGGATGATTATAAAAAAATAAAAGGCCTAGATTTTAAGGAATTTAAGATGCCAAATGAATTCATATTTTGCACACTTTAAGACGATTATAGGCATTAGTTTCTGAATTAAAATCATGGATATGCTCATCATTGGACAATAAACCAAGCCCAAATTTGCATGTTTAGGTGCCCAAATTCTTTTAAAATCTAGTCCTAGATAATCGATTGAACAAGGAGTAAAATATTAGCCACCTACATGATGACTTCTTTTTTCGTTGGGTCGATAGATATATACTTAATTGCCTGCTCTTCTGATTCCATTTTTTCAATTGCATCCACAATCTTTTGAAACATAGTTCTTTTCCTGTTAAAACAAACCATTAAAGCATATATTATTAAATGTGAGTTCCTGCATTAAAAATGAAATATAAAATCACATTTATGATATTTGTGCTTTTCCCAAGTACCATCCTAGTATTACAGTAATACTTTCCTGCTGTTGAATGCAAACTTTTTAGGTAACCTAGACACTTTGATTTTGCTACATACCACTGACATGTGAAGTAATATGTCAGAGTTCCTGACAAAGAAACAAATAACCAATTTTCTACCTCTTCAGATTAAATTCTTTGGGGCGACATTCTCATTTTTTAGCATTACATGTTCATTACTTCCTGTAACATACTGAATTGGGAAGAGTGATGCAAATACTAATAGATGCTCTGCCACTCCCTCCCATCAAAAATCCTAAGAATTACTAAGACCTGACTGAAAAGAACTTTCAAAAACATAAGCCTGTCTTGCTGTTGCTTCATAAATCCTCTAGTTTTTGCTTAGAATGAATAAAGTAATGGAATTACTGTTCTCTAAATCTTACTAATTGCTATTAAACAATTTCCTGAATCTTTACCTGTCTTCTGACTTTAAATTGTCCCAGTCATAAAACAGAAGTCTCCACATATCTTTAAGGAAGATACCCCTTATTAAAGCACATTAATTCACTAACTTAGGAACAGAATTGATCGTTGGATACTTGGAGTCTTTGGCATATGTAGCACTAGGATCAGTGGATATCTGCCGGGTTTTTTTAATTTTCAACATGCTCCTGTTTACTCTGAGTATCTGTTTTATGGTATGTTAAATATCACACGTGCACACAACCTTATGATTAGGCTACTGAATTCACACTTCTGGAATGTAGTGCCTGCTGTAACTAAAAGTATATTGGAATGACCTACTAAATGTATTACCTACTAAGTATTATATGAATTCATGCTGATTTGAAAGCTTATAATCAAACTAAGAATGTCTTGGTTTTTGCAAGAATTAGACTCAAAGACAATGTTAAATAGAGCTCTGTTCTCTGCATATAAACATTTTTGTATGCTGCATATAAACAACTAAAAGCTACAGTTATACATTCGATAGGATTGATTTTTTTCAGTAAGAAGTTATACAGAATTTAGTACTTACTTGAAATACAAAGCCAAGTCAGTTGCTATTATTGCAACTTCAAATAAGTGTAGAACGGTTTCATACTGGCGCTTATTTAGGTTCTGGAAGATGTTTAAACTCTGCAAGGTGGAAAGTTTAGGATTTCAATTCCTTTTATAACACTGTCTTTGGTTTGTACTATACAGATTGTCTCACAGAATAGGGTAACAAAATTGGCCAACTACAGTCCGTAAATTAAAATAATGATAAAAATTAAAATTTCACATTCCATTACCCTAATTTTCCTGACTTTTAAAAGTTTCCCTGTTCCCCTTTTCTTCCTGTTAAATTGGGTTGGCACAATTGCCTGCAGCAGTGTGTGGGACCTACACCATGGTACATGCAATGCCCTTTCCCTCAGGCAAAGGGAATGAGACCATCATACAGCATTTTTCTAAGTGTCTTGGTTTTATTTCCTTCTTTAACAGAGATGCAAGGCCTGCATGAGCCAAGGCACAGGGATGGTGCTGGTGAGAGCCTCCAGAGGTCCTGCCAGCTGCTCTGCCTGAGAGCAGGAGTCAGTCCCTGGCATCTCACATTTGAAAACGTACATCACCATCAGTAAAGGGAAATGTCTCTGTTTGTTTGTTTTTATATCATAAACCTTCTAGGTTTTTTATTAACATAGTGCTACTGCTTAGCGTAAGGATTTATTCTGTGGCCTCATGAGGTCAAGGTGACAGCATCACCACAGGGATTAGAAGTGGAAAAGGAGGATGAAATGGGTGCCTGCCGTGCTGCTGCGAGCAAGGGATGGAAGGAGTGGATATGTACATGCCCTGCTGTTAAATCACCCAGGAAAATACACGGTAAAGAGTGTCAATAGTGTCCTTTGCTGTGGCTGGACCTGAGCCTGCTGCTCAGAGGCAGGGTGGCTGATGCCCAGTGGAGGGACAGGGCCCTGAGGGGCAGCTGAGCCTGGGGATGCGGCGGTGGCATCAGCCTCACTGCGGGGACGCGCAGGGACAGGGCAGGGACAGGGCAGGAACTGGGCAGGGACAGGGCAGGAACTGGGCTGCCCAGCGCAGGGACAGGGCAGGGACAGGGCAGGAATAGGGCAGGGACAGGGCAGGAACGGGGCTGCCTAGCGCAGGAACAGGGCAGGGACAGCGCACGAACAGGGCAGGAACAGCGCACGAACAGGGCAGGAACAGGGCAGGAACAGCGCAGGAACAGGGCAGGAACAGGGCAGGAACTGGGCTGCCCAGCGCAGGAACATCGCTGACGGAGCTGCAGCAGAGCCTGCCAACCCCCGGCCCTGTTAACGAGGGAGGGTGCGGGGTGGCTCTGGCCTGAGGGCAAGGGGGCCCTCCACGAACATCTCCTTTTGTTCCTCAGCTGCCAGAGCCTGCAGCTGAATTCAGACCTCATAAACCAGGCACAGCCTTTTAACGACAAGATTTTGTATATATATATTATATTTTTTGCTTTGGTTTCAACATCAGCTGTTTTGTGCAAACAGAATAAAACCTGAGGAGTGTGAGTGAGGCCCAGAGGAGAAGCTTTTCTATCTGAGGTGAATCTGTTCTAGACACAATCACTGATGTTTCACTAAAAGTGGAAAATGCATAAGAATTTCTTAAATTTCTGAATTTTAGCATTTCTTACATGGACCTAGAGAAATGCATGAGACCCAGTAAAATTTGGAACATTGTAACTTAATTGGATCTTGATTGGTGTGAGCAGAAGGTCCGTGACGTACCTCATCTTGCAGCAGGGTTTTACTGTACTCTAGGTGATGCCTTTCTAAAATGGAAGAACCATGAAGTTTTGCCAGGGGAGCAGCTGACCTGTGGAAAAATAAGCAATTCTTTAGAGTATTATATATATATAATTTGAAGGCAATTGTTTTTAATCAGGTTTCATATTATTGGTATGATAGTGTAATCTGTATACATTAGCTATTGGTATGATGCAGTCAAAAAACCCCAAACAAACAAACAACAAAAAACCCCCAACTTGCTTCCCTTCATTTTTGTGACTGAGTAATGATGGAACTTGGAGAGCACTGGGTGATCAGTGCCCACTGAAGTCGAAGTCATTGTTAGATGCCTCTAAACTCAAAAACTTTGGTATTTAAGATATGCCTTTAATTTGTCTTATGTGTTCAGTTTGCTGTTTGTTCAATCTATGCTCCTTTTGTATACCTTAAAAGTAGACTTTTATCTTTTAGTGTTTATTCTGTGGCATGGCTTTTGAACTCTTGTACATCTGTAATGACCGGGCCATGTGCCCTGGAATTCTAGTTAACAGTAACTTAAATCTAAAGTAAGAATATAATGGAGTTTAATTCCTCTAATGCCCTTGGGCTACTTCACTCCCCCAAAACTGCCATTTTATGAACAGCAAAAGTCCTGATAGTTCAGTTTTACCACAGATCTTAAAGTCCCTGACATTGGACTAAGCTTCATGAAAGGGAAATTCTGCATCAGATTATGGTGGTGAGATGAAGGGAGAAGCATGCCACCTACACGGGCTCCTGGTAGTTCTACATGTTTGGAAGTGTATTTTCCTCCTTTTTCCCTTGGTTTATAGCTCTGTTTCCCAGATAACCCAAGGTGGATTGCTACATGGCACCTGTATTCTGTGATGTGATTAGGACTGTTGTGGTAAAGCCTGCTGAACTCTATAAATAGCTTTACTGTGTAGGACCTCATGTAGAGGGCTTTCATGTAGGGAAGACCACAGTGGGAAGATTTAAACCTGATCCGCTACAGCCCCCCTTAGACTTGTTTGGATGAGAGGCTGTCCACTGAATAAGAATCAGCATCTGTCATTCTCTTTCCTACGTCACCTGGAGAATCCCTGGGAATAATCAGAAAATCCCTTTGCGTCACTGCTCTGGCACGCAGGCTGAAAAGGCTGAAATGTGAGGAGTGGATTCAGGGTCAGAGGGGTGGGATCAGTCACTCTGGAGATACAGTTGATGGAAACTAGCCAGAAAATTATAATCTTCTGGTACACATGATATTCTGAGAAACATGTGTTCTCTGGCCAGCACCTGCAAACAAGCCCTCACGTAAAAGATCACATAAAAGACTAAATGGTGGGATGTTCACTCCTCAGGACAAGAGTGGGTCTCATCATGATACATAATGTTTCAATACAAAGGGAAATTTAAATTAATGAATATTGTTTCATAACAAACAAGGTAAAAATCCCAAAGAAATCCTTTAGAATATTTTCTCAGAACATATTACAGAAGGAATTGCAAAGCTTTAACCTCATGACGTGCAATTTCTGGGCCTGCGGACCCAGCAGTAGAACTCAAGCTTGTTGACTCAGACTTTCACATAACGTGAAGAGATTGCACCTCAGGAAAGGACCTATATCAAGAAACCGAGTGTGGGCTAGGAACAGCTGAACTAGTCAAATTAGACAGTGGAAAACAGAGAAAAAAATTCAGTCTCCCTGGCTCTTGTCTATGTCACATCTTGAATCCCTCTCCAGAAAAGTGCTTATACCCTGTCTTGAAAAAGTAATCCAGTTATGAATTTTAATTTACTTTACTAATTTCTTTGTGTCCTCAGGTGCCTGAAGCTCTGTCTGCTACAATCCAAGCATTGCTAGTTTTAAAAAGCTAGAGTCTTAAAAATGGAATGCAGCTTCAAGAGATCCTTCTAAGATTCTGCCTTTGCATTTTGTCTTTGTGTTTCAGCTGCCTGAAGCACCCTAGGGCAGACATCTTCTGAGGCATAAGTATTTATTCATGCCAGATGAGTATGGAATATATACCTTACATTTTTGCAAGTTTTGACTTTTTTCCACTAAAAGTAGTACATTTCCCTATATATAATGTCTTATACTTACTTCATTTGATACAAGTTATTAGTCCCTCTATGATCAATGTCATGGCAGAAAGCAGCAGCAACCATGGCAAAGGCTTCTAAATCAGTATAATATTTCTTTATTTTGCCTGTCTGTAAAAGAAAACAGATAACTCTGAGTGTGTGTCTTCCTGAATTTTTCATCTGGAGTTGAAAGAATACTAATTAATGAATTTGGGGTTAATATTAGCAACATTACCATCAGCAGAGTAAACATTGTTTGTCCCACATTGAATCCATGTCTCCAGTTATGGTAAGTGATATCCCGATAACCCTTCCTGACTGTGTACATCCATCTTGTAAGGACCTATGGGAACAAAAGTGAGTCAGACAGCTGTTAATTGAAACAGAACAAAGGAATTCCCATTAAATAACTAGAATATGCTATGAAATTACTTAATTGTGCCAGTTCTTTGAAAACAAATGTTTTTCATTGAAACATGGAAACAACAGATTTTTCTTACATAGATGCATGTGGATTTAATTCCTTGCCTAGCTTACACAATTCAGGATTAATTTTATGTTTTTATCATAAATATGTAAACATTTCATTGAGAATAGAAGATTGATAACCATACCACTAATATTTTAGTATTGCCTACTTCTAGATTAAAGTATATTAAATCAGCTATTTTTCTTCTATTTATAAGTAAATATAAACAAGAAAAATAAACCAACCTCAGCTGGAACTTTGAATTTTTCAACAACATTTATCTCAAAGAACAGTCGTATTCCACAAGTTATCAGGCCATGCTCTGTAACAGGGAAGTCACTGAAGCGGAATTCATACAGTTCTAAATCTTTTGGATCAGGTAATTCTTCTTTCTGTTAGGAAATATCAAAAACAAGGGGTTTTCTGTCAAGAACAAAGTTGAAAAAGCTTGTTTAATTTTCTTTGGTAGAAATATTAATCAAGGACAACATGCTTGCTATGTCTTCAAGGGTCTCAGGTGTCAGTATGAACTAATGTGTATTAAATTATGAAATACAATCATGATACTGCTGGCTTTCTTCTCAAAATTAATAGATAAAAGCCTTGGGCAAGTCCTACTCTGAATTCCAACACAATGTGTTGTGACCATCTCAACATTACCTTAGTTTAGAAATCTTGGTGGTTAGAAATTCTCTTCCCTGGTATAAAATCCCATGATTCTCCCACTTTTAGCCTGATGTCAAGGCTACATTCATCTTTTTTCTCAACCAAATTAAATTGCCTATGTTGTATATATGATATAAATTCACACTGAATAGCCTAACTGGTAATAGTGCTATTAGAGAACTGTTCTCTAACACTCTTCATCTCCCTCAAAGCCTAGGGAGAGCAGCATCATATTTTAAAGAATGCATTCCAATCCAAACAAGAATTCTTCAAGGAAGTCTGGTGCAACATGAAAAATAACTTATATTATCACGATGACTCCCTTCCTCTTCAGCAGTCTAGAAATGATCTTCACTTTATGGAGAAAGAAAAAAGAGGACTGAATGTATGTATGTATTTCAACAAATAAGGCTGATCATCCCCTTCCTCCTCCCTGGCTTTTTCCTTCATATCTGTGCAGATCTGAGATCAAGGACAAAGAAACCTAGACCAGTGTTGTTTTAAGACCCATTACTTGGTGAATCATCAGATCTAGAAACACCTGCTTTATCCTATTAGTTATCTGGGATTCCAGGTCTTATAATAGGATAAAGCACTTGCATGTAGCCTTGGCAGTGCAGAAGATATCAGACCTTTGAATTTGTGACTCCACAATGTTGAAAGAATAAATCGCTTTTTGTAGATTTAAAAATTCATACCAGTATTATATTTTTAAATTTGGAGCCTCTATCAGAATCAGATGTTGCTCTATCCATGGAGAAATTTTATAATGTCTATTATTTTTTGAAGATTTTCATGCTGCTAAATTAAATTTCCTTTAAAAGGCTTGTGAAGCTACACACTTTCTGTTGATGTTTTTTTATTTCACCACAAGCAAGCTGTGTGAGCATATGTTGTGTGGAAGCCAGTAAAACATTACCACCAATGCATTCCAGCATGCACATATAGATAACTAAAAAGAGTTTCATGAGATATTTTCCCTATAGCTTGTATATGTGTACATTAGCAAATGTGGTGTAATAGGAGGAAATACATGAAGTGTTTGGTACTGGAAGTCAACAGATTTGTGTATATTTTAACCTTTTTACTTCAAACTAGCTCTGTTTTGATCCATTAACAGTGGAAGTTCATTCAGTGTTTTCATTCAGAGTATGTCTTTGTTCTGAATTTGAGTTTTTTTCAGATAAAGCAGGCCAATTCATGTGCTCCAGGACAGCTAAAGTGCTCTAAATGGACAAAAAAGAGCTTTCTTCCAAAGACACTGCCTTTCTAGACTGAAATACTAAGGCAGTCAGAGAACTGCACTACAAATTCATTTTTGTTTTAGTAGTAGCAGAGTAGTAGAGCAGAGAACTTGTTAGGTCAAAACTGTTTTGTCACTGTGGAGTCATGGGTCACTGTCTTCAGACTTCTCTGCCTATGGAAATGCAGGAAAAACAATCTGAAAGTAAGTTTGTTCCACACTCCTACCTACCTTCTCTTACTGAGAATGAAAGTGGCCTCACCACAATATCCCTTCTTTTATTTTCAGAATTAAATAAATTAAATTCAGTTATAGAGATAGCATTTACCCTATGAATATTTTAAGACATTTAACACTTTAAATGTTAATTAATATAAAAATGTCTAGGTAACTCTGACTGTTCAAGTGTCTTGATGTACATTTGGGAGAGAATGGTTCCCTGTTGGTAGCAGTGGGGTCTGCACAAAGATGGAAAGAAGAGGTTGAGGATGTGTTAGTAAATCCATCTAGCCTGTGGAACTGATAGTTAACATTGATTGTATTAATCAGGATTTCACCATACACAATCTTTTCTATGATGAGGACACATTACTGTCTGATATAAATACATCACCAGAATTTTCAGTTTAATGACTTACCAAAATCCTGATTAGATCCTTTTGTTCACATTCATCTAAACTTTTTGCATTTAATTTCTCCTTGTATTTCTAAAACCAAAAAAGAATAAGAAAATTCAGGTTTTGTCTAGTAAGTTTCTCATTTTACTGTTGTGGCTGTGGACAGAAACTTACCAGGATAGATTCAACTTCAGCAGGGGTGGCCTTTGTCTGATACATAAGCATTTCCTGAGCAATGTCTTTCCTGTTTTCAAGTTTGTTCATTTTGTCGTAAGTGTCAGTATTTAGAACAGACCACCCCAGGAACTGTGTGAGAGTCTGCAACAAAGTCAAGTAAAGCAGAGATGATGCCATGACAACAGAATGAACCTGAGGATTTGAACTTAGTTTTCATAAAGTCCCATTTCTGTTAGTGCCCTTTGAAAAACAAAGTGCTACTCTGCTTGTTAGAGGCCTTTATCTTCCTTCAGCCAGGTCTGTTAGCACTCACAGCTTCTAATGGCATTTGGCTCAGCCTAGTAATTAAGTAATTAATATTCCCATTTTATAAACAGGACTTTGAGGCTTATGAAGCTTAAATCAGGTAGGTGGACTTGGGTACACTGTGTAGCATCTTATCTTGCCTGAGTGCATGAGATTATGAACACTCAGTGAACTCCCATGATCACAGCTTGGCAAGCATTGGCAAGGAGCACACCATACATGCTAAGCAGCTGCTACTTAGGAGATGCTGACCGTCATTAAAAAGTCAAAGGATTAAAAGTAAAATTATAAGCAACTTTTTTTCATCACTGGAATGTAAATGATCACTCAAAAATTTTCAGTTTTATAAAGGGAGATAAAATCTCAGATTCTTAAGAAACGGCATTTTGAAGAAGATAGACACCTGGCTAGATGCTATCATAGCCTATTTGAAAAATTTTTGACATATAAAAATGACTTTTTACTGCAATTTTTTTTTAACATCACATAGCTCCTCAAACCCTCTGATCCTATTAAGCTTACTTCAGTGATCTGTTCATCATACTCGTCAAAAGGTTTTCCATCTTTCCTATTGTAAAACGTTGCAACTCCCACAATTTCTTCTTTTTTGTTGACAATAGGCAATGACAAGACATTTTTGACAACCCATCCGGATTCATCCACTGGTCCTTTCTGTAGGAAAACCAAAAACCAGTAAATGTGTATTTCTTTGAAAGTAATAATACAGCTACGGACATAAGCAATGTAACAAAGGTATTTTGTTTGTGCATCACAATCAAATGAGAAATTATTTATACAATCAACTGTATAATCAATCAGTGGCAAGCACTAGAATGTTTTTCTACAATATTTTATAATTATTAACATTACTGAATTTACCTGAAATGTGAAGTATTCATCTGCCGGTGCATTCATCATGTTACAAATCTGCAGCATAAAGAAAATGACACATTGTTTAAATGGAATATAATGTTCACCAAAACTTGGTCTAATATTTTTAAGAGGAATATTTATTTTCTAAGCTAGCAATAGTGACTATCCTAGCTAGCTACAGAAACTAGAACCATTCCTCTTAAATTAGATGTGGTTATTCTAACAGACATCATTTTGGAAGGTTTGTAGCAAAGTCCCTCAGTGTCTCACAGTGCAAAAGCATAATGGTTAAGAAAATCATTTCCAGTTTAAAATGGTATGGGGGTTTCTAGAAAAAAATAATTGAGTACTAAGGGCTCTATTAAAAATGCCACAGGGTTACTCATAACTGTCATACATCCTGACTATGAATTACTATGTCTATCCAAGAAGATAGAGGAAATTAAGAAAAATTTAAAACCTTGCATTGTGCTGATTTTCTTACTTTGACACGATTGGTGACATTTAGCACACCTGGAAAGTAACATCAGACATACACATTGTTCCTCTGATATCACCACAATATGAGGGAAATTATCCTGCTGTTTTCACCATTTCTGCTGAGACCTTGTCTCCATTCAAAATACTGATTCAAATGATTTCACTGGGAACCAGAGGCACTGGAAGCATCATGGGATTTTTGTAGAAGATTTTGATCATGGGGAGGTTTGGGGGGTTTTTTGTTCAATCAGAACAACAGCATGGTTTAAAATGCTAGTTTTTAGTTTTGCTATGAACTTACAAGACCATTTTCAGCAACATATGTTGGCAATCCACTGACAAGACACCAGTGATCTGCTGGAGGTGACCTTTTGAGAGACAATGAAATTAATTTATTTCTACAATGTAGACATGCTGTTCTATCCCAGCAATATCTAATTACCACACATCCACAAGCTGCCAATGAATACTCACGGAATGACTTTGATTTCTTCTTGTCCATGTAACAGATAGTCAATAATCTTATAAAAGTTGACTTCCTAAATAAAAATATAAAAACATCTAGCTGACTTGTACAACTTCAATGTCAAACTTAAGATGCATAAAAAGAAAAATTAATATCCTCACTCGTCCATCAGGTGTCTTGGGGCCTTTGTAAGGCTCTGCTTCCCCCAGCCGGATTGGCCACTCATCATAGAACTCCTGAGAAAATGACACACAGGGAAAAAGGAAAAAACAAATCAGTTCTGTGTTCCTAGATAACATCACATATATGTATTACAGTTTGATTTTTATTTCTACATACTTTACAATGGTCATATTTCAGATAATATTAAAAAAACATTGGTAATTATATTCCAGACAAGAAATGTTTGCCAGCAAATTGCAAGCTAATCTTATCCCTAAATACTTGTACAACTTAATTGTTCTTTTAGCAGGTAGATACTTCCAAAGCAATAATCAGACCTGCACCTCTACCCTTTCTCACATGGAATTATGAATATGAAAAATTATTTCAGAATTGGCCTTTATGTTTAATTTGGTTGTATCCTTTGCCATACTTATATTTTGCATGTAATCTTTGTAACATCATTCAATTTTATCTAAATTATCTCAAAGAGTTAGGAAACATGGTAACTTTGTGTCTTGGAGACTTCACCCTAGGAGTTTGTAGCACGTAGGAAAAATAGTTGTTACCTTCTCTTTAGTCATGTCCAGCAGACCAACAGAGTATCTTTCACAATTCAAATACATTCGAATAGTATACAGTGCTTTATGAAACTGTCGTTCTATATCTGTTAGCTCTTCAAATACTTTGTTGGCAGACCACAAAAGCATCTATTTACAACAAAAAAAGAAAGAGGATAATGTTCAGGACAGTAAGAAAACATAAACATAACAATTCTAGGCATTCCAGAACAAAATTTTAAGGTGCATCACTATTCACAAATGAAAAAGAATAGATTGTATCTCTACTTCAATAAGATTGCAAGAATATAAAATAGTGGGAATAATAAGTGTTTCAGAGAAAAAAGGAAGTATTTTTATTAAAAAATGCTTCTATACCTGGCTTTTTCGTGACTCAATATTGTAGAGATACGACGTATGATTATTTCTCAACATCAAGGATATAAAGTTGAGGTATTTTTTAAATACCTAAAAATGACAAAGATCAAAAATAAGACAAGAGTATTAAAGTAAGATATGGAGTCACCCAAAATACTTGTTGAACTTAGAGCTGTGTTATTGTGTGACATTTTACCTCTTCATCCTCTTTTGAGAACTCAGGGGCGTTTAATTTGTTGAGTGCCATCACAACTGCAAGCACCTCTTTACCCTGTGTAATTGCAGTTGCCAACATATTGACTGTTTTATAACCAGTTTTTTTGTCCATAAAGTCAGAAAAATGGTTGTTCTGAAAGAAAAGGGAAAAAAATCACAAGTTAAATGCACAACAGTTACCATGCTAAAAGCAAATGATCATTTCATTTGTTTGCAATGCTGTGAGCACGGTTTCACAGTGCAGTAGATTTATACTTGAAAAAAACCCACTATGATTACTTAACACAGCCTTGCAGAGTTTTATGTACAAGTTTAACTGAGGCATTGGTTATGAAGGTAGCTTCTGAAACCAAGTTCTGTGCAGGTCTTTATTATAACACTGAGGAATTAAAAATATGGGAAATACAGAATAAGTGAAATAACAATATGACCTTGTGACTACCTGTGAATCTAATATATATGGCTTGTGTTTTAGAGAATTACTTCATAGCTATGTTAATATTTATTATTATTTATTTCAGTAAATAAAATTCATTATGCATTTCCCTCATACAATATTTAAAAGTACCTCTTGTCCTGTGTCAAAATACTTATGGCAGAGAAGCATCCCCAGTAAGTAATCATCTGACTGATCTATTTCTTATTACCTCCTGTTTTACATACTCCCATCCCTGTTGCTCCCAGCTCTACAGGCTCTTTTGGTGAAAGGAAAGGATATAGGATATAGGATATAGGATATAGGATATAGGATATAGGATATAGGATATAGGACCAGAGCTGCTTTTGTTGAGTGTGTGATCCTGTGGGAATAAGGCCATGTGACTAATGAATGAGCCACAACTCACTACTCCACATTTACATTTTCATCCTTAAAACCAAATGCTCAGGAGGGTTTAGCAAAAGCTATTATTTTTTTTAATGTAAAAATACTGAGAAGCTAGTTCATGCTTTGTGGAGAACTGTTTTATTTCCTCATATCCTCGAAATTCTTGGTGTTTTCTTCAAAGGCTTTAGTATTCTCTTTAATTTAATAAAAAAGGGATTTAAACATTTTCAGGGAAATCTGTTTGTTAAGGGTTTGTTATGTTTTGTTATATTATTAAGAAAATACGTCTGAATGAGATGAGTTCTGTCTTTACAGAATCTTTTCCTTTTCACATTTCACTGCTAACATGTCAGTACTCAAACTTCATCAGAGATGAGCACTCAACCCACTTATAATGCATGTTCATCCCCAGAGGTGGCAAACATTGCTGCTATTCCTTACTGCACTAGCTCAGGCAGCTGAGATCTGCCTGGTGCATCCCAAGGTGTCTTCCTTGCTGATAGGCTGGAGAATGTTGCAGGATGCTACATAATGGAACTTCAGCTTTCACAGATTATACATAAATCTACTTAAACAAAACCCCAAATAAGTGTTTTCTAGGTTATAAAATCAAGCATGACAATGCTTGGAAATGCCAGAACTCAAATTGTTTGTCTATTATTTAGATTTTTCCTCTTAATTTCTTTTTGCCCCTCTTCCCTCAACCGTTTCTAGTATATGTTGAATTTACAGCATATACAATTCCAACAAAAATGACAGAATTTTATTATGTCATCGAAGTATTAGGCTTTGGGCTTTTTCCTTGTTTTTCATAGTCTGTCTCTTCTGTATAAGAATTAAAAACTGTCCTGCAGCCTGCTAAACAAGTATGTTACTACATGGAAGTATTTGGTTTTCTGTGGGATGTATTATCTACTGACACAACCATTCTGGACTTGGGTGTAGTTTTGAGCTTCAGGTTTTGGAATTCTGACTGTTTTAGCCATTGAAAACCCAGAAAAACCTGAAAGTCAGACAGGTAACTTGACTCTGTTTTGTAGTCCCTCTTTGTCACTAAGAGCATCTAGTGCTCCCAGCGAGGTCTAGGTTCCTGGTACCCTAGGTTTAGGGTACTGTATTCTGCTGTGAAAGAATAATAAACATTTCAGACACCACTGGATTTCTGAACACTTAAAAGGGATCTGTAGACAACAAATTAGCTGAATCACCAGGATTCAGCTGCTGTGTCTTACTTGTTTAATAACTCCAGAATGAAGGTACAAGCAGGGGTGATCAGAAGTGTTCAGAAGAAGCACTTTGTTCATGCAATTTGTGCAAAGGATAGAAACATTTTAATACAAGCCTCTGTTAATAAACAGAAACTTCAGTAATCACAAGCCATCCTGTGCCTAGATAATGTGAAGTAGAAATATAAAAATACCTTCTAATGAATTGGCAGCATTCCCACAGCGCATACAAAGACTCCTGTCTCACATGATTTTCATATACAAGGCAAAACATTGTGCTTAGATTTAGGTTTTCCATTATTGAATATTTTATACATAATTTCTAGGAGTTTTGAAGCCTTTATTTCCAACAGAGTTTTAAAAATATTTTCTCTTGGGAAGCTCTTTCTTTTTCCCAAAGAAAATTAGTTTTCACAGTATCTAAGAAATCATGTTCAGGGACAAATAAGCAAGAAATGTGGTCTGCAGTACCAGACCCAGAAGAACAACTTGGTGCTTCCATGACTACATGAACGTGGACACTTAGTCTACTTGAGCCTGATCATATGAGTCAAACTATCTTTTAGAGCAATGCTTTGAACTTCAGCTCTCAGTTAAATCACAAAGTAGGCTTTAAAATTATTATGGAAAAGAAATTTGCTGCAAACTCCCTAACGGTAGCACATTTGCAGACATTTTCTACTAGCTCCATTAAATGCTGAGGTACCAATCCATTTACTATACAATGATCAGTTCTTTAAAGGAGCCCTAAAGTATGCAACATATCCTGGATTTGCAGGAAACCAGCACCAGCACTGAGCTAGCACAACCAGCTGTCACAATCTTTTTGATGGAGGAATGTTTCCTAATATCCAATCTGAACCTGTCCAGGCACGAGCTGAGGCCACTCCCTGTTATCCTATTATTTGTTAGCTGGGAGAAGAGGCTGACCCCCACCTTTCAGGGATTTGTAGACACTGATAAGGTCCATCTGAGCCTGCTTTTCTCCAGGCTCAACACCCTCAGCTACTTCAGCCACCCCTCACAGGACTTGTGTTCCAGATCCTCCTTCAGCTTTGTCACCCTGCTCTGGAGATGCTCCAGCACCTCAATGTGTTTCTTGTAGCGAGGGGCCCACAGCTGGATGCAGGATTAAATGTGTAGCCTCAGCAGTGCATGGTACAGGGCAGCAATCTCTGCCGTGGTCCTGCTGGCCACACTGTTTCTGATCCAAGCCAGGATGTCCTTGGCCTTCCTGCCCACCTGGGCACTGCTGGCTCCTGTTCAGCTGCTGTTGATCAGCCTCCCCAGGTCCTTTCCTGCCCGGCAGCTTTCCAGCCACTCCTCCCTGCAGTGCTGCCAGCGGCTGAAGGGACCCAACACAACAAGGGATAAGACTTAATCCTGCAGGTGAGGTGATAGGGCTAAGACAGCAGATGCCTGTTTTCCTCCACCTCCTTCCTTCCCCGTGTAAAGCACAGAGGAAGAAGGGGTCACTGTGACCCCTTGCAGTCATGACTATTTTGCTCCTACATGGTGGGAGGTTCTGTGTTGGATAGATGAGCTCAGACTGCACATATTTCTTTGCATTATCTCCATATGTTTCTGGTTTTCTTTCTGGTAGTTCTACAGCATTTTCTTCTCTTCCTGTGATTTTGTTCTTCCACTGATTGTCTTGCATTGGCTTAGATTTCTCAAAATTTTAACCACTTGATAGGTGGTATTAATGTGCTATAATGCTTCATCTCTTACTTCTACTTAGCCTAATTTCAACTCACAAATGTTTTTGTTTCATAATGATATAATTGAGTATGAATAGAAAATAGAAAGCACATACTACCATCTACTCTTTGTGGCCCTTTCTTAGGCCACACTCCAAAAATTACATATTGCCAGGAATGTAAATTTTATTTTAGATGCAACTTACTAGCATTACAGAACAAATTGAATTTGTTATTGTCAACATGACTAGAGTTCTGAAACTGAATCAAGGAGAAATTAATATATATTTAACTGCTCTTGGGGGTTGAACTTTTCAATTATGTCACGGAAATGCCTGCTTGTTATTTGCCACATGTAGTGACTATTTTGCAACTTCTTGAAATTGGATCTGTATTATATTAAGTGTTTTTTAACATGAAACAAGAAAATTAGATAAAAGGGAGCTTTTAATTTTCATTTTTAATGTACATTTTTTCCTCAGTTTTGGAAACTTTCCTCTTAGAATAGTAAATAAAGGAAAGAACTGGTTGGGGTTTACTTCTGGAAGGCACAATTAATAGAATTTTGTTCCTTTGTTAAAATATTTTCTGGCATATTGACTAAATCTTTGCCATTTTAGAAGACTGGAACATGTTTCCATTTTTCCAGTTAATATTTCTTGAGTATAAACAATCTGGTGTTTATTATCAAGATAAGATAAAAAGCAGGAGCAGATATTAACATTTACAGTGCATATTCTTCCCATGCAATAAGCTACCTCAGACAGCCTGGAGTCTGGGGCCAGAACATCCACATTAATCTGAAACTCCTGTCAGGTTAGACAGGCCTGGAATTAAAGTCTCTCCCACTCTTGGGTTACAGTGTAGAGCTGCTGTTCTGAAGCTGGATCAGCTTACAAAGGGATGATGCAAATGCTTGCACCTGAAGATGTATTTAAGTTGATTTGGACCATAGTTTCCAGTGGTTAAATTAGGTGCCACAACAATCACTCTTCTGGCTGCTTAATCTGAGTTGGAATTTCCAATGGTCTCTTGTTTCTTCAGTTCACTGGGAGTTGTGAATTCCAGTGCAAGACTTCTAAAAATGAGGGCTGGTTATTTCAGCATCAAAATATTTCAGCCTCTTTATAGATCTAATCCAAAAGCCTTCACTTCTTTTGATGCACTTTTTCACCATTTTTATAGTTTTAGACTCAACTATAACCAGGATATTATTTCTTGAGTTTCCAGTCCTCAATTAAATCCTTGTCTTCAAATACCTCTGAATTGAAAGGAACAGTGCAATTATTTAAATAGTTTACGGATTAAAGCAAAAATAGAAAGTCTTTATTTTTGGTTCCTACAAGTGGAGAATGTGAAATTTTGAATCCCCAAAAAAGACATACTTCTTGTAAAGCTATTTTTAGTTCTTAGTTTTATTTGGAAATAATGCCTTGGAAAAAAATGTGAGATAGTTGTACTCTCCTTTACAACATTTTCTGTGTTATCAGTTACTGTTAAAAGAGTATTAATGGACATATCAAATTTTTCACAGCCTATTATTTTATTTTGTAATATTTGAGGGACATTCTCTGCTAGACCCTGTGAATAATGTGAGACAAATTATTAGGGTAATGGTCCTGCCTGGCCTCCTGTTTCTCACAGCTATTAAATCCTGGATTAAATGCTATTAGCTCTTATAGTCAACAGGTCCATAATCTTGTGGGGAGGAGACTGCCTACTAAGTTAATTATTGAAGGTCTGTATCTTTTCCTCTGCTTTTCTTTTCTGGAGCATTAGTCAGGATGAGGAGCTTCCTCACGTTTATTGGTACCTTTCCAGTTAGAAGGAGGAGATAATCTCTAAAGAACTGGTTGCTAGGCACGAAAAGTGGAGTCTTTTTTTTTTCCTAATGATTTATTGCTGTTGTGATCTTTTATTGCATTTACTTTTGTTATAAAGGGGTAATGATTGAAGCATGAAAATGTCACACCATGCGTTTTTCAATGTTGTCATGTACTTAAGACTTAAAAAACACTATGCTGTTTGGATATGGACTGTGTCAACAGTAAAAAGTGGCTAGACATAACATTTTTAAAGTACTATAGCCAACTAGAAGTAATCATTGTGCATTTTATATTTTGACATGCGCTAGGGGCAAAATTCTTCTCTGGCTTAACTCTTCCTGTCATCTTTTGTTCAGAATTTGGGTAGCAGACAATCTTGTTTGGCTGAAGTGTGTATGTAGTGAACTGAAAAATAATTATCCTTTCTAAAATGTGATAAAGACTCCAGTGGCTGGGTATTTCTGCTGCCATGGACTAATTCTATACTTTAAACGTTCCTGACTCAAGCTACAGTTCTGGGTTTGCTATGGAGACAAACATTCTGGTGACGTAATTGGAAGCTCTGCTTGTGTGAGGAGTGTAAACTTGGACATTGGCTTTTTGTAAAAAAGAATGAAAATGCTGACATCTTTGATATTTTTAGGGTTGTTTTTAAACATCAAACCTTGGTCCCAGAGAAGTCTCTGGGAGTTTTGCAATTATCTAATAAACTGTCGATATTCTGATGATATTTAGTTACCGAATTTAGATTAATGGGGCCATAGTTGAATTGCATTTTTAAATGTGTGCCTAATGGCATAGACATCAGTAATCCTAAGAGAGTAAATGGGTGCATAAGTAAAGATTACCTTAGAATGATTGAATAATAACAGATGCTCAGCTGACATAAATTAATTTATGAGCACAAAACACCTACTAGGGTCAGATGGACAGAAAAGTTTTCTTGCTTAAGCATATATAAATAACATTTGTCACAAAATTTTGAACAAATCCTATTACAAACAGAAATATTTGGTTAGCCCTGCTCTGAGCACCTCTCACATAATGATATTAATAGTGCAGTGTCTGATAGGAGGCACATCTTTCTTGATCCTCCTGATCTTTTCTCATGTAATCAGTCTTATCAACTTGGACGGATTATGCTCCAATCTCCCCACATGGTGGTAAGAGGCAGTAAATCAGACACTTCTTGTCAGAACTGCAGCCATTGAAGAAAGGATATTAGTGGTCAGTTGAAAATGAACTGATTGTTTTCTCAAATCAGTCAGTCTTCTGTTTGGTCCTGTGATTCCTCCTTACATATGAGGCAGTTTACTGTATATTGGAATGTTATTTTCATATATATAAATATTCACTTGTTTCTAAGTTTTAAAAGAAGTCCTTTATACCTTTTAGCATGATAAAATATATTATTTTTTGTTTACCTACTGCAAAACATAGTTAATTGCAGTGTATAAATATTTTGATTGTTTACATAGAGCTTAGGACACTGTAGTGGTTTCTATCTCTAAAATATTCTGGAATTTTAAATTGATTGTATAGGAAATACTGAGAATCCAGACTGTCATCTTGATAATTATCTTAGCACCTTTTAATTATGTCAAGATTTTCGACATAGAACTAAAAAGAAATAAGGATGCTAGCATTTGATGATGCAAGGTTAGTTATTATTAAAGAAATCTTAAAATTCAAAGCATGTTTGCATTTCCCCATGTATTTCAGAGCAGTTTCTAATGCAGACCTCATACATGTGTGTTTCACTTTTGTTAGGTCAATCATAATTTCAATTAACACTTGTAATAAATAATAATAATAAAGATTTAAATTAAATTAATAAATAATATAATAAATAAACTCTTATCAGCACCTTAAAGAAAGAAGGTGGTTCAGCACAGATTCAACAGGAACTTCAAAAATGTCAGAACAGCTCTGGCTCAATAATTTTCTTCTATAAATGGTTTTGAACAAAAGCCCTGGATCCAGACATATCCAAAATCAAACCCATTTCAAATCAAATACTGACATCAAGCTGAGCATGTGTGTTGACATCAGCTTCCTCTGTCCTCATTCACTTACTAATAAGGATACATCTTCCTTACAAAAGCTGCAAATTAAATGATTCAGAGATGCATGCCCGGCAGAATGGAATGATAACAGAGAACACTTGCCAGCCCATACTGGAAAACAGAATACAAGCCTGCCTTGTTCAGCAGAAACTCTGGTATTTAAGGGTCTCTATTAATTTAATATTCTCCTCCATCATTATAGTCATTGACATTGCAACTACAAGAGCACCGAGGACACTTAACTAGGCTACATGATGTCGTTCTATTGGATTTTAAGCCATCTCTGCTGATGCTTTTCTCCTGTTATTGGTCTGCATTTCTGTCTCTGAGATTTTTCCGAAGAACAACTTTTTACCTCATGCCCTGACAGGAAGCAGAGTAAGCAAATGCACAGAACCCCATTCCCCAAGAGAAGTCACTTACCTTTGTCACATCAGGTATATTAAAAAACTTCTTGGTATGAGCAACCCATCCCACTATCCCGATGTCCAGAGGAAAAACAGTCTCATTTTCTGGTTTCACCAAATTCTGGTCATATGTGGAAGTTGGAGTGATATCAAGAATCCTGGAGGCTACCTCTGGAATACCATTTCGGGAACGACAAATGAACATACTACACCGATCAGCTGCCAGCAGCTGTGCCAGCCTCTGCAGGGTCTTGTGCACTATCTTTTCCATAACACATGCCTCATCCTGAAGTTCTGTTACCAACTCAAAAATTATGTTAGACTCCTCCACACGGGACATGTCTTTGAAGCTGACTCCTTCCTTCACATCTCCAGGGTTCACGTTAAAGATACTTCCCACCACTTCTGGTCTCACTTTTCGGTCGAAATACTCCTTGGCAAACTGAGGATTGTTCTCCAAGTATTTTTCAACAGCATCTTTATTTACCTCACCCATTTTTGCTGGATTTTTCTTAGAATTTCTTTTAGAGCTGCATCACCATCAAAGCAGGAATGGTAGCAAGAAGTCCTAACCTGTTACTAGTAAGAAAAATGTACTTTGTACATATTGTATAGCTCACAGACATAATACATTCATCTTCCTCTGCAGCTTCCAAGCCTTCTGATAGCCTTGAGATATGACAGAAGGCACTGGCTTAGCATCTTCTTAGTGTGAGATCTTGGAGACCGCTAATTAAAGAGATGTCAGGACACTAAACCCCTGAGCATTCTTAGCTCATAAATCCTCAGGGAATCATTTTAACATTTTAAACTAACCAATTAATTCTTAGAAAATTGTCTGATGTGTAGATATGTATACCTATATATTATCTCCTTCATTCACAGCACGTATACTGTACTGTGCACACAGAAGTTCCTATTAAAACTTTGTATGAAAAATTCCACCAAGATACTTAGCCCACATTATACACGTGCACAGATGTACACACGTGTATTTGTCCAAGGCACTTAAGGGCAGGAAAACAGGATATTATGGAGAAATCTTTTAAATGGTAGAACTTAGTTTTCCTTGAAATAGTCAGGAGACAATAAAAACTGGATTACTGCAAGTAAGTAATTATAAAGCTATACATGAATAAAATGGATGAAATCATTAAGACCTTACAGAAGTCTGATCTTGCTCAAGCACTCAAATGATTTACCTAGGTGAAGATAGAATAAAAGAATTAGAATTTGACTTAGCACAGCCAGATGTGGCTTATTCTTTTTTTTCTTCAAAAGGAGAAAACCAAAAGAAAGAATAAAATCAGAAAAGTGATTAAATTCAAACCAAGTTGAGGAAACAGTAAAATTTTTATTCCATAAGCATAAATATCCAGTCAGGGTCTACACTTTCTTCAGAAAAAGTTGGAGATGTCTGTTCTATTAAATAGCACAAAAAGCATAATAACTGACAAATATTAGGCAAAGAGGGAATCTTGAGTCTGGTCATAAATATATCATAGAAAACCATGTATCCATGTAGACACAGATAAGTGGTTATACATGTTTAAAGTTTCCTGCCATTAGAAGTTCAACATTACACACATGAATGGAAAAGGAATGGTGGAAAATGTGTTGAATTCTTGAAGCAAACATTCCAAAGCTGCATGAGTGAGAAGGCTGAATTTAAGTGCCAACCATGACAGTAAATGATCTGTGTTCATTGAAACTGATCTGAATTCAAGCACAGTATGAGGACTGCAATACAATTAATCTTACTTCTGTTTATGGCCACCACGTAGATTAAAAGCAATGAGAGATTCTTGGTGTAAGAAAACAGAACATACGCCCTTTGTCCATTCTTAATTTGAAAAGAGTATTGGCAAAGTCAATAACATCAGCAGTCTGCCAGAAGCCACAGTGTGTCGACATTTGTTTTTATCAACAGATCTCAAAGAATCAACATGGGCAACTGACACAGATGCTCTCGAGCACAAAGAACAGGTCACTGATAGATGCTCAATGACACCTAACATTACTTTTCCCTCTGACCATGATATGAAACAATATGTATGACACTAATTTTTGCCTGATTGCAGATTTTAAAAGGTATATGAAAATCAGCACATTACAAACACACTTTGGCCTGGCTCCTCTTCTCTGACTGGGTTGTTGCCCCCAGCAGCCTGGGGGACAGGCCCCTCCCGGTGTCTGTGTGAGTTTGCAGCATCTTCAGCGCCGGTGACCCGGTGATAGGAACTTGTGGCAGCACAGCAGAGTGTTCTCACCATTGTACACACACACAGTTTTCAAGAAAACAGCAGAAGAAAAGCACATTTATTCTTACTCAATTTCAGTATTAGTAGTTTCAATATTTGATCAATGCATATAAAAGCAGTAGAGACTTGAAAAGAATTTGATATGTAAGTACATAGAGTTAAATTATTTTTTGTAATCTTCCTAATTTCTAGCTCATTACTTTTCATTCTGTGCTTTAAAAGAAGAGGATGTTGAAGAGCTTCAATGAAATCATGTGAAGGAATAGTGACTTTTTTTGCATTATGTGTTCAGACATATTTTTTTACAGACTTTGGAATATTCCACATAGTAGTTTCTTTGAAGTAGAAGGCACCTATAGAGGATCTATCTCATGCCCAGGTAAAACATTCTAAAAAATTAACTTCTATGTAAGACTTACACATTCATCTTTATCACATGTGATAAATCAGTTTGAATGTCAATTCTTTATATTTTGATCACATTAATTCAGTGAAATAGAGTGGCATGTCACTCTCTGGAGGGAAAATAAGTGAATACAGGCAATGTGACCAAGTGATACCATTTTCTTTGGAGGCAGAGATGTTGGGGATTTACATTTTTGTAAACTAACAAATTTACTATCATTTTATTATAATTTTTTTCTATGTGCAAGATCAACTAAAATGCTTATCATGCTTTCACCAAATCTCCCTCATCTGTTTTTACAAAGGATAAACTACACTATTTGTACTTTGAGATAACAAATAAAGATAATTTTTTAATTAGGTACTACTGTACCTAATTACATTTTCTTTGTAATAAAATATTTCAGATGTTGCTGGGCTGTCCATAATCATTCTTATATCATAAAGAAATTCCTATTGCATTTTCCATAATTTAGATTCACTCTTGAGCTGTCAAGTGTGAAATGACATAGAAAGAAATATCAGAAACCAATAGAAGTTCTTTTTGAAATGTTATAATGAATTTTAAAGTTTCTCTGCTGGAATATGACATTTATTTCTGTTCTATCTCTTCTACTCTCCTCTTATCTTGATTAAACATTTTATCTTTATCAAAGCTAATTCACATTTGTATTTAAACTAAATTTAATTCCAGAGACTCTTGGAAGTATGTGTGCTTTGTGATTTTAATATATATGATGTCGTTTGCCTTTGACGTTCATAGTACCTACAGCAATCAAACTATTTATGGAGTAGTTCTTAGTAGTAGACCATTCCTGAGCCCTTGTGATACATGGAAACTCCTAAGAAGGATAACTGACAGACATGGTTATTTAAATAGATTCAAGCAGCACGTAAATGCCAAAGGTATTTATAAGGTTTCCCAGTTCAGCTCAGTGTTTGTATCTGAATGTCTCTGCCCATCCTGATAGCAGTTAATGTGGTTTATTCAGTTAAGATTTTCTGAAAAAACACAGATCAAATGTGCTTATTTCAATTGCATGACTTTTGATGTGGTTAATATAATGATCACTGTCTGGACATTGGAGATTCATATGTATAATCCAAGAAATAAATATTCAGAGTTGTTTGGGTTTTTTTCCTAAATGGATAGGTTGTGGGAATGGATTCTGTAGGTTTTTACAACAGGTACTGTGTGACCCTAACATAGCCAGGTTAGGGTCTGCCAGGTTTTGGCACTGAAATGTTTTGGTGTCACTGACTTGGTATCTTCTGGAAACCCTTATAAACATCCTTAATTTCATGTTTCTTTTACAATAATTCTCTATCCCTTTTCTTACAAGAAAAATCTTGAAAACATAAACATTGAAGATGAGTTAGTGAGTTAGTAGCTAGTGAGTTAACTACTTTTTCCATAGAGCTGCAAATGTTTATGTTCTCTTAAGACTACTAATTATTAGCTCTGGAGGATCATGACATTAGTAATCAACAGAGATTATAGACTCTGGGGGAGATTTCCTGAAGTAAATGGCCGGTCTAGTGTGAAGGGGTTCACCTGGGTTGCCAGATGCACTGCAGCTTTGACCAAAAGCATGGATTTCTTCAGAGCTTGGCATGAATTTTAGTATACAGACTAAGGCAAAAGGCAGCAGCCTTTTAATCTCAGCCATTCTCACATTTATTCCCTGGTGATCTTAGGTTACTTGACAAGTTTTTACTGTTGAGAATGTTATTCAACACTGCTGAGAAGGGTCTGACTGTCTTCTTCATGCCCTGCTGTCAGGTATGTATGTTGTTAAAATCCCTTGAAATCTTTTTGGGCAGAAGAGTCCCATGTCTCTCAGCCTCCATTTCTGTCAGATTCTGCTATTGCTTTGTGATCTTTGTGGTTCTGGACTGTGCTGCTGGACTCACTTCATCATGTCTGTGTCATCCATCTTTTATAATTTAGAGCTCTTCTCACCTGGCTGGCCAGCCTGTTGGAGAACTTTACATCTTTGTTTCAATTTTTTTCCATTTTTGTAATATGCCTGGAAAAAATTTCAATTCAGAATTACAGTCATCAGAAAGACTTGCTACAGAAAATAGAGGTACCATTTTAAACTAGTTTTGTTAGTAAATACTGTTTGTAAAGAGTTCAATGTAAATTTACTCCCTAAACAAAATGTCACGTCATTAAATTACAAAAACAGGTAGTACACAAGCTGGCATGGAGCAAAGGGCAATCTTTTCTAGTCCATTCTGTCCTTGACCTCTGTACTCAGACTGCCACCAAGAGGAACAGTTGTGATGGCGACAGTGTACACTGTTGTCCCTTTCAAAGTGCACAGAGCTCCTTGGCTCGGCTCATGCCATTTGTTGTTGATGTAAGTCTGGTTTCCCAGGGCACTGGCTACACTTGCATCCCCTGCTCTGTGCACACAGTGGTCATTCATTTGCCTGCAAATCTGCCTCTGAGAGTTTAATGGATACCCATGTTTGTGAATGGCATTCTATGAATAAACAATCAAGAGAAGACAGCAACAAGTCTTTCAATCTATGTGTAGTCTGGCTGGAAACAGGTGATCCATTTCCTACTAGTGGTTTTTGAATCTTCTCCTAAGATCTCGACTTTTTCTTGCGAAGAAAATTAAAATTTTAGTTCTTTTAATATGTAAAGCTTGAATGTTGCAGTGTTAAAAATGTTTTAAATAGTAATTTAACTGGTTTCTTCCTTTTTTTAGGTCATAATAAAGATAAAATAATTACCACAATGGAAGTTTTTTTCCAGCCATTTCCTTCCATATTTTTCCTTGCTATAACTAATTGAGAATATTGCAGGATTTTACATGCTATTGTAGAAAATAATACAGTCATAGAATCACTTCCGGAAATTAGCCTCTGTTCTGTCCTCTTGGCAAAATTCAAAGGCAGAAGACCTTCTTTCGCTTTCATTAAATATAGTTCCAAAAACTACATAGTGACTTAAAAAAAAAATTCTGTAATATTCATAATACAATGCCAGCCTCAGGTATCAGAGGTCATGTATGAAACTCATTAATATTTAAACAATTTATCAATATTTTAATAATTCTCTTAAATACGCTTGGTCTGAGCTTTCCCAGAACCTAGAAATCCTTGGATATGATTGACTTGATCTATGCATATTCCTCTCAGACTCAGGTGAAATCCTGGCCCAAGCTCATTTCCATTTGCATGAGAAGTATAAATCTGCAAGGTGAATATCTAGGTCTGGATGAGGATCACTCACTGACATAATTTCTCTAGCAAACCCAGAGCCCAATCAATCCAAATGACATTTAACTGAGGCAAAGTTTCCACTGTTTATGAGTTTACACAGTTCTGCTGGCGCTGCTGTATCTCTTAGGACAGAGAAAGAATTCACCCTTGAATTGCCATAGCCATGCCTGTCTGCCAGAAACCTTCCATTCCTCCCTCAACACACCCTGATCTAGACAAAACCAACAACAGAGCAGACTTTTTGCCTAAAAACCTTGTCCCACTGAACCAAGGAAGCGCTTCTTCTGTAATTCTGAAAGGATTTCACCAGTGTAAACTGTGTGTCCTGTAGGCAGTATTGGAGGTGCAGCTAGAGAAGGCAGAGAGCCCAACTCCCTGTGTAACCCTCATGTCATTCTGACTTGCCCAGCTTCTCTTCTGCTCTTGTCAAAATCTGACTGGGAAATACTGGTGTGATTTCACTGTAGCTGCACTGCCCCAAATTCCCAATGGTAACACATCAACAGAAGATGGGCATTGTCTAGAGTCTGTAGAGATCCCAGACTTGAGGACCTGAATGAGTGGAAGTTATAATTACTAAGTCTGTCAGGTACCCTCACCAGATATGTGTTGCCAAATATTGCAGACATCAGTGGAGATACACAATTAAAGAAATGCTGTACTCTGGCTTATACAAAATTACATGTTTCTGATTCAGATTTATTACATCAGATTAATTTGGGAGACTGTAACATCCCTTACACACATTTAGAACTGATCTTACTAAAACTTGTTAACAGAAGCAAATTTTTTTTCATTGATACCTGGTTTCATTTCCTGTCTGTAAATCTTCTGACAGCAGCAGTATGTATAACAGGAACACTGACCTAGATTTTCAGAGATGGTCAAATCTGACCAGGTTTTGACTTATGTGGATGAGTGACTGTAGACTCCTTTGAAAACATCATAGACAATTATGCTATTGAAAAAGCTTTATAGGAATAGATTTGATCCTGCAAGGACCTCTCTGGTAATACAAAGCAGTATGCAGAATTTTGAACAGGACAAACTTAGGAAAAATGATAATATTTCACAAATTGGCAGAGACTAAAGAAATAATTGTTTTCTTTGGTATTAAATAAAGTAATTGATTCAAAGCTTATGAATTAAGTTATAATCCATTTTATTGCTATCAGTCATGTGAGACGCTGAACATGTGAGACACAAATCATGTTGATTTTGGTTTTGTTCATGGGATGAATTCATATATTAAGACCAATGAGTGTTTTGTAAAGGTTTTATAAAAATGTATATGTATCACTGGTATCACTATTGGCAGACTAGAGCAAGATTCTGAAAGTTACCAGAAGAATAGTTTACTTTTTCTCTTCAGTCTTTGTAGGAATTAGCAAATTTGAAAATCTCAGCTTAAAAATGGAAATGTTGACTTACTGCAAAGCTACCACTGAAAGTTCCAGGACAATTAATACACCCTTCTAGTTCTCTGTGTTAACTATGCTCTTTACTATGAATAGAAGCTTAATATTAAATATAGTGGAATTTCTAGTGTCTGATGTTATCCAGGAAATCAAAGGCAGACATGGAACAGCCCTGAGAAATAGATGTTTGAGAAAGAGAACAAAACACACTCACTGTGCAAAAAGCCTCCAACATAAAGCAGAAACGAAAGATAAATCAATCAGATTGTTTGCATTATATATGAAAAGAGATTGTAAAGGACAGCAACAGTAAGAAGCCTAATATTTTTACGTATGTATGAAAGGTATATTAAGTAAACTTCTGGGAAAGGTCATGCTGAATAAATTGGTTAAAGCTGTACCTTGGCTACTATTGAGGTACTTTTTTATACTACTATACTATACTATTGGTATCTCCGTATTTAAGTTATATTTTTACTTGATTTTTAAAGTAATGAATACCAGCCTTTCAAATAAAAGGCTTCTGACTTTATTCTTTAATAAAAATGGGAGGTGAAAGAAGTAGGTGAATTAGTTCTCTTGGTAGCAATCATTCCTATCCTGCTCTTGTTACATGCCTAGAAAATAATTAACAGATTTTCTCTAATGCTTCCTAAAGATGTTGAAACTAGAGAACAAATATTGACTGAGAGGCAGCAAAACTTGCCTGGACAGGAGAAAATAATGGTTTATATAACTGAAAACAATTTGCCAAAACCAGAATAGAAATTATGGACTGTCTGATTTAAAATTAATCAGATGTCAAAATGGCCAGGTGTGGCGTATACGCGCACTTGGGTATTTGCAGGCCACACTTAAGTCCTGCTACCACATAAAAGGGCTCTTGAGGATCTGCAGGACCCCGTTCCTGTTGCTGGAAGCTGCTCAGGAGATGATTTAGTACCCAAAGGAGCCTTTTGGATGCAAGAAGGATCAGTCATGAGAACCTGAAGAGGTTCTGGCATGACCAGGCTTTCAGAAACATGAGCAGAAACTCGCAAGTATTATGTTTGCCGCTGTTTATCAGGGTAAAAGAGGAAAGGACTATGGGGAGGAGGTGGGGGAAACAAGTATGCACCTTGTAACTGGGTCGAGCATATTGGGTAAGATGGATTTTGGACTGAAGTGTGTAAAATCACAGGGGAGGTGGGGGCAGTTCACTCTCCCGCACACAAAGGTGGGATGCCTCTCATTCCGTTTGTTCTCCCCACACATGTGCACATCCCTTCCCCCAGGTGTGATCTCTGCTTTTGGGTTGGGAAAAGCAAAGAGAGGCATTTGTTCCTAGCGCCTGCTTGGCTGCAGATCAGGGTCAAAGACCACCTGAGCCCACGGGTGTTACGCAAGAGGCTGTTAGGAGGGGGCCCCAGCCCGCAGCATCCATCAGCCCGCCTCCCTGCTGCCCTCTCCAGTGCTGGCTCTGTGGCTCAGCAGGTTGCGAAAGCCCCGGGAGTACATAAAGCAACCCCTGTCTGGACACCACCATCAACACCTGGGCTCTCAAAAGGCTCCGGAGACCGGCACTGTCTGTAAGGGACCCGGCTGTGGTGGGCTGGGGACAACCAGGTGCCTTGCCGGCACATGCATCGGGGAAAGCTGCGTGACACCCTGGCGACCTATCGGGGCAGCCTACCTCCCTTCACTTGTGTGACAGAGCCTGTTTCTGATGCTGTTCTCTGTTTGCTGCAGGGACAGGATGGCCCACACAGAGAGAGCTCTGCCCTGGCTGCTGCTGCTGTCACTGGCCTTGCTGAGCAGCAGCACTGCAGAGCGGGACTGCCGAGTAAGCAGCTTCAAAGTCAAGGAGAACTTCGACAAGACCAGGGTAAATCTTTTGTCTCCTGGACCTGTGATGTCTTGCAAAGCTCTTTCCAGGCTACAAAATTTGGCATTCAGTAGCACCAGCGTGGTCACATCTCAAAGTCACAGATTGTAATACTGAGAAACAGCTAAAGTGTGCAATGTCCACACCTCCACAGATGCTGGATTTTGATGCACCTGATAAAGGAATACTGCAGAAACTGAGTTTTAGCAGACTGGTTTCAAACTGTAGGGTATAAGCAGAAGGAGTGTACTGACTTGGTTGTTTCTATGAAAAATTAATACTCTGGTGTTTTCAGGCATTTTTCCTTCCATTGCAAGGAAAAAAAATATATGTAGATCTTTCAAGATCTGCCAGTTGTTATTCTTTTGTCCACTAAATTTTGTATTCCTTATCCTGGACAGCTGCAGCTGCAGATAAGATTACCAAAAAAAAAGTCAGTATTTCCACAAATGATGGCTGCACTAGGATGTATTGATATCTTCATGCTGTTGAAACAGCTAGATTTGTATCTTAGGTACACCTTTGAGGCATGGTCTCAAAGATCTGCATGCTCTTCCCTCTGTCACCTCTCCTATTCTGTACTGTCTGGTTGTAACATTTCCATTATTGTAGGTCTAACTGCAGCCTTTCTTATTCCCTTGCAGTACAGTGGCACCTGGTATGCTATGGCAAAAAAAGATCCTGAGGGGCTGTTTCTGCAGGACAATGTGGTAGCCCAGTTCACCGTAGATGAGAATGGACAAATGACTGCCACTGCAAAGGGCAGAGTCAGACTCTTCAAGTAAGCTGTTTGCCATTCTACTCTTGTTCCATTTTGCTAAGCTACTTGTCCAATCCTACCTGCTATCTCTGTGCTAGTTACACTGAACCTGGGCTTTTAGATTGGAATGTGATATTTTCTTTGTCTCTGGCTACAGTAACTGGGATGTCTGTGCTGACATGATCGGCTCTTTCACTGACACAGAGGATCCTGCCAAGTTCAAGATGAAGTACTGGGGTGTTGCCTCTTTTCTGCAGAAAGGAAGTGAGTACTTAACTATAGAAGATACAGAACTACTTGGAGGACTAGTTTTGTTTTATGTCCATGGTGGAGAAGGAAAAAGTGCTGTTGAATTTCTTAAACACATTTAAAAGACATAATAACTATCATACTGCAAGGCTTAATGTGAACAAGGTAATCACTACTTTTTATATGGGACAGCTGGTTGGCTTTCTTTAAACAAGTGAAGACCTGGCCTTTGTATATCTTTGTATTTCTTTTGTTTGTTACCCAACAATATAATTGAAGGCCGCTGTTTGGAAAGAAATGAAAGGCAGATGAAGTATTTTAAGACTTGTTTTATTTCAGAACTCAGTTACCAGATGCTTCTTTCTGAAGCCTGATGTCAAAGCTGGCCAAGAAGGGAAGAGGATATAGAAAATGTTATTTTGTTTGGTGTTGTGTCTGCAAACATAGAAATTTACGTGTTTTAAGAGACATGTATGATCATATGTATATATTGATATATTCAAACTTTTATGTCATCTCTCACACCTTATGCAAAATCAGTTCCTTGAGCCAAGCAGAGATACAGACACTGTAGCTCAAGACATTTCCTGGGATTGTTTCCAAGAGAAGCAGATAGAATTTGGAACTGACAAAAGCTCCATTCCACCCAAAGACACAGTTACAAAGCATGTTTTGGATGTCAATTTGTCTTAAATAGTTCCCAGGTCTCCTCACAATATGCTGCTGAGTCATGGATTCTTCAGATTGCTGGCTGACCCCAAACTCTACCCTTCTAAAAAGTCTGGTGTCCCCCCACAGGAGAGAAGGGGAAGAAAACAGAGTGTTGCCTTCACCAGTGCAGATGTACTGCAAAGGGGAATCTTTTGCTCTGGGAGAGGAAGGTGCAGATATGTCAGGTTTTACTATGAACACTGAAACAACCTCACTTCTGTTAGAACAGAGTGTCCGTGTCACCAGGTTTTTGTCAGGTTACATAGCTAAATAGTTAAGAATTCTCTTAAGTTGGAACTGTGTTTTAAGAAGACGGTTTATGGCAGAATTTGTGGCAAATACACTTCTAATACACATGCAAACTGCATGATAATCTCTTTTGTTTAAAATGCCGTCTAAGTAACATCGCTGGTAGGAAAATATTTATGGGTTTAAGTCATCTTGAGCAGGCCTAGCACGTCAGTCTTTATTTTTCTTTTAAAAAATAAACATGAGATTAAATATTGGAAACAGGAATAAATGAAAAGCCAATCTGTTATAATTTGTACCGATCTTCATCTTAGTATTTTCTTTAGAGTTATGGCAGCAATCCTTTCTGATTCGCTAGATTTCACTGGTGTCTCTAACATTTTTCCTTCTTTGCTCTGGTTCCTTCCAGATGATGATCACTGGGTAGTGGACACAGATTACGATACATACGCTCTTCATTACTCCTGCCGCCAACTAAATGCAGATGGCACTTGTGCTGACAGCTACTCCTTTGTGTTCTCCCGGGACCCCAAGGGATTGCCTCCAGATGCACTGAAAATTGTCAGACAAAGGCAGATAGACCTCTGTTTGGACAGAAAATACAGAGTTATCACTCATAATGGTGAGAATGTTTTTTTTCTGAAGAATTTTATTTCAGGGTTTCAGGGCTAAAGCACTGGGATTCTCTTGCTCATTAGATACAGAATGCAGAGTCTTTTACTTAGTAGCTGCAACATTGCCTTTTGAAAACTGGAGCTTGTAGTAAGTTTTATCCAACTTTTACTTCCCTTATCTGAAGGAGAGCTGAGGTGCATAGATTTGCATGCAGCATATCAAATCAGCTGAAACAGTAATTAGAGGAAGTTGTAAAACAATTAAATGAAGGTAATGTGAGTAAACATGGTAAGGATAAATTTCATAGCTATGGTAAGAAGTAACTCGGCAGCTCTTATCAGATCCCTTTGCCTTTGTTCAAATACTTTTTTGAGAAATTCTTCAGAAAGGCTTTTAAGGAAAATAGAAGTCTTGGAAAGGATACCTTATAGAAGACTCTTTCTCACAAGTCCTCATGCCAACTCTTTCACAAAGAGCTGTGGAAGAGAGACATAGCCCTCATACTGGAAGCATGACACTATCTTGAGTCATACAGTCAGGCTGAGCTTAGAACACAGGGAATTAGCTCACTTTTGCTCAAGTATATTACAAAAGACCAAATGGTAATAATCTATAAGAAACCATAATGTAGTCACTGATAAGAGTTACACACACAGTGGGGAATTGTAAAGGGTGAAGGAGAAAAATCAAAATATTTAGAACAAATAAAATAGTAGTACCTCTCCCTACTCCTCCTCCAACCCTCACGTCTTTGAAAGACTTGACTGGTGAATCAGCTGAATGGGAACTCCCAGTGTAATGATATGAACAAAAGAGTTTATACAATTCTTGGATGCGTAAACCAAGACTCACATGAGATTTTTGTGTTTGGCATAGATCTAATCCCTATGTCACATTTGGTGACAAGCATAACAGGAAAAAGTACTGAGGATGAATTAGAAGTTTCAAAGAAGAGCAGAAAATATGATTGAAAGTTTGTAAAATGTGTCCTCTAGTGAGTGCTTCAAAGATTTTAATCTTTTCGCATTAGAAAGAGGTTAAAGGCTGACCTGAGCAAAGTCTGTGCTTGTCCACACAAACAATAGGAATTGGATAGAAAAGGACTTGCAAACACAGAAATATTAAATTTTAATGGGTGGAACTTTAAACTGGACACATTCAGACCAGAAAGAAACAGCCATTTGTTTAACTCCAAAGGTTATTAACCTTTGAACAGTTTACTAAGAGCTGTTGTATGTTCTTCATCACTGAAATGTGTAAATCAAGATTAAAGGCTTTTCTCACTGACATGCTAGAACAAACTGGGATTGACTGAAGGAACTTTTGCGTCTTACAAAGAAAGTCAGAACAGATGAGCAAAGTCAGCTGTTGTGGCTCTATTATCTGTTCATCTGATCCACAAACACAGAGTAATACACTGCTGTGTTGTAAAGTAGTATGCTGATAACAGGGTGCCTTGAAGAACAGGGTGCCACCTACTCTGCTAAAGTAGGTGGTGTTTACAGTACTGATCAGTGACCCGGGAAAAGTGTCTGACAACAATGAAAAAAAAAATTGTCTTGAATAAGAATTTGGAGACAACTCAGTTGAGACTTAGAACAGTCAAGAATAAGAGACACCATAAATGCAAATGGAATCACCTTCTGTGAATGATTTGTATGATTGCATAAATGGTAGAACAGAAAAGAAACTATGTCATTATATAAATTGATGATACTTTTCTGTTTTCAATCCTGCATTCCCTGCTTGCAAATGAAGTCCAGCAAGAATAAAAATTTCTGAAATTGAGAAAGCCAAATAATCAGATGTTTAGGGATATTCTATTAAATCCAAGATAATTTAAAAGTTGATCATGCTTCCTCTAGTTTGTTATAGATATCAAATATCTAATCTACCAAGTCACACTGTTCTTTGTTTGCTATCCTAATTTATACTCAGATGTTAGGTGTTGAGTGCAGTGTCTGATATGACTGTGTGAGTTCCATAGTTTGCAAATGAAAAACAGGAGCCTGGGTATTTTTTATTAAGGATTATACCAGAATATCTAAGTCCAGCATCAAAGTATAAATTAAACTTAAAGCCAGAAATTTGAATTTTCTCCATTACTGATCAGGACCCTATCACTTATTGATGCTGAATTCTCCAGTATCATTAAGCCAAAATTCCTGCAAAGCAAGCACATTTGGGACTGAGAGAACAATTGTGAGCTAAACCGAAAACAAAAAATTCTTGGAAACTTCATATCAGAAACTCTTATAAAATTTGCTTAATTCTTTATGTGTGGATTGGAAGCCTTACTACTTTAAAGTCTGCTATTAAGAGCTACAGAATTACTACCAAAACTGACCTGCATCCAATTGTTACTGTGATGAAATTCTGACTGATGTTAGTAAATGCTGCAAGAATAGGCTGGTATCTGTTGCTAATTGTGCCCACTCTGCCTAGGTCTTGAAGCTAATTAATGTGTGTGTGTATGTGCGTGTGTGTGCCCCCTCAACTAATAGACGTACAAAAGTTACCTTGATTTAAAAAAAAAAATTGAAATATCAGTACTGACTGTTCAAGGCAAAAGAGAAGCCTAGGAAATGAAAGTTTTTTGTTCTAACTTACACTGCATTTATAATGGCAGCTCCTCAAATATAGCTCAAGCTATGATACACACATTCTCTCAGAGTAATAGTTCAAGTAACTTTAAGCTGTGTAAATGTCAGTGTCAATATTAAGTGAGAGTACTTGTTAAATTCAGTGTCATGTCAGTAAAGTTGAAAGCTGCATCTGCTGTTAGCATTTGCTAGAAGCAAAAATTGTGAAATAAAGAGTGGTATATTCCTTCTGCTAATTTACTATTGCCATTAGGAATTTTGGGGGGCAGGAGATTCTTACTTTGTTGAAAGACATTCTTAAATTAATTATTTTTAGGCAAATAACTAGAAGCTTAAAGTATACTCTTTTATCTCTGAAAGATACTCTTTTATCACTGATCTGCCCAGTACCTTGTCTGCAAAAGTACTAAAATGCTCAGGAGAGATGTAACAGATTGGATAAATTCCTGTTTTGTTCCGAGTTGAAAATTCCTTGGATTTATAAACTGCAGAGTCAGGCAATGGCATTATTATTACAAGTAACAGACTGCTGGACTCAAAAGCATTTTAAAGAAATTAGACATGTATGTATTTTAAATTTGGCGAAAATTCATGTAGTTAAATTTTGTCTAGAGTGTTGGACAAATACAGCTATGGTTTTTGTGTGTTTCAGGATTTTGCTCTTAAGGAGATCCAACCCTGTGGAAAGAAACTATGCAAGAGCACCACGAATGTAATGTTAACACATTGATCATGTGTTCTCTGGAAAATGCTTTAAATGGCTTCATTTAGATTTTCAATATATTTATCTGAGCTGTGTAGCTCACCTTGTTAATAAACCAATGAAACATTTTAATAAACTTGGATTACAGGGGATGCGAATTGTATGCAAATCTGTATATATGTGGACATTTTCATTAGTATCCTGTTATATTAGTGCACTATTTTGAGCTGGTGACACATGGTGATAATTAAGAATTTAATCTTGCTTTTTTTAGTGGTTTCAATTTCTGACTAAAAGAGTATTTATCATAAACCTCCAAGTATATGTGTTTTCTTTTCAAATAGAATACATTTCAGTGTTTTCAGAACTGAAAACAGCATTTTCAGTTCATTATATTTTCCCTATAAAATAAAGGAAATCATTTAGAAAAGAGAAAGGAATTTCAGTGACCCTATATATCACTAATTAACTTTATTATATGAATAGTGAAGACATTAAAAATATGCATCTTTTTAAAAGAACTATTTTACACATGACAATTAACCATTTATTTATTCTTCTTTTTATTCTATTCTATTTTTCTATTTATTCTATATATTTATATAAATTCACATTAAGTCCGTATTTTTAATTTGAGATGGAATCAAACTGATCATTTATTTGGTGATAACACATGTTCATTATCTTGTTTCAGTTAGTCTGTTCAAACCTATGTTTAGGCAGTCAGTTACTGAACTATTTAATCAAGTTCCCTTTAAAAACTGGATTTTAAAAAAAAGAAGATACTTTCTGAGGATGAATATTTTCACTAGAAAGTTTAAAGTACTTAATTCAACTATTTTACATTCACCAAGTTCTGTGCCATATTTCTATTTATTTCAGCACAAGAGGAGAATTCAGTCCATTGGATTAAATTGTCCAAACCTTACTGAGCCAAAGCAATGAAGTCAAGAGAATTTTATCTTCAGGAATTAAAAATACATATTTAACTTTTTTCCCTCCTCCCCTGGCATGTAATACTATAACATAATGACCTATGTGACGTGGGATAGCATAGACAAAATCCAAAGTGTGACACAGCTCAGACTTTAAATAATTATCTGGTAATGAAAGACAAATGTGGCTGTTCACGGTTACTTCTTCTTGCAGTGGTTTCTGTGCCTGCTCCATGCTTTTCAGGGTTGCCTGTACAACAGAGAAGAATTTCCTGACATACACGTCTGAAATGGGCAACATTGTACAGAATTGGATTGACAGCAGAGTTGGCAAAAGTGAATAGCGCTATCCAGAAGAAAACTGATGGCAAAATATTCAAATCTTTTTTGAAGTTCTGAACTAAAATTAAAAAAATAATTACTATTATTGGGCTCCACATAATGAAGAAAGAGATCATCAACAGAAAAAGGGCTCGGAATAGTTTGTAGTCTTGCTGGGAGACACGAGTCTGATGATGTTCGGAGTAGGCTAAACCAGCATTTAAACTTCTTCTTGATGCTTTTGTAATCTGCAGTAAAAGAGAAGAAAGTAACTTTCACTGAAACACATTTCTACAAGTGAAAAAGTAAATCTTGGCACATGATGTTTTCTTTTGAAAAGTGACTACAAAAAAAACACATCGCAGAATTCATTTGTACTTTTTATCAATGGTTCCATTTCAAATGTTCTCACTTCACTAGCAGTTCTTTTTCCTCTCAGCTGTGAACTCATCTCAGTATTCAAAGTGGTTGTTCTTTTCATGGCTCTCTACCAGTTACAAATACTTTTCAGCATAAAACAGTCTTAATTACTCATAAAATCCCATTAAATTCACATTATGACCTCATTTGTTCTGTCTAAAGAAACCCATTAATTTTTTTTACAAATGCAAACTGGAACATAACAATCCTGTTGATGTGCAAGAGGGAATGTGATCCAATTCTCTTACAGCCATGCTGATATCATAAGGTAGGTATTATGAATTTATCACAATAAATTGTTTAAATGTGAATGAGATTATGCATTGTTTTGTGTCACACAGCTTTTCAGACAGCAATCACAATTGCTTTCTATGAACTAACATGAAATCTTACAGATCCTTACAGTTACTATAAAAATCAGTGTCTTGTAAAAGCACTCTCTGATGTAATAAACTAGACGATGGGTAGCTTGGAAACCTAGTATTCATAGGTGTGCATATTCTGTCATTAGGTAGAATATTGAACCCAGTGACCCAGGCAGAAAACTCTAAATCCCCTGTTCTACATCCCTGTTTTCCCTGAAGTTGGCATGGCACAATTAAGTTCGTTACATTCATACACCTGATGCAAATAAAATAAAACTGAAATATCTAGCAAACAAAGATTTGTGCTAAATAACTGAGATGCCACTTTATCCCCTGCCTGCATAAAGAAGGGGTGTTTTCAAATGTCTTGATCAATTAGCTGTCTATGTAGTAAAGTCAAAAGATAAGACTCCTCCTGCCACTTTTCCCTTTGGCAGAAACTACAGGACGGATAACACTAATACTAACAACACTTTTTAACTTCCTGGTAAAGGTAAGGATGAAAATCTTTAGAGAGAGAGTAATTTGTCATTCTGTTTGCATTTTTTTGAATTTGTCACAGAGATAAATACTCATTAAGAATCTTGACATATTCTAAATATTTCAATAGAATGTAGGTGTATAAATGAAAACCTGTGAACCAAAAATGGGTTTCTTAGCAGCTTCTGAGACTGAGAAAGGGACAGTATCACTAGCTTTCCTGTTTCCCTGATTTAAAAGGAGCAGAGAATTCTGATGTCCTGAGCATGTAAAACTATTTTGGCATGATGATCTGCTGTACCATCTGGAATCTAGAAACTAGGTTAACTCCTCCAAAGTCCAAACCGAGAGTTGTTCTCAGAGAGCACCTAACCTGTCTTAGTAAGAATGAAGGTTTCACAAAATGCAAAGGACTAATATCCACTTCTAATATAACAGTAGGAAAACCAGGTTGTGTGCACTTCTCAGTCTCCACTGTTCAAAACTGCTACAGAATGTCCTCATCAGATACATTTTTATATATCCCATATAAATACCTTCTGTCTTCCCTGCAGGAGTTGCACAGCCTAGAAATAAGAATGCAAGAATCACCAGGACTGTGGTAAATAATACACAACTGCATCTTAAGAAAGTGCTCAAGAGAAATGGGATGACATTTGTGTATCTCTTTTTGGTCTGCCCAGTATAGATATCTATCCTGGGCATCTGGACCATACTTGGGCAAACAGAAACTTAGAAGTCAGACATGTATAAGCATGTAACTTCCAGAACACAGACATATTCCCTAGGTCTAGCTTCTAACAAAATCTTGCCTGAGGGGCAGAACAATGAGAAACCAAATAAATTACAAATCATGGCTTCTAATCTATAATTTTTGCCAGGGTTCTGGGAAGTGTTATGTAAAAACAATACTCAGTTTCAGAGTAAATCGTGAAGTACACATTTGTAGTAGTGTATATTTGTTAAAAAATTCACGTCTTATATCTGTAGTCAGTCATAATCATCCCCCTCATCATCATCCTCAAATACATGACTACATAAATGCTTGGCACTGCTTCCAGCAATACTGAGAATCATGCCATGTGTGCACTGGCATAATGGAGCATTCTCACAAAGTGAGAGTGAGTCTGCTCTTGGGAATGACTCAGGGATTGAGACATTCTCCAGTTCAGTTCTGGTTGCTCCCTGGAGAGAGAGAAGATTCAAGAATATTCTGCTATGGGCCTCAAGCCTTCTCCATTTCAGGGGAAATGGTAATGTATTTTAGCATCTCTGTTAACAAGTTAGAAAAGAAACAGGAGCAGAGCAGCATGGAGATGTCTTGTAATCCAGTATTCCAAACAGTGCTTTTGATTTCTAGCTCCCCATGGGCCATTTTGTTTTATAAATTTTCCTGTAATCTGGAGTCTGCATGGACAAGACAAACACCATTCCTGTCCTGGCCTCTGACCAAGAACTGTGGCATTCTTTGGCCTGCAGTATTTTGCAATTCTTTCAAAGAACTCACACTCTCCACTGAGTTACTCTAGGCTCTTTGCCTACAGCAATATGTGGTTGCAAGTGCTTTACTTCACTAAAAGAAGTTCATCTAATGCATCTACTTCAAGGTTATAGTGAGCTAATAGACAGTACAGAAACTACAGACTTAAGACTTTTACCACAAGTTTAAGTTTGATCAATAGGCAAGGATGTGTGGAGACCAGATTCTAGGTCCTAGGTTCATTTTACACCTACATCCAGCTCTGGCATGTGCATCCACAGCCCCTTGGTGCTCAGCATTTCATCAGTTAACTCTTTGCTCAATAATCCATGTATGTTGAGGTTCCTTTCCAAAACCTATAATTTTCTTATACACATTATGAGAAGTTTAATTGCCCAGTAAAGGAATCAAGGATCTTGTGGGTGGTTGCTAAAAACTAGGCATTGCAGTCACTAGTTTGAAGTGCTTGGTTTGAAGATTTCTACATCTTTCTCACTCTGGTTTTGGATAGTTTAAAAGGAATTTAGATGCTAATGTAATGCTTGCTAGACTATAGATTAAGACTCTGTGGTGCTATGTGGCTTGGTTTATATTTCAGCATATAAGTTAAACATCATCCACTTAGAAAGAAAGTGGAAGCAGAGGGTTTAATTTACTGGTATTGTTTACAATATTTGAAATTGTGGAAAACTAAGTATAATCTAATGAGATCTGTGTACTAAAGACACATATAGAAAGCCAGCAGATCAAAAAGTGGATGGGTTTTTTTCTAGTCCTGCCTTTCTCTGCTTTCTTACAAATCCCTTATGACTGGAGTTTAGGCTCAAGAAAAACAAAATCTAGTTTTTAGTTCTTTCAGATGCTTGACTCAGCATTTAGAGATTGACAGTCTTTAAATATGAACAGCGCATAAATGAAGAAGTGTATTTAATACTATATATAAGAAGACAAACCATGTGTTAGGCCTCTGGTAATGTGCTGTTGAAGCATGTTCTTAATGGAAATGTATAGGCTGTTATGTGCAGGTTGAAATGCTTTATTTTATATCACATAATTTATTGAACAAATGATGCTTGTTCCCTTTACGTGTATTTTACATTTGTATTCTGTGACAATATGCTGATGCCTAGTGAGTTACTGTTTACTTCCCTCTGTTTTACAACAAAATTTACAGGAAAAACATACCTGTAAGATTTTGGAGTAACTGATGACAATGACGAATCCTGGTATCACAAAGAAAACAATGGCAAAGGTTGTATCCCAGACTGTTTCTCCTGCAGTGTTGGGCCAATCCAGGGTGCAAATTTGAATGTCCTATGTACAGAAAATGAAGAAGAAAAGTAATATTGTACCTTTATTTTCAGTACAACATTGTCTTTATTTCCCTCTATGCTTATGGAAAAAACTGGTTAAACCAAGACTGTGAAAACCTACTACTTAGACAAAGCAGTCAAGTAATATACTACTTGATGGTTTTTAAAGCCCATACAATTACAAATAGATACATCCACAACAGGAATACTCCCATTAATTTAATATCAAATACTAATGGCAACTTTAAAATTGAAACTTACAGACCCTAAGCTTAATCATTTGTTCAAGGGTCACGTTGGGTGTACTTTTGTATGCATTTCAAAATATTAGGCAGAGAAATCTGTGCCATTTCGTACGGAGGGGGCTGCGGGTGCAGGGCACCCTCCCAGGCTGCTGATCCCTCCACAAGGGGAAGTGAGCTGCAGAGGGTGTCTCTGAGCCGCACTGGAGAACGCAAAGAGAATCCCAGCCGATGCGCGTTTCCCATCGAACGGGACGGTCCGCCGGGAGAGCGGGCCAGGGGGGCGGCCGGGGAGACGGCCACAGCCTCACACCTGCCCGGCACGCAGAGCGCTGCCCGCCCTGCGAGCGAGCTCCTCGCTGCCCGCTGTCCCGCCGTGGTAGAGGCGGAGGAGCCTCCACCGCCGTCGGTCCCGGCGCCCCCCAGCCCGGCTGGCGCGGGCGCGCCCGGCGCTCGCCCTCACCTGGCCGGCGGGGTCGGGCAGCCGCACCACTGTGAAGAAGCAGCAGAGCGGGAGGGTGGCGAGGGCGGCGAAGCCCCAGATGAAGAGTAAGGCGGCGGCCAGCACTTTGCGGCGGCGGAAGGCGGCGTGGCGCAGCCGGGCGATGCTGACGACGCGCTCCAGGCTGACGGCCGACAGGGAGAGGATGATAACGGCTCCGCTCAGGCTCACCACATAGAAGAGCAGGTGGCAGACGACGTTGCCCAGCACCCAGGACTCGGTCCAGCGCACGACGGCAATGAAGGGCATGGCGGTGATGAAGAGCAGGTCGGCGCAGAAGAGGTTGAGGACGAGGCAGTTGGCGGCGCAGAGCCGGCGGTGCCGCCTCACCAGCAGGCAGATGCCCCAGATGTTTCCCGCCAACGACAGCAGGAAGACGAAGGCCAGGGCAGATGACTCGCCGATGCGCAGGGCCGTCACATTGCGGCCCCTGAAGTCCGAAAAGAAGGGGAAATAGGTCCTGTTCCCTACTGGTGTGCCCCTGGACACCGGCATGAGGGTGGCCAGTGGGCATGAGAGACCCACCGTGGATGGTGGCACCAGCCCTAGGGGAAGGGCTGTGCTCCCAGCCACCACGGAGGCACCTGGGGTGCCCTCCCAGCACAGAGCCAGGAGATGACCGCCATCCCCCTCCCTCCTCTTCCTCCTGCCCCTGCTACACCAAGGGCTCAGCCGTGCCAGTCAGGCGGTTTATGACCCTCGCGCTGGAGTGGAACAAGGAAGTGGGAGAGTAAACACGGTGGAGCTCACACAAAGGCGAGGCCGAGGTGTGTGGGCAATGAGGGGCTGCCCCACACCTCCCTGGGCAGGGTGTGGGTCGGCACACTGGCATCTCCATGCCCAGGCACCCAGGCTCAGCCACCTCATCGAGTGCCAGCCCTGGTCTGCTCAGCTCTCCGGGCAGGCCCCTGGGGTGCCAGTGACTCTGGGAGGCCACCCAGTCTGCTCCCATCCAATGGGGTGTGCATAGCTTAGAAACATGGACGGCTGCCACACCACTCTGAGAGCTCTCCTCAGGAGCCTGGGATGACCAGACTAACCTAGGGTAAAAAAAAAAAACCAGAAAGAGGAATTTACCTGTCGCCTCCTGTATTGACAGTGGCACTTGGAAACAGCAGACCTGGGCATTGCTTGTCCTAACTGTGGAGAAGTGTCACTGACATGATTTTGGGGATTTGCTTACGAAATTGATCTAGAATCTTACCTGTGTTATGAGTTCTTGCTGGAGAAGCCTGTTAAAGTAAGACAAACCTAGAAAATACCTTATATTCTCTGAACTTCAATTACTAGAAGCAGTTGCTCAGATTGTAAACAAAAGTAGGGCTTTCCACTTAGGCTCTTCACTCCAGATGATATAGAAATAGGCTGGGAGTAAAGCATGTAAATTGTCACAGAAGGCAGATAATGTCTCATAAAAGAAGATAAAATGTTTTCATAAAGTATGTAAACAGTTGTATAACTTTAGACAGCTCTGGGTGAATTCGTTTGGCTGAGTGCCAGTGCAGGCGCTCAGGGGTGCACTCACAGGCTCAGCGTGTGGACCTACACCTTTTGATTAGGTGAGAGTTATTCCAAACCCGTGTGCCACAGGGAGCAGGTGACAGGCAGTGCTTCTGCAGTGACCCTGGCATCAACCATTTATGCAATGGCATTAGCGGGGATTCCAGATTAGTGGGGATTCCAGAAACTCAGTTCTTTGAAGGGGCAATCTCCTAATGAGGGATGACAAGAGTGACATCTTTCCTGGACTGCTTCCCACGTCTTTGCCTATGCAGAATTTGCATTTATTTCAATTAGCATGTTTTCTCCTGAACTGTAAGTGGTTCTAGCTATCTATGCAGTCTCATCAAACAAGGAGTTTGCAGGGCAGCCTAAACAGGTGGATGATATGTTCCTGCCTACTCCTGCTGACTGATGACTGTATGAAATGTGGGCACAATTGCTGTTAAGTGGGATGGGCTATGAACTCAAGTGAAGACAATAAGAAAACTTGCAGAAATTGGGGCTTTTTTCAGCAAGCAACACAAATCACTGCAAGTGTCTTGATATAGATACTTTATTCTACTTTATTTGATGGGAGAAAAAAAATCTGCACCCATATTACAAAAATTTCAGTAAATTTAATAGACCTACTGATTTTTTATTAGTATTTATGATCAACGCTTGGCATATCTAGCCACAATTTATGTTGGCTTTGCTATGAACTGATTCTTTAAAATGGTTAGTGAATCTTGAAATACAGCAACACCTTCCAGCTGCCACAACCTCACAGGTCTGGGACTTTTTACAAGCTGACAGACTAGCCCAAAAGCTCTGGGCAGCTGGCAGTAGCAGTGGTGTGGTCAGCTCTACATAATGGCAGGGATTTGGGAAAGAACTATTGTTAATAGTCTGGTTGTACCTGTGTGAAAACTTGGAGGCATTAAGAGGATGGGGGGGCAGAGGTGGGGCAGATGGAAATGGTAGCACAGATAAATGAAAATTTTATTATGAAGAAAATCTTTAGCCCCTTTGACATTAGTAGAAAGTTAAATTAAAAACTGGCCCCGTCAATTCAGAGTATAAGTAAACATATTTGAAACAGAATAGGGGAAAGGAAACAGGGAGTGAAACATCCAAAGCAGCATTATTGAAGAAATGAAGATACTTTTAGTCAGGGAGAAGAGGAGTGCCAGAGAAGAAGAAGGTTTGAAAATGAGATGATGTGTGGAAGTGTCTGGGTAGATCTTTGATCTTCTTTAGAAAGGATCACCTTTAGCTTTGGTCCTTAGGTGTGAGTGAGAACCTTACTTGACATAAGCCTGTTGTTTGCTCAGGAGAACCACAGTAAAATGCTGCTTTTAGTATGCTGTTAGTGAGTGAACTTCACACCCACCTGTGTACAAAATCCTGTGCCTGGGGACAGCAGAGGTGTGAAGAAACATGCTTGTTTCCATCAGGTTTGATCAAACAAGTGGGGGCTCCTTGCAGGAGCAAAAATAGTCTGATTACTCATGGGTCTAATGGATCCATTATCTAAAAGAGTAACTTTCTTTTCCCTCCCATGAAGTACTAAAGTTGTATTTGCTGTTGGGTAGGTCTAATCATAGCAACCATCACAACATAAAATCTGAGGAAGAGAGGAGTCGTAACCTCCACAGGACTACTCTGGCTTTACTGCAATAGGTGGATGCTGTGTGTGGTATGTGCACCACGTGATCATGACGAGGAAGTGATTAACAGAATGCCTGGAAACCTGTTATGATTGCTTAACCTATATAATTTTTTTAACCTATGTTTGCTTTTATGCTTAGAGTCAAACATGGAGTCAGCTCAGATTTCATTGCTCTAATACCTTATTAAATGAAAGCTGCAGAAACCTCTGTGGAGCTGGTTTGCCTAACCTAGCAGGGAAAAATTTTGTTTCTTTTTTTATAGGTGTTTTCATCATCCCTAATGAAAGCCCAAGGTTTGGCCTTCTCTGTTTCAGATAAGGGCTGCCTTACCTGATACCATTAGTCAAGCTCTGCTTTTCAGATTGTTCCCCTGGAAACCATGAACTGTCGTGACAGATGGGGATCGATCAGCTTATTTATATCTTGAGCATTAAGAAATATTCCCAGAGAGAGGGACCACTTGGGTAGGTGACTCTGGGAGATGGGAGTTCTTGTTCCATTTGGACATGATCTGGTAAAGGTTTTTGCCTTATTTATGCATCTTCTTGCAAGTAGATTGGTGCTTTAAGTCTTTGGGCGTATTTTTGTGCACCTGTATCACACTGGGTAAATAGCACTGCCTTCTGTAACAGATGTATTGCACATTTAATGTTTGCTAAGTGATGTAAATTCATTTCATGAGAAATGTTGTCTCTGTCTTCACGAGAGAGGTTGCAAACTTGTAGATGACTCGTGTCTGCACAATAAGATCTTTATTGTAAGTTTCAACCAAGGTTAGCTTTCTATTTTAATTTTTTCTCTTACATATCACACTGCAGCTGTTCTGCTTCTAGATACTATGAATCCTGTGCTTAGAAGATGTTATACCTTTGTAAGGTATGTTTCAAATATAAGTCTGTTTTGTTTTTTAGGAAGTTTTCTAACTGCTTGCCCATTTTATACTTTCATATCAGTGAGCTGAAGCACTTACACCAGTGTGTGAGGGACAATTTTAAACTTTTAGTGCAAATGTTTGTTTACATATAGTAGCAAGCTCACACGTTCCTGTATCCACTGAAAATAGCTAGATGCTTCACTTATGTCATCATGTCAAAAACTAATTCCTGTTTCTCCTGGGACATGAGCAAGTCCCTGTTTCTTCTGGGAAGTCTCATTTTGCTGTGGTCAGTACCCATCAGAAGCTGGTATGCTTCCTGGGATGAGTGCCAGTGGTGCTGTAGTTTCAAGCTGTAGCAGCAGCATTACTGACCAAGGCCTCAGCCAAAAGCAGAGCTGCCAATAATACTGTCAGATGTGCTTTCTAATAAAAGCTGGGTCAGCTTTTAGTCCTCAAGACCACCAGAAGTTTTGCCAACATCAGCATTGTGGCTTGCAGTAAGGAAGGGATTTGTCTCTGAACCAAGTGCAAATTAAGAACATAATCCATGTAACATAGACTTCCCCTGGATGGTCACGTTTTCTGTTTTGCTGCATGTTAACCAAGCTTCACCAGAGTGACTCAGCTCCAGCTAAACTCTTATACTAAATGAGGTTGTTTCTTAACAGTTTTAGAAACTGTATTACACTTACACATCTGGCCCATGGATTTAGGGAGTTGATCTGTGAATACAGAGTATCAGAGTGAGTGATTTGTTTGGACAATGCAGGATCTGGTAGAACACTCTTGCCAAGGAACTGAGACCCTGAGTGAGTTTTTTGCAGAGTTGGATATTAAAGTGCCACTGGACCTTTGCTTAACTTTCGGGTGTGCATGAAGTTACTCATGTTCCTGCTAATGAGCTTTTATACAGAGACATCCAAACAAAAGCTGTGGTGAATGTCTGAAACAAATGAAACTTGTCACCAGCCTCTCATGCTCAGGAGATGTACTCAGATATTCCCTCAACACATTGGTCTGCTGGGTTGTACATTGTGCAGAGATCACAGATACCATTGTTTCCTGTCACAGTCAAGAACCCAATGATTACAGAATGCTCTTATTCATGAAGTTTAAGGAGAATCGTCCCTTTTCTTTCCCTGATGTCTCATCTTAAGATGAGAATAACTTGTTGGGAGCAACAGGGGGTTTTCATCCCCAAATTGGGATAGCAGCTTTTCTTTTAAAAGCCACATATTTCTGAAGTAAGGTCTACAGTGCCTGTCTGCTGCAGAGAACATCTGTCTGTATTGTCAGGCTTCTCCTTCACTAGCATTGAGCTAGGGCTGGAAAAACAGAAAAATCAATCTTGCAAAAGCAATGAAAGTTCTAATAATGCTTTAATTCTGCTGTAAACCCTTCTAGCTTCTCTAATGTAATGCTACTCATGTTGTTTCCCACACTGTTTATGGTTTTCATTATCAGTGGCCATTTGAGATGACTGATAAGATGTGACTTGAAGCTTCCCATAAACTGAGTCTGGAAAGCATGTATGCCTTAATTAGGCTGCAGAGTTTTCTGTCTAGTTGCATGAGATAATACCAACCCTATCAGGCCTGTTACATGGATAAAACTCTCACTTTCACTGGCACAATGTGCACGTTCACCAGTTTTGAATTGATGAGGGAAATTAAACCTGGTTGCACTTCCATCAAGAAGCCTGCTGGATATCACCATAAGGTCCCAGGCTTCTTTCTTACAGGATATGTTGAAGCACCTTATCTTGGTCTATGTTTTTGGAACTATTAATTCAGTATAAAATACTGAAAATTTTGGTTGGGCACAGGGACCACCAAATGAGTATCTGTATCTGTCCCTGACTGCTGGTGGGGAGCTCTGTTCCAGGTCTGAAGGGGGGCTGGGTGTGAGGGGAGGTCTCACTTCATTGATTCATGTCCTCTTTGAAGTCTGATTTTTTTGCAAGAGACGCATTTGGCATTGACAGTGTTAGAAGGGAATTTCCATCTGTGACTGCTCTAGAGCAGTCATGTTTCTCACTGGCTGGCTTGGCCAGCTCCCAGTCAGGACACCAGCCTTCTGAATCTTCTTCCTGGAGCACCTTATGCAGGGAAGCCTAAGTGCCCCAAATACCAAAGAACCAGACACTGTGGTGCTCTTTGTTAAAACAATGTGGGAATGATGCTTTTCCCAATAATCAAGAATTAAGGGACATCAGGTTGTGCTTGTGTAATTTATTGTTTTTCAGCAGGATAGCAGTGCATGAGTGCAAATATTGATTTGAAGCAGTATTCTATGGTATTCTGTGTCTGCTTAGACTAGAAATTCATACAGACATAGGAATTCCAGTAAATTTCTTGTTGAGAAAGGCGAGATTAAACTGTTTTAATGACTTCTGATGCAGGAGCCACTAATTTAGCATGTAGTATTATTTCATTAAAGAAGATGAAGAGTCAGTGCAGAAGAACCATTGTGGCTTTTTTATTTAAATGTTACCATGTCTTTTTTTCTCACAGGTCTTTATGTGCCATTAAAAATGGCTTCAAGGCACTGTGAGAAATCAGTGGCTGATGTCCCTGAGCCAAGGCAGCCTCGCCTGTCAGGGATGGTTTAGGTAGTTACATAAGTGTCCCCATAAATCTCCAGTGGTGATTTTACAGCCTCTATAAGCAATGTGTTTCACTGCTCATCTGCTCCAACCACCAGAAAGATTTTCCTTTTCTATTGCAGTTTTGAACATGTTACTCTTCTCACTGAGCATTTGGAAGACTTATTTTTCTTTCCTCTGTATGAAATTTTGTTGGTTTTCCTGTTTTTTTTCTAGACTGGATAAACCTGCTTCTTCCATGAATTTGATCAGAAATCTGAAGGACTTCTACTACATTCATATTAGTCTGAATTGTTCTTGAAGTCCAATACTCAAAATCAACATAACCCATGTGAAAGATGGTTATCAAAACTGAGACTAAAAGCTACACAAGCAGGTAGAGTATTAGAAGTTGATTCGTGAATCTGAGAAAAATAACAGAGCCATCTTTCAGTTTTTATTTCAGTTTTTTATTTTTTATAAGCACCTCTCCTTATGGAAAAAAAAAATTGTGAAGTTTTAGCTGTCTTTCCAACCACCCAACATTGCATCAAAACCATTTAATTTGCTGTTTAAAAAGCAGTGTGAAAGCTAGGATTTATAAATATGTTAGTATTGGTAAACCATTGTATTAGCCCCCAAGCTTCTCTTGGCAAGATCAACAGCTTCAAATAACGCAGTCTCCCTGGTAGGTTGAAATTCAATTACTTGAAAGGGACATAACAGAAAAAGGCTCCTGAGATTGTAAACCCAAAATGCTTGAAGTAATGAAAACATTGCTGTGGCTTCCTGCCTTACAAAGAACTATACTTGCAGCTAATTAATTCTTACCAGCAAGGCAAGCATGTTAGGCACAAACTTCTCTTATCCACATATAACTAAAGAGAGGAGCAGCAGATCTGCTTTGTTAACTTTCAGATTAAAAAAAAATAAAAATCTGAGATTTATTAGCTTCTAAGGAATGGGAAAAAAGCAGTGATATGATCTGCATACCTTATGAAGTTGGAGTTGGTTTTAATTACATGTAGGTGATGACAATAGTATTTGTGGGTTTGCTTTCAAAGTATGTGTTTTACTTCACTGGAATGTCATTTTGGTATTTTGCAACATATACCACAATAATGACCTGTGTAAATTTATCAGCAAGGGCTTTTTCTGTGCTTAGGTGTAATATTTATCAGGTAGGACTAAATCCATTGTTAAAGTTCAGAAAAGTGGAATGAACAAAACTTTTTAAATATTATCACATTATGAACTTTCTGAGTCTCCCTCTACAGTACCAGTTTCCAATGTGGAAGTGTTTTATGCTAATTTAAGAAAGCCCCAGAACTGCTGAAGAGTGCTGACCTGTAGTAGGCAAACCTATTTCATTTATAATACATAAAAGATCAGGATTTCCTTTTGCAGAAACTATGCTGAGTATGCAGCTGGGAATAGAATACAAGCTGATTAAGGTGTTGTTAAAAGACAAACTTAAACTTTCAAAAGTAGTTTATTGAAGATTAAAATTATTAGGCTGCAGTGAAAAGCACAGTTATTATCCTGAACAAAAAGATTTTTAAAATATATGAAATTAAGACCATTTCCCTCATGGCAAAACCTTGAGATTCTGAAGCACAATTTCTGTTTTACTCATTAGCTTATCATACCTTTGGTCAGAAAACCTGTTGCTCACAAATGGTCAAATACAAAGATTAGCCTGAGACATAGTCAGTGAAATTGAAAAGTGGATAGAGTGGCTAATGCAATAAATCTGGCAGAGATATTTCAGATATAAAGATAATACCTTTTAATATTTTCTGTCTCATGAACAGTGGATTGAGTTGAGAATAACATCACTTGATGCTATCAGTTATTTTTGGAAAACACCTTCTTATTTAAGAGTAAGATTTAACCATCAGGGATTAAGGTGAACATTATGGCGTAAATGTGTGCAGTTTTGCAGCAAAGCTAGCAGAATCAGCAGGAAAGATACACCTTGGGTATTTGTGTGTCCTCAGCAAACCACAACCTTGTAAAATGCACAGATTTATTCTTAACTAGTGTATCTTTGTAAAACTTCCCCGTTTTAATAATTTCCATGGAAGTAACTTGTTGTTAGGACTTCACTACATATGCAAGGAACAAAATGCTCACAACACATTCAAGTTTACACTAGATGCTAGAGAAAAATAACACTGCAATTGCAAATCCATTAGGGATTTTTTTATGCCAGTTTTCAATTTGTTGCCAGAATTTGTCGCCAGAATTTGTCATTAACTTGTGTTTTGTATTAACACCAAAATACAGTGACACTTCAAATCCACTAGAGTAATTTGTTAAAAACTGCACCTGGGGACATTTGTCAAATTTAAGGTTGAATAACTGACATTTCCCAACTTTAACCTCTAAAATACAGAAGCACAACAAGTTTAATTCAGCGTAATTCTATATCGAAAATTTAAAAATGGCCTCTGACATTGCCTGAAATAGAAACTTTCTTCAGCACCAAGTAAGTTTATGTTTGCTAGGAAGTTGGTTTTTCTGAGATTTAAACCTTGGTCAGCATTTTAGTCACCCCTGATGGTGGTTCAGGATAATCAGCTACTTAAGATTGACATTTTGAACATCAGTCTTAAGCAGCAAAGATCTAACATGGCCCTCCTGAGTTTTTATCCATATGATATATAACACATGTATGTATATACTATACACAGTACACATATATACACACACACCATGTATAAATAAATATATATAGTGCACCTATGAGGGCCAAAAATCTTTTGCAGCTATTCTTATCAGTTAAGGTACAAGCACAATCATCAGGATTCGACAACCAAGAAGGGGGTATACCAAAACTAAAATATAGTCTGACACAATAATTGTGCTTTTACCATTCTTTCATTTAATAGTGCAAAAAGAAAAAAAAGTCAGTAGTTTACTATTTAAAATATTCCTAATTCTAAAAATATTTCTGTTTGCAACTAGAAAATGCAGCAGCTGTTTTGCAAAAACATGAGGTAAAATACTGAGGCCAAATTGTAATGTTAATACTGTTTTTGTGGAACTGAGTTATCATTTTGTCATTTATACAACTGAAAGAAAAGAAGCTTTAAAAGATCTCCTGCCAAGCATATTGGCAGCATACATGAAGCAAAGATAGTAAGTCCATTTGGAGCTCAAGCTGTACAGAAGTCAATGTGTGCTAGTAATTCTCTGTGCCGGCTCGTTGGATATGGAACTTTACATCTGGGACACTCAAGAAAACTTTCATCAAGGCAGCTGGAATATTTCAGGGGAGGACTTCTGTCATATGTGGTCAACTTCTTGTCAAATACAGCTTGCAAATCTTCTTGTGATTCCATACGTCCAGATTCCTGGAGTTTCTGGAAAAGGAGGAGCTTCACTGTAAGAGTGGGGCATGCATGCACTGATCAAATACTGTAGGAAAATATATTAAGGCTTGATGGCACCCAAGCCTTGGTGTGTTACAGCACTAAGGACTGTGCCCTGTTCACCAGCAACAAGTCTGAGTGGAAGCACATGGCAGCTTTGTCATGGTGCAGCAGACAAAACTGGGTCACACACTGTGATACAAAATACAGAGCGTTCCCTGCTCAGCACCCTGACTGTTCTGGGGCTCCTGCTGCAGTGCTCCTGCTCTGTGCTAGCTGGAGTGAAAAGCAGTGCCTGCCTGGCTGGCACCAGGTTCTGCACCTCGGGGAAGCAGACATAAAAGATGGAGGGACATTTACTCAATGCTTGAAATAAGATCCCAAAGCAAGAAGATGTATGTTTATGCAAAATCCCTGACTAAATTCACCTGCAGGTTTTTCAGTACATACCAGAGGTTCCAGGAGGGTTATTTTCTCCTTGGCCTTGCGCAACTCGTTGAGAACATGTTTTAATTCATGCTTCAAGTTCTGGCGATCAAGCTTTCCATTCTCTAAGTCTGTGGTGCATATCTGGATCTGGCAGCCCAACAAAGTGAAAAATTAAAGTCAGAGTTAGTACAAATTGGGAGGAATGTTTCCCACTTATATATTTAAAGTCAGTTTTGCTCTGCTCTTTAAATCCCATTCCTTTAAAATGGGATTTAAAGGAAAATCTAAATGAAAAACTAAAAATTGCTGTTGCTTTCATTACAGTGAAATTCACACGTGCCCAGTTATTAAAATCTACCTTAGCAGAGGTGCAGTTTAAAGTTATTTTGGTTGGAGGGTATTTCAATTTCAAAGAAAGAAAATAGAAAATACGGCAATGCAAGTATTTTTATAACTATATCAAAAATATATTACTAAACTTTAATTAGATTATTCGTTTTAGGCTGTTTCCTGCGCCTTATCTGAGGCTTTACCTGTTGAACAAGTGATTGTGGAGAAAATAGCACCAGGTTTGATCATACCCTCTTATCAGTACAAGGTTACAGATCTTCCTCCTGACAGATGTGTCAAAATTTTTGAAAGCATCAAGAGATTATGCACACAGTTGAATAGTCATGCCTAGCATTACTTTGTTTAATATACTGATCATTCTTAAATGTGAAGTTAGTCTAGAAAGACTTTATGCTTAACACAGTTTAAATATCAGCACTTCAGCACATAGTTGCATACCTGTTGTTCCAACAAAGTTATTCTTGTGTGTTCTGCCTCCTGCCTGACCAAAGATTTACGAAGAAGTTGCACCTACAAGGCAGATGAACACTTGTAACAAACAACTTCCACATACAACAGTTAATAAGCTTTAAAAGAATTAATTTATAATGGGATGGAAGCAAACTCTTACATTCCAATGCCAACAGAAAATGTATGCCTGTTGTGCAAGAACAAAGCTCAATTCAAATCACTACTTCCCCAAGGAAAACCCCAGTGAGAAATTATTATTGCACCAAGAAGGGGGAATGCAGGATGATGTTACTGTTAAAAACAAAGAAGCCAAAATCTGAAGCCTCCTAGGTGATTGCCAGGATGCTGACAAAAATATACTCACAAAACCTATGTTTGCACTAGCATGATATGATGTTAATAAAAACAAACAATGCAATTTTTTTAAAATATAAGAGAACAAGTTTAAGCTCAGAACGTACTATATTCTAATCATTAAGTAAATGCATACATTGAAATATCCTTTGCTTTCAGCATGTATCAACTTTGATGATAATGCTGTTGTTCAGCTTCAAAAAATTAAATTAAATTACATTTAAAAATGAAATATACATATTTTAATCATAATTAACCAGTGAGAACTAGCCTCTCTTTGGAGAGTTTAACTCTTGATCTGGTTTTGGCCTACTTTGATGTCTAGTAAATTTCATTTTCTTGGTATTCCATAGTTACGAGCACATGATAAAATGAATTTTTAGCTTTCCTGTTCTCATTTACTATTAGTCTCAAGGATGAACTACATTAGAATCAATTCAATATTTTCTCCCTTCTCTTTTGTGTCCCTTAGGGCCAGGGAAATAAATGAACAAAGAAGTTTCTTGTTTAAACAATTCAGTTTTAATCACAAGGACATGAGTCTAGATCTATGTAAAGAACAGTTACCAGAGAGAAGGATGGTCCATTCTGATTAACTATGAATTTTCATCTCTCTTGATTCTTTGCTAATCATCTCAAACCTCCAAATCCATCCACTTACCTGACATAAAAGATCTTCAGACTTTTCTTTTTCTTCTCTGAGCTGTTCTTTGATAGTTTCATTTTCTTGCTTTAGTCTTTGCGCTTTCTCTTTAATTTTATTTTCATTTTCCTGAGTCCTCATTTCAGCAACCCGTTGTGACTGCAGTAAGGCATTTAAACTCATCATTTCCCTTTGTGTTTCTTCATATGTCTTTTTAAGTTCATTAAGTTCAGCTTTCAGCTGGGTTATGGTGCGCCTTTCAGTCTCAGGATCTCTCTTAGCAGTTAGTAACAGCTGGTCATAGTTCTCTTGCTTTTTCTCTTGTAGATGACCTTAATGAGTCAGAAATAATTGAGTTAGTAAGGTGAAAAAAAAACCCACTTAAAAATTTTAAGGCTTTTTAATAGAAATTGACATAGTAGGCTATTGCACAGCTCAGATTAGAACTAAACTTTGGTTGAAACAGCTTTCAGTATTTATAATACATTATATTACCAATATACTTACTGGAAAACACAGTTCTGCTAGGGCCTCATGCATTATACTGACACAGGGGAATCTGACCCAAAGACACTGGATTCCTACTTCCACTTTTAGGCTCTATAGCCAAGCTGCTGGCATTTCTCCCTCCCCAGAGATCCCCTTGGGGATGTGATAGATGCTGTGTCAACCTTGTTGACCAAAGCCAGACCTTCCACTGTCTTCTCCAGACCATCTTTTCCAAAGAGTATGCCATAATTTGCTTCTAAATAGCAAATATAAAGGACTAGAATAGTTCTTTTGATTAAAAATGCTTGCTTCTTGGGTAGCAACTATTACTTAAACCAGGGTTTTACTTAAACCAGAAAATTTCTGCTTGTTAACCCAAGAAAAGTTTAATAAGTAGGAAAAAATTAAGAGGCAGTCTGCAAAAACTCACGAGCAATACACAATGTATCTGGAAGCAGAAGGAGGGATGCAGAATTTCATGGGCTTTGCTGATTTTTGGCACTCTAAGTTCTGTGTCTTTGATACTTTTCCTATTGAAGACTTCCCCTAATTCTTCAAAGTGTAATTTACTAGGGAGAGTTTCCTGCTTGACTGTTCTCCCTTTCCTCAGCTATGAACTAAGCCCTACCTTCTCATTAGCAATACTCCTTTATAGGACTGTGACATCCTCAGAGATAGGCCAAGTTTTCCCTTGGAAAAATTTTTCATATGTACTTTCAACTTGTATAGCTAGATTCTTAGAAACTTGGATTTCTGCTACTTCCTAGCTGCTTGAAGAGAGGAACTTTCTTACACCCTGACTTCAAGTCTCCTGGCTGCTTTTCTGGCAAAGCTTTGACTGCAGTAACTCTGAGGTACATTTCCTGGTGACCTGAGTCTGCCTCCCTCTAAAAATACTGCTCATAGATTTCTGAATAACACCAAAACAAGATTATGATGATATTTCACTGTTTTCCAGAAAGATTCAAACAGCAATACAGAAAGCAAGCCACTGCCCATGAATTACTAATGGCAAGTCTGTGGGTATGCTCTTACTTCACACAATGCTAGTTCTGTTTAGTGAATTTACCTTGCAGGTCAGTTGCAGCATGTATGAAATTAATAATCTGGTAATAAGAAAAGCACCTCAATGCCTTCTGGTTCTTCTGCTCAATATGATTTTAATTTTAGTAATACTGAGAGGGTGTGCCTTATTGAGGAACTGCACAGCAAGGAAATGAGCTGGAGGTGGCCAGATCCTTACTGTGAAAATGCTTTGGAGAGGTGCCAAGACCTATCACAGCCTTTCTTGCCCTGTAGCAACTGCTCAGGTGAGTAAAGAACATGGCAATCTTGAGTCATTTTTATAATATTTATTTTGAAAAAAGTAAATTTAAAAAAATCTGATCCACACCTAGCTAATAAATCCTTAATGCTTCCATTATGTCGACTGAAAGTGTACTTTGAAGGATGGGAGTTGTGCATCTATTTGCCTCAACGTGTTCCACAAACAGAGAGGTTGCTAATAGTGTGTCAAGGCTATTAAAAACCATCTTTGAAGTGGATAAGAACAGGAAATACTGTTGGTCAAGTAACATAGCTAGGTAACAGGAAGCAGAGAAATATTATTTAACCAAGTTTTATCATTGAGCAGCCAAAGTGTTGAGAACAAAGTCTTAATTTAAGTGTGCTAAAATTCGTTTTCAGAAAATTTATTCTACAGATAATTATGGTTTGGGTCACTTGTGGGGGTAAAAATAAAGTTGATACCTTCTGAATTTGATTTAGATTCTTGCTGGCTAACTATTTCTGCCTTCTGTTCAAGTTCAAAGATCCTTCCAAGCAATCCCCTGACATATGCTTCCCGTTGCTGGTCATACAGTAGCCACTGTTTGTTTTTCTCAAGAGCCTTCATGAAAAGAAACAGAAGAACAACAAAAAAGTCTCTGGTAATTAATCCGTTTTTAAAAGTATTTCTCTTATGTCTTCAAAATATTAGAAGTTACATATTAGACAGTTTAAAGATAAGCTGGTTAAGTCTGCTGCAAATTGTAGCAATCTGTACAATAAATAAATCAATCAATCTTCATTTGGAAAGTTAATTCAGGATGCTGAGAATAAGTTAAAACTGCAGCAGTGGGAAAATTGCTTTAAGAACAAAAGCTTTGATGAGTCATGCCTAGATTATGAAGAATTAACTTTTCAATCTCAAATATAAAAAAAAATACAAAATAACAGACCTTGATAATAGAATAAAATAAAACTGTATCATTGCAATTTGGTTTGTAAGAACAAGGACGTGGACTTTTTAGCTGCTTGGCTTACAGATTTACTCAGCTTGGAAGGGACCTCAGGAGGTTTCTGATCCAGCCTCATGCTATCCCAGGCAGTGTCAGGTTCCTAGAGGCTCCTGGTTTGTCAGCAACCACTTTATGCTGATGTTCCAAGCAAGGTTTTTCAGAGATGATGGAAATCTTTTTTTTTTTTTTTTTTTCTGCAAGTTTATGGGTTTTTAAATTTAAAGTATTGCCTTGTCACAAAATAATTCTAGGGATTATATTTTAGAGGGAAACATACCCTTTGAGGTCTCATACTACCCAAAAATGTACATGATGGTAATTTACATTCTTCTGCATGTCAATACAGATGGTATGTGCTTGAAATTTAGAGGAAACTTACATCTTTCAATTGTCTTTCAACTTCAGTGTTGGTTGTTGCAGCTTCCTAAGGACAAAGAACCACTTGTTAGTGTTGTTTAAAATAGGTGGCTGAAACAGCAAAACTACTCCTGTACAACTATTAATTTCACATAAATAGCATAAGAATATTTTAAAAATTAAAACAGATGCATTTAAAAATTAAAACAGATGTGCCTTTTGTGTTTGAAGAGCTTTATAGTTGGTTGCTGGGTTGTTTTTTTTTGTTTTTTTTTGAAGGATCCAAATTATGTAGAAAGCTATTTCATACATTTAAAATAGACTCTTCTGCAAAATATGGGACAAAGATTTACGTGGAATTTATTCTGTAAGTATGCAACTCATAGTTACGTTAAAACATTTCCTAAGGAAACCATAATGTATTTTCTGCTGAACTGCTGTCTTGGAAGTCCTGAAGGGTGATCCACAAAGAGCTTTTGAAAAATGAAGACATTTAAGGGTATTATCTAAGTACACAAGGAGAGGTAAATATTTCTTCTGGTTTTGTATCCTCATACATATGACAATGCCCCAGACATACAGAAGTTGTTGGGGAAAGCCAGAGACCTTGATGCTTCCCTGGGATTCAGGAAGACTGTAAACATCTGGGAAATTGTGCAGGCCTGCCTGGAAGCACAAGGACAAACTGCCTGATTTTCTGAGACCTGATCCCCAGTACAGTGAGTATGACTTATGTATGTGTATGAGTGTTCTTGAGACCCATCCAAAACTGGATTAATTAATTAATTAAATACAGAATTTTGAATGCAATTATTAAACACTTCCTAATAAAAATAGGATTTAGAGACACTGAACTTGTTTCTATGAACATCAGAGTCCTGCCTCAGTTAAAACGTTCCCAAAATTGTGTCATAAAACTGTTCAGAGCTCGTATGCCATCTAGCAGTTTCTAGTGGCATTGCTAGACTTGTTTTCAAGTTTTCCAAGACATCCAGTCAAAAACATCATTGTCCTCTGTTGATAAATCAGTTAAAATTGAAAACTATGGTTTTAAAGTAATACATATGTTGGTGTTGACTTAATATACATTTTAACACCTCTAATGAAGTTCAAAGTGTCTTAAAACTTAAAATAAATAGGCTGCATTTAAGGTGGTATTTCTCAATGAACTGCATTATTAGAAGTACTATGTATACATGTGTTATCGTTCAAAAGCAGTAGATGAAGATATTCTGCTATGTATTTGGCTATAGCAGAATTTCTAGAAATTGCTCAACTCCCGTGCAGAGAGCAGGGAACAGCACCATCTGCAGGTCACAAGCTGGGAAACAAAGACAGCCAGCTATTTTTAGGCATCTGTGCCTAAACAACTTCCCTGTGCTGCTCAGAGGTGCTACTGCATTTTCCAAAGGATATTAAGAATGGGCTAGGGGTGGAAAAACAACTGTAGAATCCTTAATGGACTTGTAAATACTGCCAAGGATTGGCACCATACCTACTGACCACTCACATGAGAGGAGAAGCTCATCATTCTTGTCCTATCCTGTGTCACACGGAAGAATTTACCAAGTGTGATGCCACAGAAAGTAAAGATGGTTAGTTTTAACAACTGAGACACAAATGAGGATTCATAAGAGCAGAGAGAAGAAAGATAGTCTCATGACTGAAGCTGAATTGGATGAGGAGCTTAGTTTGCTTTATTAGTGGCCCATGTCTCTTATCACTGCTGCCTTCTCTGTCTGTTCATAGAGCACACAAATATGAGAAGGGCACAGTGCCTACCTGAGCAACAGTGGATCATCCCATGTGGTACCACAAGTCACACTACATGTGTGTGAACTTCAACAAGGGACCTTGCAATACAGCAGGAGAGAATTCCCTCCCCAGCTGTGTTGCCTGAAGTGTGCTTGACTCTTCCTCATTTAGAGTTCAATCTGGATACCATCTCACTTCATGCAAGAATATTTCAGCATGCAACACAGCTTTTAAGAAAATTAAAAAAACATCCTATTTTATAACAGGTATTGGTGCTTAGTGGGCACAAATTCCAATTTGCAATTGCAATATTTCTTCAGTGCTTACCTGGGATGACTGAGAAGTACTACTGGCTTTGTTCTCAAGATCAGAGCATTTTGCCATGGTTGCAGATAAATTACATTTTAACCGGTTAATTTCTTCTGATAGAGAACAAAGTAACTGTTCTCTCCTTTCTGCTTCCTTTGTTTTTTCCTCTAGTTGATTTTGTAGTAAGGAGACTTCACTATTCTTGATTTTCGATCTCAGCTTCTCTTTCAGGTTTTGGATTTCTCTGTCCTTCTCTCCAAGAAGATGGTTGTATTTTTCTTTTTCTTTCTCGAGGGAAAGTATTTTCTAAATGAAACAGAATAAAGGAGTAAGTGTTAGTCTATGCATCAAATGCTTTAGTGAGTTTACAGTAGTTTGAGATAATCTGAGCAGCAGGCTCTAGTGGAAGGTGTCCCTGCTCATGTCAGAGGGGTTAGAACTAGGTGATCTTTAAGGTCTTTTCCTACCCAACCGATTCTATGGCCTTATGATTCTATGATGCTCATTTTCAAAGTTCTCTGTTAGCCTTTAATTAGCTGAGAACATTACTTTTTAACTCAAGGCAAACAATACTGGAGCAATCATCTGAAATATTTCCAGTGATAGTAAAACCAGTCTGAAATAGATGAAACAAAGAGAGAATGCAAAGAACCAAGTTTCACAGGCTTGGTAGGTACTCAGTTTTGCACATGAATAAAGATCACTACAGTATTTGAGCCTTAAAAGCAGTACAAGAATTCCAAAACACTCCAGCAAAGAGGTTGGTGCAACATTTCTTAGTATATTTCTTAGCCTATTTGGTAACTTTTGGGAAGCAGCAGAGCCTTCTTGCAAACTACATGACAGTGAGTTACAAGAGCTATAATAAAGCATTCAGGAGAAGGATCCTGTTTTCCATATTATCTGGCCCTGTAGTTTCAAAATGTGCTTTAGTAGATATTTTCAACATGCACTCTTTTTCCAGTATGCCCCCAGCAGAGGTAATCATCACACAGAATTAGCACTGCATTTCAGATGCCGTGGGGGTCTGTGTGAACTTCAGATGTGATAGCATTTAATTCTGCTGAGAAAGGCTGATGCTGAAATCTGCATGTTGAGATCAAGTCATTAGAAAGAGAAACTGAAAGTGAATTAGAGAGAGCCTCATTTAGGGAGTGGTTGAGCACCACTGCTCACTAAAATTAAAATTAAAATACCAAAGAGTATCCAGTACATCAAACATGATGGTGATTTTTCACCTGTTTTTCCAAGTTTATAGGAAACCAATATTGAATAACCAACACCAAGCAAACAACAAACACCAACAAACTCAGCAAATACACTAAGGAGTTTAGCCAAAACTATGCATGAGCTGCCCAGCCATAGCTCATCCTTGCCTTAGGACTTCTCAACTGACGCTGTGCCACAGACGCATGACAAGCCCTTTTGTTAAAAAAAGCAGCCTAGAAATATTAGCATGCCTAGTCCACATTAGTTGTATCCCTTTCTAGAGTCTATCTAAAGTTTTCCTATCCTTCTGGGAAGCCTGACAGCCTGTGATTAGGTCACTTATTAAGTCGTGAACTTCTCTCTTTGCAACCACAGGTTTACCTCGAATGGAGCAGTCATACAAACATAGAGATGCTTTGATAGCTTGCAGTGTCTTAGTTTGTGCTCTTAAGCTGCAATGGAAAAATAATGTAGTGGCCCGATTACAGTTTCATTTACCTATAGCCGAGTGGACGCTTGACAATTCAATTCAAACAAAGACTCTGCAATTTTTGCCATGTTCTTAATCAAATCTTTGCAAATGTACAGTTCTTTGCAGGAAGTGCTTGAAATACTTCTCTGAGACGTGTTCTGTTGGAGACGTGAGGACAGATCTTAATGGACTAACGGGCACCTCTGGCATCAAGTCTTTGTATTTACCAGCCTTGTCGGGGTGTGATATTATAGCTCAGCTGTCATTGAAAAATATCTGAGAATGAAAGTGTAAAACTAGAAGTTTGTCTAAACTGTCTAACACTACTAAGCCAGCCGTGACATCCAAAGTTTTGAGAGGAAGGGTGGGACTCCTGCTCCCGAGTGCCGTATCCGTGGGACACGGCCCGCGCTGGCTCGGGGAGAGCCCGGCTCACCTGGAGGAGCCCGCTCCTCTCCGGGTCCGTCATTTTGCCTTTGTCTGCGGCCGCTTCCTCCATGGATTTTCGCCGGGCAGCAGCGCCCTCCCGCTCAGCCTTCGCGAGCCCACTGCCAGCTCTGGAGCTGCCCGACTTCAGGCCCCCCTTGCCAATAATTCGGTCTATGGCGGTCTTGGCGATCATCTTCAGGCGCCAGTACAAACCAAACGAGGCGCTAGGGAACAGCGATCCCTTCCACGGGGCAGGACAAGGCTGCCGACAGCTGGAGACGAGCGCAGGCTGCGGGGGCCTTCTCGGATCCCGCGGGGCTCCGAGGGGCCGCGAGTCACGGACCGGGGACACGGCCCGGTGCGGGGACACGGACACGGACACGGCCCGGCGGCGAATCCGCCCGGCCCCGGCCCGTGCCGCTTCCGGGAGTTTGAATCCCGCGGCTCCGGCCCGTCACATCCGGCCTTTCCGGAAGGTCCCCGCGGGGCGGTGGCGGCAGGGGCGGTGTCCCCTCGTGTCACCGCCCCGTCGTGTCCCCGCCCGGCCGGTGCCGTCCGCCGGCCGGGTTCCCAGGCAGGTGTCGGCGGCGGTGCTCGGCCCGTGGCGGGCTGCGGGAGGGTGGAGCGGTGCGCTGTGGTGCTCGGGACGGGTCCGCAGGGCCCGCTCACTGCTGTCTCTTACATGTCTGTGTCCTCGCTCCTCCCCGAACACGTGTGGTTTTCTTCTCCAGAAATCCTCTTCATCTAGCCCAAATCTAATAATTTTAGAAATTACAAAGTAAGCTAGGATAGGACTCATGTGGCAATGTAAAAAGTAGGCTGAACTGTGATTCGGCTGACTCATTTTGCTCCATCTTTCTGGCTTGCCCTCTCCTCTCTCCTTGGGGACATGGGGACACGTGTGGCACTGGCAGCGTGAACCTCTCGGGTTCTGCGCACAGCTGAGAAAAACTAAAGCTGAGCACGGGGGAGCTCAGAGCTCTTGTGCTTGTCACCTAAGTGTTGCCTAGTTCATGTTACCGGAGTGTTTGTGTTAAGATAATAATATAGGCCTCCAAACAATAAAGAGGGTCTTGTCACTTTCCTTTTTTTTCACGCATTTCCTTAATACTTTTTGATTTTTAGTTATGGATACACATTTCAATAATTCCTCAAGAAATCTACTATATCCAGGATGTGCCATGAGGAAGCTGCAGTGTCGTTATTCCAGAATACGACAGGAGGGGGAGGACTTACACTGTTTTTTGGGATCATCGCCAGTTTGTGACTAGGCTGGCACGGAGAAAACCAAAAGCATTTGCGAACAACGAAGTTCTAAAAATTATGGGGAAAAATTTATAAGCCATCGTGAAATTTCATACCTTGGTATACCGAGAGGCAGATGTGGTTTAGCTCGAGTTCCAGAGTCGTGCTTAATGTTCATGTCGCTTAATGCTTATTCTTGCCTTGGTTTCTGACGAGAGATTTATCACACAGTTTAGGAATAAAAGCAGCAACAAGAAATCTGAGTTTTTACAGTGTGCCCTTTGTGTTTCAGGATTTCACTAGCGAGAGCTCTTTCTGTGCAGCAAGACAGAACCTGGTGTCAATTTACAGGGCTCTTTTTTTCCCAGAGCTTTGAGTAGCTAGACCGTCATAGATCCACCCATAGACCTCCTTTGCTATAAACCAGTAATTCCCTGCCTCCTCTTCCTGCTAGCATTTCAGTACAGCAGTTAAGGACTGTGAAACTGAAGATTTCATTCCTTCGGTAGTAGTCAACATTTAGGCAAGACGGGAAACAATGCTTCGGGTGATTGTGGAATCTGCTACCAATATCCCTAAAACCAAGTTTGGGAAACCAGATCCTATCGTTTCTGTTATTTTTAAAGGTAAGCAAAATTGTCATTAATGAGGTCAGGGAAGAAGTTTCGTAAAAGATAGTGCCCTTTGTAAGTATTTTAAAACCTGGGAAAACGGTTTCCTGAAATTACATCTGGTGTAATTTTAGGGAAGACTTTTTAATAATTAGAGACAGGAGTTACCTGGATGAAGTTTGAACTGGGTGGAGCGCATTGGTCTGTTTTGACCAGCTGTGCTTCTGTTTCAGGATCCACATTTTACAGGCTTTTCCAAAGGATTCGGTTGTTGCTTCAAAGCCAAATCTAATTGCATAAATGAACCCACTTTTAATTCTGATATTGAAGATTACCACGTTTTCCATCTGGAAAATCATTCCTGTCTTGATTACTTTGAACAGGCACTGCTCACTGTTACACACATACAATATAAATGTGATTTATTGTTGTTACAAGTAGTACATTGAAAGACAATAGTACTGTTTCTGAAGGTGTTTGGTTTTGTTTTAGTTTAGTTTGGGGTTGTTTTATTGTTGTTGTTGTTTTCACTGACAGAATTGCACATCAAAATTTTGCCTGTTGAGATCATTCAATTACAGGATTTTGGAAGGAAAGAGTATTTTTCACTTTCATTGCTCATCAGTTATATATGGGAGGAGAATAATTAGCTTTACACATAAATGCCAATTATGTTTTACAGTATACTTTACCTGTTACCATCAATATGTCACTTGGCTAGACCAGAGGAACTCGATTTCTGGTATTGATTTATTTTTAAGGTGCCAAAATCTTTAAGCAATTTTGGATCATGTAATACATCAAACCAAACTGACAAACAGGCATCTTATCTCCTGGTGACCTGGTTTCCTAAGTGTGCACTGAAATCCAAATGGTATTTTAGAGTGTGAAAAATCCTTGCAGGAGCTTGTCACCTTTAGAAACCAAATCTGAAATTGTGACAGCTGTATGCTGGAGAGGACAAGGAAGGCACTGCACATGCAGAATCTTAACTTTCAAAGTAACAAGTTTTCAGATGCATTTATTTCAGCATTACAAAGATGTGAAATTGTTCCATTTCCTTCAGTTTCCTCCTTTTTTTCAAGATCTATTTTGGTTTATTTTAACCACTCTGTGTGTTAGAACAAGTGACTGAGTCTGTCTCAGTAGCTTTTGGAACTTCATAATTCTTAAAATATGATTTTACTTGCCCTGCAAAAAGTGAATATACTGTAATTTCTCTGGTTTGCTTCACATTCTGCTGCTTCTTAAGTATCCATTTTCTCTTTCCAGTTCCTTTTCTTTCTTTACTTTCCTGCCAGTTTTGCCTTTCTGTGTTGCCTCTGTTCCTGCAGTTTCAGACTCCAGAACTGGTTTATGCCTTCCCTTCTTTATTCTTAAGTGTCTGTTCAATCCCTCCTTGTAACCTTTTCTTCCTTCTATGTGCTCTAATGCAGTTCACTTTTACCTAGTAAATATAAGTTACAGATTTTTTTTTTCTTCATTGCTGGATTTGTTTTTCAGTCCTTCAGTTATCCAAACACAGGAATTGGACAACAGACATTAAAGGAATGATTTTATATTTATCCTTTACGTACTATAATTGGGATTTTTCATTTTCCCAAACATGCTTAAGCAGTGTCAGCATCATAATTGTGACATGTTTTTAGTAGGATATTTAATTTCACTTTATCCTGCCACGTCTGTTTATGGGATTTTACTGCATACCAACAGTCTGATTTTCTGCTTCCTGTCCAGAGTGATCCAAGTGGGACAGAAAATACCAGGCTTTTAGCAGCTATTAAGCAGCTCTGATTTGATTTGCAAGTGGAGTGCCTGGTTACCAAGTGCAAGGGCATAGAGTCATATCTGAAATATGTTTGACTTCTAGCTGTTTATGTTTATAGATTTTTTTATGTATACACTGCTGGTTCCCCCCTCACCCTGTTAGTGTGTAGAGATAGGAAACCAGTCTTAATTTGGGAAGATTATGTCAAAGGGCCTTAATCTTTAACTTTAGTCCCTACCCAGTGTAAATAGGCAGCTGTTTCTGTTCTGATATAGCAGGAGTTTTGTGAATGCATTTCCCTTTTTTCTTTTACATATTTATGTCTAGTCCAGTGGGATGGAACTTTTATTTACTTTAAGAACAGCTCACAGTTCAAAGAGAACTACACCCTGAGAGTAAACTAATGTTGCTATCTGGGACTGGGTGCTGTTCTTGCAGAATTCTGAGTTTGTCACTCATTGTGAGACAATTCATTGGTCAAATTAATATAAAAAACTGTTACCATTTGCTAAACTGACACTAAATGATAGTGATTAAATCAGTGTAATTGTTTTAGTTTGTTAGATTCTTGTCTCAACGTTTAAAAATTGATTCAACTGCTTGTATGTGCAGTCAATGCTAGGATATTTAGTGCTTTGATCATCCGCTTTGGCTGCCTCATTCCACTTTATGCAGTAAAACCTGAGGTGAAATGGCATTTAATTTGATTGATCCAACTTGATTCCATTTGTACTTCCTCTAAGAGCTTTTCAGCAGGCCTGCAGTAGTTCAAAGCTATTTTAGTTTATATTTCAGCATGTGGAAGAAAATAGTTTTAGAGTGTAATTATTCTCTAGATTTAAATTTTCTGTTTTGCAGAGAGGTAAATTATCTAAATTTAATTTCCAGGGTTTTGGAGGACTGCCCATTTGATCCTGCAGTTGCTGCCACCATGCAATCTTAATTCTCCTTTGACAAAATTTTATGGGATACTTCATTAACTGAAATTAGATCCTCTCTTGAATCTTTGACTTAGGACTGTTGTAAAAGATAATGTTTGCTTCTGCTATTCCTCACCTGCTCATGTTGATTAAAACACTAGTTATAATAGGAAAAAAATAAGATGGAAACATTAAATATTTTGCTATTCTGTAATCTTTTTACTGATGGAATAGTTAGTATTTAAACAGCCCATGCTGTTTTTTTTTTTTGGACAGTGAGCCATTCAATTCTTATTACAGTAATTTCCACCTGAGAATATTGACTAGCATATTAAAATATAAGGCAATATAATGCCTCCATCAAGATAAAGCAAATAGTAATTTCTCCTACAGTACCACAGTTACTGCAGTTGGTTTTTAAAGAAACGAGAATAGAGTGTTCTACCTGTATCCACTATAATTTCTTATTTCATGGTAGAGCCACACTAAAAATGTGACTGGCCCTATTGTACAGTTTGTCCTGATGTGGTTTAGTCTTGGTTGCTATAGCTGCAATCATTACCAGCAGAGGAAAACAGCCTGAGGACCTGAAACTTTTGTGAGCTCCTGGAATAATTGAGCAATCCACCTCACCCTGCTTGGCAATGGGGGTTCTGATTGGAAGAAGAAGGAACTTTGCCAAGAGCTTAAAAACAAATACCACCACCACCACCCAGTGCATTAAAATACTGATAAAAGTGTAGTAAAAAGGAAGTCAGTAAAGAGATGAGAATATATGCAAAATATTTCCTTGAGGAATGTGAATGTTGCACTCTAACTGACCAAAATTGCAACTAAAACCCAATGTAAGCTGTACTTCACAGTGTTTTTTCATCCTACTTTCATACAGATGCATAACAGATGAAGTTTGGTTTTTTCTCAGTGTAATCTAGAATATGCATATTAGAGGAAACATAAACCTTGCTTCTGGGAAAATGGATAATTCAGAGTGGAAAATTTAGTTCAAAGTCAAGAATTGTTCTGACTGTTGTTCAAGCCAGGACTCACCTTAGAGAGTTACATTTTAGCTTAGGCAGGGGTCATAGGACTTCTATCCAGTAGTTCCATCAGCATCAGGTCTGTAATTTACTATCCTCTTTACAAACACCTGTAACTTTTCCTTTTATTTCACTGGCAGTGAAAACATCTTTTCATCTCCCAGCTTCTAGAGGGACTTGGAGTATCAGTGCCCAGCCACAGATATTCTGGGATACCCAGTTTTGAAAATGCTTTGTCTCCTATTAGATAGCATAAAGCTGAATTTCACTAGCTTGTTAATTAGTGCTTTGTTCTGCAAAATGTCAGGACACAGTATGGTATGTTATGAAAGCTCTTTCCTTTGTCCTACAATGTGAGTCAATATCCTGTGTGAATTGTAGACAATTCCTGTTACATAAATGGGAGTCAGTTCTTGTAATTTGCAGCATGGGCTGACTTTTTCAGTGCATCCCACTCTCATCCAATAAAAAGGGCCACCACAGTCAGCAGCCTGACTAGTGGATATATGAACCATTTGGCATATCTTTACCCTTGCTTCCCAGGCCTTTGCAACATTTTCCAGGCTAAGTACAGTCATAACTTCAAATAACAAAAATGCAGTTATCTTTTACTGGAGTCCTTGGAGACGTGGAGTGTGTCTGAAGCTTGGAGTTCTTGTGGTGGCTGAGCATTTCAGAGATCAGCAGCTGCTTTATACCCTGTACTCAAATATGCTCGTTTGTTATCAGTAATGTATGCAATCTCTGATTGAAGAGTTGTGTGTTTGTGCTCTTTCATGCTTCTGAATGTCAAAAGACTCGTCCTCAATGGAGCTATATATTGTAATTGAACAGGAGAAGTAATGCCAAGGTATGCAGAATTTGCACCACACCCCACATTCTCATGATTTGTAGCTTGCCCAAATGCAAATTTGACCATGAAATATGGAAAATTTGCAATTTTTGTAGTTTTTAGGCCACAGTAAGTTCAGGGAAGTCATATCTGCATAACCTCTGGAAACCATTTTTTCAGGAAGGATTGCATTTCCTCTTACATGCATATGTATTTCTTCTAATATTTGCTCATTTAAACCAGACAGTGCTGACACTGTAAGCATATCTTCTTGAGATTTTTTTCCATGTGATTTTATTCCCAAGCTAAATGTTCAAAAATATTTTGTAAGTCAAATATGTAATATGTAACACATTTTCTTTACTACTTTCAAAAGCAGTACTTTACTGCTGTCACTTAAAGGTTACTGTTTGGTTTGATGTCTCCAAGTCTTTTAGTCTGTCTTTTTTCATCATTATTGAAGGTGAAGCTAAGGGTCATAAAAGGTTGCAAAACCTAAATATTTATTTTGGGTTTTTGGAAATACATCTAGCTATGCTTAAACAAAACAACAAAAAGCCTGAACTACTAAAATTCCCCAGGGGAGTTCTTGATTGTAAAATGTCCAACTTCTGGAAGAGATAGAAAAGAATTGGAACATTTCCTTTGGAATAAAGTTCAAACCTTCTTCAGAAAAGTGAAAGGGAAAAATATGATATTTTTGTAGTGCTTTAGCAAAAACAAATAATCATACTTTGTTTGTATTTGCAGATGAAAAAAAGAAAACAAAGAAAATTGAGAATGAGCTCAATCCTGTTTGGAATGAGGTAATTTAAAAAAAAATAAATCCTTGGTCATTTTAAGACAATGCTTGTAAGGTCATTAAGGCAGTTTCAACAGCTGAGCATGTTGTTGGAAAGAGGATCTAGTGCTATGTGTTCTTTAAAGGTGTCAGTAAATGCAGGGGAATGGATTCATCTTGCACCATATATTACAATTCATTAGTAATGTGTTAATGAAAAATTAGGTTAATAACTGCTGAGTTTGTGGCCTGGTTTTGTTCCCACTGTTGTTTGATCAAAATGATACTCAGCCATTGTTTAGCAACATATATGGGAACATAATGGGATAATTTACTGTGTACCAGGAAAAACCATGCAGAATTAAAAGGAATTATGTATTGAAAGTCCTCATGGTTTATTTGTAGGTCTTGTCTTATGTTGCATCTTCAGTAATATTTTTCTGGGGGAAGATGTTTTCTTAGCAGTGTTTTTTCACAATGATAAATGAAAGTTAAAGATTTTTCTTAAATTTTGTAGTTAGAATTATAAAGAAAAGGAACACACAAATATTCATTTAAATTCAATAGCAACTGAGTTCAGCCAGTATTGGAGGGGATTGATATCAGATATTATGAATGAGAAGACAATATATAAGTTAGTTTGAGGAAGTGGAACTGCAGAAGAAATGATGGCTCACTGTTAAACAATTTAATTGTGCTATTGTTGCTAGTAATTTGCAAATCAAATACATGCTATGAGCATTTTTTACTTAACTTTTGCAAATGTAAGCTGGACTTGGTCTCTTACTAAATGCAAAATTTATTTCTGGGTAATTTTGTTGTATATGCTACTCTGCTGTTAATTTTTGCATAACTTGTCATTATAATTTGAATTTAGTCCATTTTTTTCCTTTTTTTTTTTTTTTTTTCTCTTTTTTGGTTCAGATTGTTGAATTTGACTTGAAAGGAATTGCTCTGGATAATTCTTCTTCCCTAACAATTATTGTGAAGGATTTTGAAACAATTGGACAAAACAAGTATGTTCCTTCTTTGCCTCTCCCTACCCACTCCCACTCCAGTATTAAACACAACTTTCAATACAAAAGTACAGGGGGAAATGGAACTGATAGCTGCTGTTTGCTGTGCTCTCTCTTTCCTGTCAATGCCAAGTAGTGTTCTCTTTGCTGTTCTGTAAGGAAGTGACATCTTTTCTTTTTTTTCATGGGAGATTTCATGTGTGTTAGGCAAACATTCATGTTTACTCATAGTAGCCCAATTCCATTGTTAGCTTCTCTTTACCACTCTCTGCCTCCTCCCTTCATGTGAATTATGGTTTTTACAATACTCTAACAGCTCATAAAATCACTGTGAATCAAGCCAGTGCCCTCAGGTCTCTCATTCTGGAGATTCCTGCAGGTCAGTTAGGCAGGAATATATTGCATGTTTCTGACTTTAGGGAGATCTCAAAACTTGAGATAGGAAACATATCAGTAATCAGAATTTTGTAATGGACTTTATAATGCATCAGAAAATAAAGGAAATTGATTATCTGAAACCCCTAAAATGTTTCACTCTGTACATGGATTCAAAGTTAAGCAGTCATGTGGTTGGTTTTCTTCAAATTGTATTTGTAAATATCATCTAGACTTGTATTTGTAACTCTTAACCCCAGCTTGTGCAAATACCTGCTTGTTTTGCTTGAGTTTATGCACAGAAAGTTTTTCATACCAAAGCCAGAGTAACACCTTCAAAGTAATGCTCTTTGAAAATAAATCCTCAGTAACATCCTCATATTTGCAATGTGGGGTGTGTTTGGAAGGCATATTGGCAGGGAAACAGGATAAGGGGGTGAGAAGTGAGAAACACATGAGCAGGCATCCTGATTGGTAACATGGTAATAGGAAATAACATCTTGTAGTTCTTTTAAAGACACAAAGCACTGTAACAACAGAAGAGATTTGATATTTATGAACATTCACATTTAGATGAAAGAGTACATAAAAGGAGGGAATGTGGAATAAGTTTCTCACCTAACAATTGCATGTATGCATAACCTGTATTTCTGTAGAGTTACTGATTCTATTTAGTGAGTTAGAGAGAGATTTAAGACTCCCATAACATAGATTTCCTACTTTTTCGCAGTATCCTCTTTTAATACTTAAGAAGTCTATAATTAGGTACATGTCTGAAGTGCTGCAGCCTTTCAGAACAGTGCTCAGTGGAAGAGTGTGCAAATAACACTCCCATGGTTTGTCTGCATGCTAGTTGGGGATGGGAAAGGTGGAGCACAATGCCTGTCTTAGGTCGTTACTACTGAGAGCGATTCTAATGAAAGATTCCGAAACCCAGTGTTTGTTTTTGACATTCACAAGCAGACCCATTAACTTGGGAGGTGTATTAGGTGTCTAAGCTAAGTGGGATTTGACTACAGAACCTGTACTACCTCTCTGGAGCAACAGAGCAGAAGATTGCAAGACATGATTTGTTCCAGTTCCTAAAAGCTGATATAACTGTTCATCCAGTCTGTTTTTTAAACATGCAGGAGGAGGAGTACAGTGGATGTTATTCTGCTTTTACACTGTGCCAAGGTACTGAACTCATTGCTTTGGCATGTTTCTGTAAATTCAGCCTGAAAGAACATTTGGATATTTTTCCATTTCTTTGTTTTCCTGGAGAGAAAATTTATTGCTTTATTTACATGATCACTAAACTTCTGCAGATAGGTTAATGAGTGCTCTTCATGGTGAAAAATAGCAATAATTGGAAAAGATAAATAAAGCAAACCACTGTATAGAGACAAGGCATCATAGGAATAAATCAGAGGACTCATATGATTCATGCTTAGTTAGATTTTCTGGCATAAAAATGTTTGAAAAGAGAACACATCTGTTTTCTATTACATCTAATACTGTTAGTAGAAAGAGTTCCAATTCTCTGAAAACAAATCTTTATGCAGTTAAAATAATCTCAGAAATGCCACTGTAATGTCAGTGGTCCCTGTGAAGTTAAGAGACTGAGCTGGGATTATGTGTTTCCCCATGTCCTTTGTGTAGTTAGTAACCTAGTGAGACAGGAAAAACAGATTGGGCACACCCTTTGCTCTAACAGAAAAACACAGCTACAAATCAGCAGTGCAGCAAATTATTTAATCATTACTAAGGATTTCTCATAGTTAAATAATTTCCAGATTGTTTAAATCCTCCTACAGCTGTACCCTTTTGTGTGGATTCTTTTCCACATCAGTGTAACTGCACATTGTTGCAGGCTTTCCTTGCATCCACTGTATGCAAGATCTAGACCATTTAAGATTCAGTTTTGGGCTTTTCTTCCTTGTTCAGATCAGCATCCATGTTCTGTTTCTTTTTTAAAGTATGTTCTTGCAAAGGGTATTATCAAATAGATAAAGATAAAATAGAGATTTTTCTTAATAAAAATAGTTTAACAACAGGAATAAGAGAAGGTGGGTGTTGGGTCTTGTAGCATACTCTGTAATGAAATATACACACTGAGAAAGAAAGGTTGAATATAGTAATTATAACTGCAGTGGAGAATCAAGTTTGCTGATGAGAATCATAAATATAAACCTCTGCCAAAATAAATCCTTAAAAATAGATGAAAATAATTTAAATGCTTGACTCTTGAGTAATTTAAACCTTGGGGCTTTCAATAGAAGTAGCATGTAAGCAGCTAGAGGACATGATAAGCTAAAGAATTTAGTATGGATTGCTACTTTCAAACCAAGAGGAATAATAAAATGGTTGGTACTGTGAGTTAGCAGTTTCTGATCCAGACATGGGTGTGAAGTTTCACTTCATTTGGTTATTTAGGCAGCTAACAGGAAGTGCTAACCACAGCACTAACGGATTAATTAGCTTTGGCACAAATGTGACTCAGTGTTTAATTGTTGGTCATCAGTAGTTCATTGATTTCATGCTTATAAACTAGGTATTTTCCTTTGATCACTGTGGGAAAACTGTCTTAGGCCTGGTAAGGTTCAAAATCAGCTTCTAAATAGGGACTTTGCATTTATTTTTGGTGTTATCTCCAGTGGTAACCCAGAATCTCTAAACCGCTTGTGGCAGGACAGGGTTTTTGCTTTACTCTAGCAAAACTGGAAAAGTTTAAGGGAGCAGACTGATTGGGCATTATACCTATAGAAGTCTTAGGGATGGCCAAAAAGGTGCTTACAATACTCATCTGCTTTGGTCTTCTACTAAAACAGCTAATGAATAAAAGGTCAGAGGATGCATTAAGCTATTCCAGTGGCAGAAACTGTCTCTTGAGGGTGTCAAGAGACTAGTGTGATCTGGAATTAAATGGGCAAGTGTTGATCTGCTCAGGCAAGAGGAAGAAAGCTGAAATAGGTCTAGCAAAGAACAGTGTCCTTTGATGATGAACAGGTGGTAGAAACTCTTCTCAGCTGTGCTGGAAGGAAAGGATTCCTTGTCATCTTGTAAGTCATGACTTCAGATGGAGATGATATACAATCCTGCCTGAAGGTAGAAAGTCTTCAAAGTTCAGAGGAACCCAGCAACTTCATAGCAGCCATGCAGAGAATTGGAGTCTAGTTACCTGTCACAGGGAAGTACAGGAGCAGTCCTTGCAGCAGAGCAGTAAATATCAATCAACTGGTTATGGACATGATCTCACAACAGCTCCTGAGATCTGTCTTAGCTGACTTAGCCCAAAGATTAAAAACCTGAGAGAAGCATGTCAGAAAAAGGTCTTTCTCTAAGTCTTGTACACAAGTGACAAAGATGAGACCTAAGGATGACTTTGAGGCATTCCTTGTTACTTTGGAATGTATTACTTCAGTTGTTGAGTAGCTGTATGATCAAAACCAGACTGGACATAGTCATGGGTACCCTGTTCTAGCTGACTAAGCTTGAGCAGAGGCATTGGACTAGATGATCCTGAGTGATTCCTTCCAACCTCATCAGTTCTGTGGTTCTGATAAGGAAGGGGTGAAATATCCCAAATCCAGTGAACAGGATGACTTTGGGAAAGGCAGAATAGTGCCCAAAGTTTAGAATTTGGCTAAAGTCTAGAAGTGGACTAAGATAATTTATAAACTGAATATTAAATTTCTCAGTCTTGTTAGAGTGGAAAAAGACTGGAGACTGTTGTTGCCCAACCTGCTAAAGGAGGGGGAAATAAAGGCATATAGATATGGAGGCAATATATAGAGGCGGGTGGTTGCAAGCAAGAAGTCTGTGTCACTGATTCCCCCTTCAGTCTGCTGAAGGTGATCACTGTTTTAAAAATGGTTACTATGCATTCAGATGTGTGCAGTTATCATTTGTACAGGGCAGATGAGGATGTAGAAATGGAAATGTACATCCTCATGTGCATGTACATGGATGTCCATGTGCATCCTCATAAAATGGAAAATTTCAAAAGCACTACAGGTGAGCAGCAATTCTTGAGTTAATGTCACCAGATAGGAGGGTGTGGTTGCTGAAACATTCATCCTGATGATTTGAGATTATTTTGAGTGGCTTCTGAATTGATGATGTTTTTGAAGTTAAGTCACTCCAGTTCATATCAAATCAAAAGGTCAAGTCTACATAAATTTTCTACAAATGTGCATAGGAAAGTATTTTCTTTCTGTAGAATCAGATTTGGCCTAGCTGCTTATGGGTAGACTTGTTGGGTTTTTCCTCTCTATAGCACCTCAAAATATGTAAGTTTCTGCAGCTAAACAAAAGTTGTGATGTGTAATATCTGGAAGGTATATTTGCAGGAAATTGATGTTTTATACTTAGGTATCCTAATGTACTTTGCAAAAAATTAATTTATGTTCCTGTGACACAGTATGCAAAAGTAGCTATAATAGTGCTCTTGCTCCATTAAAAAAAATACCCTTGCATCCTTAGCTGCTCCATGAAAAAGCTCTGTAACTTCAGGGGTCCTCAGTTAGGTTCTCTGTGTACAGATCTTTTTTCTGCTTTGGCAGCAAAGCTGGTATTTTATTTGTACCACATGTTCTCTGAAATATTCACAAGGTAAAATTATCTTGGTTTTTTTTTCATTGAAAGAAATCTCAGTTATTTCAGTAATCCACTTCAGTATGGGAGTAAACTGCTACTACATACCATGGGAATGAAATACAGTGCCAGGTATCATGAGACCAGTACCACACTAAGAAATGTTGTCTGAACTAAAAGTAGTCTCTCAGGTTAAAAGTACGTGCAATTTTCATCTTTCTGGGAGAGGGTGGGAGTGACAGATGCCGTCCCAAAGTAGACAGAAGCACATGTCAGATCCCTTTGAAACCTTCCTTTGGTAGACTGCTCTAGAACCTTTAGAAACATTCTGAGAATTCAGAAGCAAGAAGATGAACCTATTCCAAATGCAGAGCAAGGGCAAGAAGATTAATTTTCTAATTCTCTAGTAAACACGTTGATTGCATTTGTTCTGTTTCACTGTTTTCATTACAAAGATGTGGATGTGTCTGTTTTTGTGTCTCTTTCTATGTAGTACAACAGCTGTTATACCTAGTTTATATTCATCACTTCTCACCTGAGAGTTTGCAAATCTGTGCAGGGAAAAAAAAAATTAAATTCTTTAGTTTACCAGTGAGAACTCAGTGGTGGAAATAAGTGACATGGCCGTTGAAAGTTATACAGAAGATTATTTTCAAAAATAAAAGAAAAATAATTTCATTTTTTAACCTCTTTTAGGTTAAAGCTGTGCCTGCCATAAAGAACACCCAACATATTTGAGTGTAATGAAGCAGAAAGTAAAAATTAGCAGTAAACAATCATTACATGACATTTGCAATGGTCTTTTGTTGTACTTTGAGTATTCAAGTTGTGGCTGGAGTTACTTGGTGGACTAACAGATGCTAGCAAAAGAAAAATGGAAACCTCCTTTTGATGTATACTTGCATTCTAATAATTTTATTTCATTTCAGATTAATTGGCAGTGCATCCGTAGCACTTAGAGATCTTGTAGGTAACCAGAGCAGATCTTTTCCCTTCAAACTCATACCTCTGCTGAATGAAAGGGCACAAGAAACTGGAGTAAGTGACTTACATTTTCTTATTTTACTGTATTCTTGATCAAAATGCTCCAGCAACAGGGCTAATATTGATTTAATTCTTCGAAATTTCTAACAGAAGTTCCAGACAGAGGACATTTATAACCAGGCATATATATGTCTATACAATTTTGTTTTCTCTGTATATGTTATATATTTATATATATGTGTTATAAATATTATGGGCCACAGAGTATGCATGGAAATCAGCCTGATATTGGAAAAGTGCATTTTCCAAGTTCCATATGCACCTTTTTTGCCCTATGCTTTGTAACAGCTACCTGTGCCATAACACTGATTCTGGAAAGCACGTGGTCATGTCCATGTTCACTGCCTGCCCCGTTCTGAAAGTTACACAAGAACTTGCTTAACTTGATTTAGCACATGTTTAGATTGAAATGGTTATTAACTTAGTTATTAATTAAGTAGTTTTTTGAGCCTGGGACCTTACTGTGTTTGTGCAGTGTAGCTGTTAAGGCACTTCATTCTGCATTCTAGTACACGTCAGTAATGAGAGACTTGAAGCGTAGTTTCAGTCTCTCACCAGCTGCAGTTTAATGTCATGATTAGTTGGTCATGGGGTTGGGCTTTTTTCTGCTGACTCCTGGTGTTGCTCTGGCAACTAGGAATAATAATGGTTTGTTCAAAAATCCAAAACCACAGTCAAGCACAAAAAAAGACAATTCTATAATTAGAATGGAAAATGACGTAGTGTTTTTCTTCCAGGATGGAGATAGGAACAATTAAAAAATTAAATTAAAAAAGCCAGATAGGAAATTTTACTTATGGTTCAGACTTGTTAAGTTGTTGATGAGATGGTGTTATTTCTCTATTGCCTTTGTTTTTCTGTCTGCAAATTTAGGATGCCATGTCTGTCTTCCATGAATATTGTGGAACTGAAATTAAAATTTGTAGAACATCTTAAATGCTTGTATAGTGCCAGATTTTTCTAAATATAACCACAGCGACTCTATTTGTTAGATATTATTCTAGAACCTAGTCCATTAGCTGCAAATTCTGTAGTCTTTATTGTTTGTATCTAAAGCTTAATAATAGTTTATTAATTTACTAATAGCTGAAACTATAAAACTGTTATGCCCATGCATAGATAATTGTTCATGCATAGTCTAAAAACAACTTACTGCTTTAAATCAACTGTTGGGAATACTGTGGGCTACATAACAAACTATTTCTCTGTAGGCAACAATTGATTTGGTAGTAGGATATGAGCCACCAGCTGGACCTGCAAATCCAACTGATCCAGGAGGGACAAGTGCACAGGAAGGTATTTCAACCTTTTCTTTTCTCAGAACATTATTATTAAAAGCTCTAGGAGCTGTTTAAGGTAAGGGAACAAAACGATTCAGCAGCACTGTTCACCAGAAGCAAGCATGTCAAGACTGCCAGGTAGTTATTAAAAAAAAAAATTAACGATGATTCAGAAGCTAAGAAAAAAATTGGCATTTCCTGACATAAAATGGATTTTAGCATAATTTTCTCTGTTTGTTTAAAAATGTTTCAAAATGGCTTTTACTTAGGAAAGAAAGGTTTTTGAGTGTTCAAGGAAACAGCAATTATCTGCTGCAATTCTAGGGCTAAGCAAAAAGCAGAGACGTCCCATCTATTACTTTCAGTGTCAGGGAGCTCGGTGAAAAAATTTTCTTCATTAATTAAACCTCTTTTCCCTTGTAGAACAATTAAGTTTTGGAAGATACTGTTTTATATTAGGTTAAATTACTGCACTTCAAAATAATTTTATAGAAATGTGGACTTGAAGGCTAAAAATGCAAATGCACTTTTATGAGATAATTTGATAGCTTTTAAAATTTTTTTTGAATTGTAATGTACAGATAAAATAAAAAATGGCAGTTTTTTAGTTTTCAGCAATTGTATGAGAATTATTTTGGTGTGAATTATCAAACACACCTTATTTAGTTATTGTAAATACTGATTTCCCCTGAAATTAAGTCACTTTTCCTGAGATAGTTACAGTTTGATTTCAGAAATTAAAAAATTAAGTGCTGGGGTATGTAATCAGCTGCATGGATCCATTCAGGCAAATGCATTTTGAGAGATGCTAGAGAGGTGGGTGGGGTCTTCTGCTTATAAAATACATGTCAGTCTCTCTGGTTTTATACATCTCTCACAAGGACCATGAAGGAGTTTGTTGTACAAAGTGATCATCAGCCTGTAATTTATGAAGTCAGTATACATCCTGTTAATGCCAACCACCAGGGTTGCTCATTCTTCCTCTACATTTTACCGTAGTCACTGTCTGGTTAAGAAGAGCTGGAAACACAAGGGAGTGACCATTTTTGTGGTCTAGATATTTATGGATGCTCTTTTGCAACACTGGAATCTCAGAGTGTGATTCAGTATTACAGAGTCATGTGGTCGTAGAACTGTCTTCCACAGAGATATGCTGATTTCAGAACTGTCAAAGAGCCGTACTGAAAAACTTATTTCACACTTAAATGTTGTGGAGAAGGATTCAGTTTTATTTTAGATGGCAGACCCTAAATGCATTCATGCATTCAAGATTCTGAACTAAAAACCAAGGCTGTGCTATAGCCTAGTCTTGCTGATGGGAAACAGCAAGATTCATTCAACAGCAATGTTTATTCAACTGGAATAAACTGAATCCCTTGTGGTGAATTGTGAACTAGTTGAAGGATGATTACAGATGAACTTTGCTTCAATCTGTTGATTAAAAAAGTGTATGGGAATTGTATTAGTCACTCTGCATCCAGAAGAGAGACTGATCTAGAGTTAGTTTGGTTAGGACATAAACTTGTCCTTAAACAGGCTAAAACGACTAGCTTTCAAAAGGAGTTGGAAGAATGTAGTTGGCAAAAAAATGTTGATGTGAGGTAATAGTAGAATTTTAGTGGAACTCCTGGATATCAGATTCTTACTTCTGTAACTTTTAACAGCAAGTTCTGCTGTTTATTTATTACTTGCACTGTTTTTTTGCTGTATAAGATGGAGAAGATGATGGAGGTTACGAGGATGGGTTGGATGGTCCAGTTGGTGGTATCACACCCACGGTGCCAAGTGGCACAAAGGAAGCCCAGCTGGCTAAACGCATCACCAAAGGAAAGAAAACACGGAGAATCCTCTCTAACAAACCACAAGATTTTCAGGTAATAGATTTATTAAATATTGCGTGGTCCCTTGTTCTGCTGAGCGTGACACTGCTCCTTTTAAACAGCCTGAGCATAATTTAATGTCAGCTTCTCTAATACACCACAGAGATAATTAGCCTCTTCATTTGAAAGTATTTCAAAATTATTCCTCAAATGTTCCGGTTACTGAGATGTCTGATTTTGTACAGTTCTGACTGAAATAGGGATGAATCTTACTTATTGTGTTGTTGTATAGATTTCAAACTACTGTAGCAGCTTTAAAAATAAATGGTACAGGCAAGTGAAAAAACTCTAATGAAACAATTAACCCTAACTTGTCTTGTAGAGTTAGTTACTGTCATAATTAAGCTTGCAAAGTCTGGTTCATATCTCTCAGCTACTTCAGGTGTTGGCTAAGATTTTTGGTGGTATAATAAGGAATTGTTGTGATCAGCGTCACAGATAATACAGGGAATGAATTAGTACAAATATTTTATTTTTTTTTCTTCCAGATTCGTGTTAGAATCATTGAAGGTCGTCAGTTGCCTGGAAATAACATAAAACCAGTAGTCAAAGTTCATGTTTGTGGTCAGACACACCGGACAAGAATCAAGAGAGGAAATAACCCATTTTTTGATGAAGTAAGTGGTGTAAGAACACTCTAGCTGAAGTGTTGAGACTATCAAATGTAGACAAATAGTTAATACAGCTTTCATTATGATCAATTAATAAGAATTTACTAATATTTGTGGGTCATTATGGCTAACATGCATTATGGCATTTCCAGTCCCCTTCTTTATGTATTCACATCACTAAGCACATCTCTGTCACCGACAGTCTTAGCAGATAAAACATCTGCTCAGCAGATGCGTTTTACTAAGCATTTAGAAGGAAGTCAAACTTCATATGAGACATATGGAACATTTTCTTTGGTGCAGTTGGCTGTGTGACAGAATCACTTAGGATAGTTGTGTGCAGGTTATAAACATCACAGAAAAATTAATTAGAAATCATTGTAGACCTCGATGGTGTGTGTAGACCAGTACTCAGTGTAATGCCATAGGAGTGCCACAGAATCTGGAAATGTCACTGCCTTGCTACCCATGATTTGTAAAACCACAACTAGATTTCTCTGTCCAGACGGGGAGTCTGTATATCAAACACTGAAATGCAGGAGAAAATTCAAATCCACCTAAGGGACAAAAGAATGATCCCATAGCTGGAAGACTAATGCTGCAAAACTAAAGTGTAATAGAAAAAATCCTGAGGATAATTCTCATTGTCTGAGCATGAGTGAAAAATTCAGAAGATTTTGGAACTGCGTGGCAAGCATGTTTACCACACACAGGCAAGACCAAGGAATGTATAAAACTTTGAAACTTGAACTAAGCTGTAGGCAGCAGTCAAGATTTATGAAGCCATGGAAAAAATAGGGCAGAAATTCGGTTGTACCTGATATTGGAACAATTCCTTGGCAGTCTCAATATCCATAGTAGTCTAAAACTGGAATAGGAGGGACCCTGTTTACACACCCTTCCACTTTTCTGTGTAAAATACTGACTGGAATATAGTTGGCATCAAAGACCAGGCTTAGTGAGGCATGATCTATTATGAAAACTAATAAAGTTAATAAATAGGATATATATTTTCATGCTATTAAACTATCAGATTTATTAATACGGCCTTGAATTTCAAAAATTTATATCATTACAATCACTATCACACTAACCATAAACAAGGCCTCTTTGACAGCCACAACAGAGATGGTTAGACCAGGATTTAATGTTCTGGTAGATGAACTTTGTAGTTTCTGAAGTTGTTCCCTTGAGAAAAATATGAAGCACAGAGCAAGGAGCAAAGGGCAGTGCTGGAAGTTTCCAGCACGGTTATGCTGACAGTTTGTTCAAATGGAAGTTGTGACTGTCTTTGTCTGTGTTGTACTGAGTCAATTTACTAAATTCAGTTTTTCATTCTGCACTAAATTACCACATAATATTTTCAGCAAGGAGGTGGGGTAAAAGTACTGTATCAGGCATGCTTCACATGCCTCTTAAAATAATGCTTTTGCATTTTATGTTCAAGTAATTATGTGTTTTTATTATTTTAAGACAGGGGGTTTTTTGTTTGTTTTTACCTTGACAGATATTTTTCTACAATGTCCACATGACTCCTTTAGAGCTGCTTGATGAAACAATTAGCATTCGGGTAAGACAAACCAGTGAATATTCACAAGGCTGCTGGATACCTGTAGCATCCTCTGGCCATTTCACCAGGTTGTTTAGGAACATTCCTGTTTCATGTTCCTCTGTCTTTTTAGGTGTATGATTCTCACTCTCTACGAGCAGACTGTCTAATGGGTGAATTTAAAGTGAGTATGAAGTAAGCTCTGTATCTGGACTAAATTAAATAAAATGGAAGAAAACTTTTAAGTACTAGTTTTAAATGTTTAAATTTGCACCTCTTTTTCTTGGGACCAAAGAATTACCTGATGATGTCTTGCTTTTCAGGCTAGAGACTATTTGCTCAAAGCACTAGTAAGCAGGATTTTTTATTTGAGTAGGATACTATTGTTAAAGAAATTTGTGTGGTTTATGTACCAAGTTCTCTTAATTTGCATCCAGGTAACTTGTCGCTTGCGACAGTAACTTTTTCTTCTTTTGTGGTTAGGTGATCATTTTGTATGAGATAGGGTTTGAAGAGATAATTTTATTAGGTAGCTAACAGACAGAATAGTGATATGTATGGTGGCATAAAGATACACATTCTCAAATGATGTGGAGAGGTGTTCCTTTGGTCAGAAGTTAAGTTAAAACCATGGTGGAAAATTCACTGAGTTAAAGTAGTTTCTGTGGTTCTGATGATATTAGTGAGATGGTCTTTGTTTGGATTTGTAATGGTCAACTCTGGGAAGTAGATATCTGCCTGCCAAGAATTCCCATGGCAATTGTAATTGCTACTGGGATCCCCTGTTACAACACTTCCAGTATCAGTGCTGGCTGTCTTTTCTGCTTGCTTATTTGGTACTGCATAAATTCAATAGGTCTCTAGATCAGCTTTTTACAAAAAATATGCAAAGAGGGAAGAGTGCTCTTTTCTAAATGAAACACTTTCTGCCACAAAGCTTCTTGCTTTTTGCTTCTCACTGCTTATTTTCTTTGTGATTTCTAGTGATTCAGTCAGTGGTGTACTGCTCTGTGGAAGATTGTTCACTAAGCAGGTGACAGCATGTCACTCAGCTACCTTCTGTTCCTGCAGGCACACGTTCCAACAGGAAACCACAAGGATTATTCTGTCTAGAAAACCTTTCAGACTTTACCTGCAAGGAATACTAGCCCTAACAGCCATGAGCAAACACACTTACATTCCTGAACATGTTTCAAATCAAACAATGAATGAGGCAATCTTGTCCAGATTTGACACACTGGGGAAAGAAATGGTCATATTCTTAATAAAGAAAAGGATATTATTAATTTTTAAAAAAACCAAACTAGTTTCCCTTCTGGAACTGAAGGATGAGATGTTGAGCAGGAAGAACAAAGGAGGAAGTAAGGAAGGAACAAAAATGTTCTGAAAAGCCTGTCTGAACATAAAAAAAATGAGTGAGCGTAGGGAATTCAAGAAGCAGTAAACCAGCCCCATCTTGTGTCTGTGGTAAATGAAAAAGCTTAGAAAAGAAGAAAATAACTACAGGCGTTAGTTCTAATACGTCTTTTCTTGCCTTTTCTTCTTGGCTGCTCTATCCATTTGAAATCCCTCATTTTTCAGTGTGAGGCATTTTGTCTTTCTCCTTCTAGTAATATTCTATGTAAACTGTCTTTTGTTTGTGACAAGAGAACAATTTAGTACTGCCCATGAAAAACATGGGGGGAGTTGCCCCAACCCTTTTTCTGCTTTGGTATTTCTTCAGAGGTAATGCCTTTTATCTTTATTTCAGATTGACATTGGCTATGTTTATGATGAGCCTGGTAAGTGATGGTTACTTCAGAACTTCTTTCCTTGAAACTACAAGTTGAAACTTTTCATTAAATTTCTAAAGTAAAAGAAGAAACTTAATGTAAACTTATTTAGGTTTGCTGCTTTAAGTTTTAACTTCAAAAATCCAACAACATATAACTCTTTTCAGAGAATTCACAATAAAGTACAAGCCTCTTTTTTATCAAAGACCTAAAACTGGAAAAATAATGCAAAAAATATTTGATAACTATGTCCCTGAATTAGTATGCCAAAATAGTTTAACACCAGATTTCTTGTTTTGGATGGCACTATTGAGACCTGGCTAGTACAGAATTATTTTGTTAAATAATTAGGGTAATTTAGGATAAAGCATACTTTTGAAATAGCTCACTGCTTATATGATGTCTGTCATTTTGTAATGGATATTACTGGGCCAGTGGTGATGTTTGTTTTATTTCAGGACATGCAGTCATGAGAAAATGGCTTTTGCTGAGTGATCCTGAAGATACAAATTCAGGAGCCAAAGGCTATATGAAAGTCAGCATGTTTGTCCTGGGAACTGGAGATGAGCCACCAGTAAGTTTAATTTAAATGTTTTTCTTCCTCTCTTCAACCCATGGATATTTATTTATGTCCCCACAACATTGTTTTAATACTGTATAATTTGCTCTGTGAGCAGTATTTGTAAGATGGAATTTACTAGTGGTTTCAAGGGCATACTGTACTAAGTGGCTAACTCAAAGCTTGTTTTGTTATTCTGCTCAGTTTTTGGAGTATCCAAAAACCTCTACCATTTTTGGATACTCCATGTACTGAAGTGGAGATGTGTTAGCCTGGTTTTGCATGCAAGCTAATACGTAATTCTCCTTAGCATAGCTGAGCAGGCAGAGTAACACTGATAGCAGTTCTGAGACTAAGTCAGGAATGTTTCCACTACTACACAGCACAGACATGCCCATAGAGAAGCCAAAGTACCAGAAAGCTCCGGATGTTTCCTGGTGAATATCAGACCCCTCAATAATTACAAGTCAGACACAAGTAATTTGCTGCAGATAAAAGCAGTAGGTAGTCTTAACAATCCAATCCTTCACTGTCTGCTGTTCTGTCAAGGTGAAAACAGATGATTTTTTCTTGTATTGCTTTTCTTACCTGACCATTGCCTTTCTTCCTGTCTGATATTTTTGCATACTGTTACTCCTTAGTTAAATATAATGTGGTCCCCAGAACCATGGCAGATTGCCTTATAGTTTCATATTAACTGTTCCTCTCTTCTGTGTTCATGCATCTTGAAATCACAAGGATATGTCTAGTTATTTGTGGTGTGTTTATTTTTAAATGAGGAAGTATTAAGTTCTGGTAAGTTATCTCAGACTTGTAAGCCTTTTCTAATTGTAGTAAATGCCTTCTCTTGAGACGAATGTGAAATTTGCGTGAAGTTGGCATTTTACATGTACCAAAATCATCACTGTCTGATGATGAAGATTTTGAAAATGTGATTATAATGGGCTCCTGCAATTGAGTACTTTAGGGACAAAACTGAAAATAAAATAGTTTAGCTAGAATTAAATTTTTGTGGCTTGGTAATTTGATTCAGCCTCATTCTTCATTGTGAAACTAACAGCAGTCTTTAGCTAATCTAAAGAAGTTTAGCTAATCACCTTAATTCTAATTCTGTACGTTGCCTTGTCTTTTTTGTCTACAATCATGATCCCCAACAGATTGAAAAAAGGGAGAGAGATAATGAAAGTGATGATGTGGAGAGCAATCTTTTATTACCTGCTGGGATTGCACTTCGATGGGTCACTTTCCTTCTCAAAATCTACAGAGCTGAAGACATTCCACAAAGTATGTAGTTGCTCCCTACTTGTCCATTGATGTTGGAATTAGAAATAGTTATTTGTGGTAGCTATTGAGAATGGAATATAGGTGACTTTTTATCCCTCACTAGCATATTTTCTTACCTATTATCTGTGCCAAATAGCAATGTCTTCAAATACATGTATAATGTTTTTCAAATACAGTGATGCTTTTAAATTCAGGAGCACATCAGTACTTCTTATGATGTTTGAAAAATCTGTGTTCTTAAAATTGCTCCTAAGCTAACATTCTCAATTTTTACCTGCAACACTTCTGAATTTTGTTTATCAGGTTAGACAATTTAGGAAGTTTATTATTTAGGAATAATAATAGCAATACTAATAATATTAGTAATAATAATAATAGTAATAATAATAATAATACCTTAATTTAATCTTTGACGCCTCTCCAGTGGATGACGCTTTTGCACAAACTGTCAAGGAAATATTTGGAGGAGAAGCAGACAAGAAAAACCTGGTAGATCCATTTGTAGAAGTTTCTTTTGCTGGGAAAAAGGTAATTTAGTAAATATCTGAACCTTTGTATTCTAATTGTAGTCCTGAGAACAGATTTTGTATGCCAGCATGAATTTTTAAGTTTACTGGAATTATGGAAATAAAAAATAAATGAACAAATAAAGTTAACTTTGTAAAATGACAAATTTCAAGGTACAATAGGCAGGGTGTAAAACAGATGACTAATGAAAGGAATGTATGACTAAAGGCTAGAATTGACACATGCCAGATTGCTTGCCTACCAGTTGTTCCTGATTGCTTTTAGTGATTGGTGATACAGATCTTTCTGGACAGATTAACCACATTTGTACATTTATATAATAATGTGTTCCTTAGAATGCTTAATTTGATCTGGAGCACAATTGCACAAGTTACATTCATTACTAGTCAAAATTTTTGTCAGTCATTTAATATGCTATATAGTCAGGTTACTGCACCCAGTAGTGCAGAAGATCTTTAGAAGACATGACTGGCACATCCTCTCCCCTATGACATATTCTTCATCTACCCTAAAATCTGCATAAAGGAAGCTGGAATCAAGTAATTCCTTCATCTCATGTCTCTGCTGTGATAAAAGCACATTCAGTTGTGGCTTGTGGAAATAACAAGCTTTAATAATTTCATTTAATTGTAGCTAGTGAAAATAAAAAGTAGGGTAACCCAAATCTCATGTTTAAACACTGTTTCAGTATTTTCTTTTCCTCCAAAAGTCATTAATGCTGCATATACAGATTACTCTAATGGTAGTTATCAGTGGAAAACTCATTGAGCATCAATGGCTCATTGCAGCATTAATCCAGGATTCATTGCCTACTGCCCCTAATTTTTCCAATCAGATGATGATGTGTCCTAAATCATAGCTAGTAAATACTACTTCTTCTGTTTTATCTTTGATGTGTTGTATATATGTTTTCATTTTTGGCAGGTTTGCACAAATATAATTGAGAAAAATGCTAATCCAGAATGGAATCAAATTATTTATCTTCAAATCAAGGTCAGTTTTTTTACCTTTGTTTCTGTAGTAAACAACCATTTTTTTGGAACTCAGGGCATTAACATTACAGAGGTAAAAAAGTAACGAGTTATTTTTCTTTCATTGCTAATTTTTTTCAGTTTCCCTCGATGTGTGAGAAAATAAAACTTTCAATTGTTGACTGGTGAGTTATGACTTTTAATCAAATTACTTAAGAAGCTAAATGATAATAAGCAGAGAAAAGTCTGTTTCTATAGATGTCAGGTATTTTTACAGTGCATGAGAGTATTTAAGCAAGTGTTTAAGTACCTTTATGGTCTCTTTACAAGAGATCTGATTAGTGTAATGTGAGATAATTTTTAACTGTGTGCATTGAGAACTGAGCACTGTCACTGTTTAATGATAGTGTAAAAGGTGACTTATTCATGGTCTACAGCCCATTTTTGTAACTTGTCATGACTGGTTTTATTAGTAATATTGAAGCAGTTCAGGTCATAGAAAATGTGTGTACTAGTAGCTTGCCACTGTGTGTGATAACCAGCATTCTATTTAAATAAAACCTTTCTTTTTTCTTTTTTCTAGGGATCGACTTACAAAAAATGATGTAGTTGGAACAACATATTTAAGTCTCTCAAAAATTGCTTTTTCTGGAGGAGAGATTGAAGGTAATTGCTTGAGCAGTGTTTAACACGCTATCTTCTCTAGTGTTACACAGAATGGCAAAGATCAGTGTTCTAAGGAAGTATATATTTATCTATAGTTTCCTAATTCCCTGGCAACAGGATTATCCCTGAAATTTTCAAAAATTTCAAAAATGCTCTTAGAAAACATTCTATGTGACTTTTAAAAGTAAAATATTAAAATTTTGATGACTAAACCACATCATCATGGAAATAGTTACTGAAGATTTGGTTTTCCACTATATATATATATATATATATATATATGTAAGTTAATGAATTAATTAAATTTGTGAGAGGGATTTCCCAAATTCAGAAAAGGATGTGATATCACAATCTACCATGTGTAAGATATGCCAATGTACTTAGATGCTTAATAAAATATTTAATTTCAAGACAATCTGAAGTCAGTGCTTCAGAACCGCTTCTTCGGACACTGGTAAACAAGACTCCTTTTGCTACCTTATAAGAGTATCTGTTCTGTCTCTGAGAAGAGAACCTAAAAGCTGTGGAATGTTCCTGAGCAGTTAGCCTAAAGGAACTATCTAGAACCACATTTCCTGGACACCACTAGGCTGCTTTCAGATCCTGGGGGAACTTGGATCAGTCTCTGCTCTGATCAGTGGCTGATCAGGCACTGCATCTCATTGCATGAGTGCTCTTATTCCTATTTTGTAACTCTGATTTCGATTGCACTGCTATGATTGCAGACAATTGATTTATGTGCTTCAATAAGTAGAGATGGCTGAATATGTAATTTCATACAGATAAAACCCAAAACGGATTAATTACAAGAAAGCAAGTTAGGCAAGATATGAGGTGCCTAATATTGTTCCCATTGGAAAATAGTTTTGTAATAAAACTCTTCTTTAAAATATTATAAGAAATTCTTTTTGTGCCAATATTTTGGCAAATATTGAAAAAACTCCAGTTACATTTATATTCTAATATAATCTTATGATTACTGATCATTTCTTTGTGATCTATATCTATAATCATCTCTTTTTATAGCAAGATCTTTTACACAATTGGGCTGGCTCCCAGGCTAGGATTCTGTGTTAACTTGCCAGAAAAATTGTTTTATCTTTTTAATGAACATAGCTTGGCATATTAGTTATCCATACAGAATTGTAAAGCTCAAGGTTAAACAGGCTTAACGTGTATTTATCTGACCGACTACCTACACTAGTTTGAAGGACACTGTCTCAAAGCCATTTTCACCATTGTTACAGTAAGAATCTAAATTACTATTTTTTTCCTGTTGTATTTATAAAATCTGTATGATACGTACTTGTCTGAGACAGACCAATTTCTCCTTGAGTTGGTGGCTATATCAGGTGTTTTAAAACAAAGTTAGTGCCTCCAGTCCTATACTGACTTGAGGCAAGAATTGGATGGAACTGTATTTTTGGTCACATAAAAGCTTATAAAGTAGTCCTCTTAGAAGGACTGCTGTTGAAGTAAGACTTCATGCAAACATTCTTTTTATATATCCCATGCACCAGAAGCAAAAGAAAATGGGAAAGCCAAGACGGAAGGGTTGGGCTGTTGGGGAAAAGTCAGCTCTGGAGAGATCACTTGTACTCCCCATATGAGTGTGTATCTGGAACTGCAGCTGAGTCACAAAGCATTTGCATTTCAAACCCAGGCACTCAGTAACTGGGGAGATTAGTTTGGTTTCTCTCTCTGCTGAGGTGCTGACATTGGAATAGTCGTTTCTGTTATCTTCTCTTTAGTGCTGTGCCTGAAGCCTGTTCTGGCTTCTAAAGGATTGTGAAACCGAACTAGTCTATAGTCCTCAGTAAATGTAAATGTAGGTACCCCAAGGGGCCCTGAGGTGTAGTGGGTTTTTTAATTGACTTTAAGATTTTAAAAGTAGTTTTAAAAATAATTTTGTATTTTGTGTGAAGGAGAATTGAACAAAGCTGAAAAATAAGCACCAAAAGAAGATATCTTGCTAAATATATGCTTGTTTTTCCCCCTTTGGAATTTGTACAGGAACAGTAATACCTTCATATATTAACCAGAGTCAAAATTCTAGCCTGTATGAACTTTGTATTTTCTCAGGCTTTCAACTTTATTTTAAAAGGAGATTGCTTTGTGATGTGAGGGATTTTTTTTAAATGCTGTTGTCACTTGTCATGTAACTGCTTCTCTTTTCATAATATAGATTTTTCATCTTCAGGATCAGGGGCTTCATCATATGAAGGTTTATATCTTCACCTGTTACTGATTTTGTGTTCCATTGCCCAAACTGAAGAGTATTGCCTAAGATACTCCATCAGCTTAAAAGTATTTTTAATAATTTTTTGTCTAAAAGATTTCACCATTGTGATTAAAGAGTATCAAACACAAGTAACTATAAACCAGTTTTGGCACTGGAATTGGTTTGAAAATATTTCTGTTTGGCTGGTGCTTCAAGCTGTGTGTTAGAGATGAGCATGTAGTTGCTTCTATTACAGAGTGCTTAGACTAACAATGGCTTGAAATTTTTAACTTAGCTATAAGATCACAGATATATTTACACCTGCAGAGGCCTGCAGAAGTAAATAACTGCCTAAAATAAGTAGTGGCTGTTTGGCTGATGCTTAGCAAGCTATATAAACAAAATCTGGAAAATAAAATCTGATTCTGTTACTACTTGGAGAGGAGATTTTTTCCATAACTGTGTAGGTTGACATCCGGGTTTTGAAGACTTTCTGGTAAATATTTAAATAGTGAGAAATAAATACAAGTGGAGTGCAGTTGAAAGGTAATCAACATTCATCCACATGGTATTTCATTTACTATCCTCCTTTCTTTAACAAAGTAATATTAGGTTAAAGGCTGAAATAGTTTCTCAGAGTCACTTTCTATTATATATGATCATTAGCCTTCTAAAAGTAAACAATTGAATTTTAAATTAAGAAAAATAGAAAATAAATTATTTTTATTTCAGTTTTGGGACAGTTTTTTGTTGTCTATATGTTTTTAAATTTATACTCTGTTTAATTTTATGGCATCAGTAAGTAGTGAATGGATTGATTTAACACATATCTGTATGTTAAACATAGTCATACTGAGGTCTGATATTCAGTCTTAGAATTTTTTAAAAATTGGACATTATTCCAATGATTTTTTTTCATTCACATTTTGATCTGTTTCTGATTCAGAGGTAAGGATGTGAAAATAGCCAAATTCAAAACAGAGTACTGCAAATCTTTGTTTTATATTGTGCAGGTTATACGTGACTTTGATTTGACAGGAAATTACATCAAGACATCACATTCACTTTTACAGTCCACTTGTGTCACTCCGTAGTGGCACAGTCACACAAGGCATAACCCTTTACTGTCACTGTCTTACCTCAGCCTTCTTTTTCTGTGAGAAATAAGAGCATCCCTCTCTGTGCTGCAGATCACTCCAGGCAATTTCAGTTGCAAAGCTGAGTGTTTCTCATCTCTTTTTTTCTGCTAGAGAGCCCATCTTTTCTGTGGCTGTTTAGTTTGATCATTGGCCTGAGCATTTAAGTGATTGCAAATATTGTTTCACTGAGTTTCACTTTTATTCTAGAAAACATATTTTCTGTTAGCATAAAAGCATATTACCCTTGCACATAAATTAAAACCATATATTTGGAGTGGGACATAAATTCTTCTTATTCTGTGGGATTTTTGCTTCATGAAGTAGTATTTAGTGTAAGTGTTGTACAGTGAAGAAAGAAATTAGGTAAACGTACATTCAGTGGTATAATTACTTTAAATTCATATGGTTATATCCAGAGAATAAAGTGTTCTGATATTACTAATACCTAACTAATACCTAACATTTCTTTTAATGGATTTGATAGTAATGTTGTTTCTTTCTGGCTCAATATGGTAATTAATGTCTTCTGTTAGTAAACTCTGGAGAAACTGAAGTTGGCTTTTTACCAACATTTGGGCCTTGTTACCTAAACTTCTATGGAAGTCCAAGAGAATACACTGGATTCCCAGACCCATATGATGAATTAAACTTCGGAAAGGTAAGTTTCTTTATTAATTGTTCTTCAAAAAAGAATTAACCCAATTCTATTTAATCAATGAATTAATTCATGTTAATGTGGGTTTTTTTCAATTACACACCTCTTGCTCTTTATTTTTGAATATTTTGTATTTAAGATTAATAAGGAAATATGATAGTATTTTCCATTCCTATCTGGTTTTGTTTTGAAGGTATTTTTGAAGGAGCAGCAATGATTTTGATGATTTTCACTAACTGCACCTTTGCATGAATTTGTATTTCTTCTTTCCTTCTTTGCATAAATATGTTTTTCACTTCTAGCATTAAGCCAATTGCTTTATTTCACTTGTTCCAATGTGTACCTCCATGCCTCTGTAGGAATTTTGAGAGCACTTCAGTGAAGCCAGGATCATGTACAGCTAAAAAAATATACTCTTCTTTAGGGCAAATATGTGAAATTTTATTTGGTATGTGTTTATGTTACAGGGAGAAGGAGTTGCTTATAGAGGGAGAATTCTGGTTGAACTATCTACACTACCTGAAAGCAAGCCTGTTAACAAAAATTTAGAAATGATTCCTAGTGATGACTTACTGGTTGTTGAGGTAAATCCTTGTTTTATTGTCACTGTTGGTTGCAGAGGTGTTCCTTGGCTGGTTTTTAGAGGGTGATGTAACTCTCTAAAATCAATACAATGGAGTTCAATCTCCAGGTTAAGAGAGGTGGTACTGGTGGTTGAGTAGTAGTGGCCACAAAAATGTTGTGCCGTTGCAGCAAGAAGCGTTAATCTGAAGCATTTTATAATATCAAATACAGTAGTTTATTATACACGTTACGTTTTTTTGTTTTTTCTCAGAAAATAGTAAAAATATGAGAGTCGCTATTTCCATTTAGATATTGCTGTTGTTTTCTGTACTTGTGGGTCCTGTTTTGAAACACAACTGAGAAGGTTGTTTTGGTAGAAATACCAGCGCAGACGGAAGTTCTGCCTGGCTGCTGTGTTCCATTCTGCCACCTTGCTGCAAGACACGGGTGAGCCCATCCAGTTCGAGGTGAGCATCGGCAACTACGGCAACAAGTTTGACACCACCTGCAAACCCCTGGCGTCGACCACCCAGTACAGCCGTGCTGTTTTTGATGGTAAGGGTGCTCTGGTGTGGGGGTGAAATGCTCTAGAATTGTCTTTTGGAAATGCTGTTCATAGCTTTGGAATGTGAGCCCAAACTGCACTGAGCACTTCCTGAAAATGTGACAGAAAAGAGCGTGTGGCTCTTCACAGCTTTTGAGATGAAGTTGCATTTATGGAATATGTGCTGCAAGGCCTACTGAGGTTATTAATGAAATTTTGACAGAATGCAGTGAAACCTTTTATCGTGTAATAGATATGCACAAACTTTGCAAGGAAAAGAAATCACGTTATTTTAGAGTTATCTAGAATTAAGTAGGGAAAACACACTTTATATATTTAAAATAAAATAATAACTTGTTTTTAAACCATACATCTCTCAGCCAAGAAAAAAAATGAATTAGCAAGATCACAGGAAAATATAGTTTGGCTATAATTTTTTTTTATTAACTGCTAAGAGTCGTTCATTTTTTTTCCTGTGTGTTAAATGAAATAATCAGACTTACTCCAGAATATGATTATTTGAATACTTTATTTCAAAGATAAAGTTATAATAATTTGCCATCCACATCAGTATGTTATGGGAAAGAATATGTTAACAGCTAATTTATTTTTTAAAATCTGTTGGATTTTGAAACAATTTGAAGTGAACATTTACCATTCAACAGATGCTATAGTGGCTTGAAAATAGAAATCCTTTGTGAATTTGAAGTAGCTTGTATGTTCTTAATGATTTGTAGTACATAAATGATATGAATGTAGCAACAGGGTACAGTATGTATTCCTGCCATGAATTCTAAATCTTACTAACAAATGTTTCGCACCAGGTAATTATTATTACTACTTGCCATGGGCAAACACAAAGCCAGTTGTAACACTGACTTCTTTTTGGGAGGACATAAGTCACAGATTAGACCCTGTGAATGTAATCCTAAACATGGCTGAAAGACTGGTAAGACATTTAAAATCTTTCTTTTTGTGATAGGCTTTTCATTTTTACTCTTTTTCATTTAGACGTATAATCAAAAAGTGACATTTTGAGCAAATTATGGAAATTTTGTGATACTTTCTCTCCTTTTTTTCTTAGTCAAAATTAAAAGTTGCTTGGTGTAACAAATGGCACTGTTAATCATAGGCCTGTATTTTAGCAAGGCTCAATACACTCCTGCTTGAATCCACAGGGAATTCCCATGGGAAGGAAGAGTCCTCAGTGTTGTTTAGGAGCATGTTACATCCGTGGGACTATTATTTGCATGTTTTGTTTAATGCAGTGGGGGAGAACATCAGAATAGTCCTGTTAAATACAAATTAGGTTTAAACATGAGTCTTTTCTTAGTTTGGCCTTTACACAGATGAATAAATAAGATCAAAATCTCAAAACTCCTACTGACCATAAACCACAGCAGAAGTTTTAAAGTGCAAATTCTTTTCTTTTAAATTCCTCAGCAATCCAACTTAGCCACCTTAAAATCAGGAATGCAGGCTAAAGTGTCTGAAAACCGATTAGCTGAGATGTGGTTGAAACTGATTGATGAACTTACAGAAGATATAAGGTAAAAGAAGGTTTTTTATCTCTTATGTTATCATTCCAGGCCTGCTCAGAATCTCTGTTATTGCCTCTGCTAAGTCAGAAAACAAATTCTGAGGACTATAAAACTGACTAATCCTGTGAATTGACCTAAGAACTGAAATTCCAAAAGTGTCTGAAAGTAGTAAAACATCATGGATATTGCCAAATAATCCATGCAGTTGTGTAATTCTCCATTATCTCAGGATAGTTCTATTACTGACAGTGATAAAACAAAACAGTATCTCTTGAAAAAAATCTGAGAGAGGAATGTTCTGAAAATGGATATTAGGTGCCTTTCTTCCATCCACCCTTCTTTGGAATTTCTCATGTACCTTTGGTTTACCTGTGTTTCAATGTTACTTCTGAAACAGAAGAGGGAGGAAAGTCTAGTACTTTACTGGAAGCCCAAAATAAAAAAGTCAAAAGGTATGCAGGGATTATGGGCCATAAAGATTGTATTTTTGAATAAGCCTCTAGTCAATATGTCTGTATGGATGGGGGTGTTCAGAGAAGGCAGCAGGAGTCAGCATTTAGAGTTTTGAAAGAGAATAAATTCTAAATAGAGAGGAAGGAATTGTATGAGAAACATACATTTAAAAAGGAGATATTGAGATGGGGAGAGTAAATAAGTGGGTGATAAACAGCACAGGAAAAGGAAGGGAGAAAATGACAGAACAGTTATTATCCAGACGAGGAAATAACAAGAACCTAAAATGAGACAACAAATTCATCAAGTTGTACAGCCAATATAAAAGCAAGGAGAGGAAAAACAAACAGTGGAGATCAGTATATACTAGCAAAGAACCAAATGATTGAAAGCTTACACAAAAATACACACTAATAACTTCATAGAATGCTGTGATCTGAAAGAAAGCAGAGAGGAAGGACTGACAAACTCTAGGAAAGTAAAATGTGAAGGGAAAACTATTGTCACATGGAGCCATCTAGTCAGTGTGGAAACTTCAGGTCAGTTCCTCATCCTGATACATATTTGCACTGTTACTAATTCAGACCATTATTTTATAAAATATCACTCAACGATTATGGAGCAATAGCACTTAGATATAGCCACCAGATGAACTTCATGTTGCTCATGAGATACAATGCTCTTTTTGGGTGTTTTTTCAGCAAACTCAAAAAATTTCTGTCAAAGACATAATTCCCTATGTTGAATTCACAGAAGATTTTTCCTTGCTGTGCTAAGGTTTAAATGAGTTAAGAGTTTGGGAGTGTTTTCAGTGCACTGCTTAAACCTAAAATGATGTGACCTTCTGGAGGTTTTGGTCTGTTACATTTGATTCACGTTTAAGTAGCTCCCAGGGCAGACAGCCCTTGCATTCAGAACTAACTGTAGTGGAAGGCACAATAGTCAGTCTCAAGGTTTTACAGAATCAAAACCCTTAGAAGTTCATAGCATGTCATTAAATGTAGGTCAAAAAGAGTTGGTCTTTTCAAACTAGGCAGTTTCTTTGGAAATTTTTAAATTTTTTGTACAGTATCATATTGAAGACATTTTAATGAGCTCTGCTAGAGGGATACAGTCATTGGTCTTTGAAAAGCTGCCTTTTCCTCAAACCTCCTCTCATTTTTCCCACAGAATTGGACAGCACTGTTAGACACATAGTGTGATTTTTGGGGGTTGTTCTGTGCAGAGGCAGGGCTCAGTGATCCTTGAGAGTCCCTTCTAACTCAGGATTCTACGATTTCTGGGTTCCATTGAATAGTTACTCTGCCCTCTGCTGACTCAGAGGTTCTCCATAAGCCATATTTCTATATTGAGTTGCTGAGAATATACAGTTTCCAGTGAAGGAAAGGAACCTAATCTTAGTCTGAAGGCACTGGTTTCAATTTTGACATGTACATTTTGAGACGATAATTTTTTACTGTGAATGTATAGAGAAATGGATTTTCCTTGGTTTGATTGGCAGCAATTGCATTAAAGCAAATACCTCAAGGTGTTCTACCTTGGTGCTTGTTATGTAAGTACAGCCTTTCCCTTGCTTACTATAAATACCTTGTGAGGTGAAAATCTCTGCAGAAATAGATGCAATAGCACTGTTCCAGTGGTTTTCAATCACAGGAAACGATGGCACTCAATCTGTTGCCACTGTTTGCATATTTGCATTTAGAGTGCAGCTAACTAAAGTCCACTTAGATAATTAACCATAAAAAATATTCTCTTTTCAGTAAACCATTTCCTCTCATAGAGGGCAAATCTAATATTACAGTCCTTGACACTCAGATAGAAAAAATGCGCCTCAAGTCTCTCAAACAGATTGGAGAAGCAGCAGCAAGGATGAGAAGTGAAGCTACTGATGTGAAAGCCACTCTGACAGAAATTGAGGATTGGTTGGATAGATTACTGCAACTGAGTGAAGAGGTTAGTGCTTCACCATACTGGTGATTGATTTAACAATACCTGTCTAACACAAATGGGTGTAAAGTTCACTGCTGATCAAGCAATATCCGCTCTCCATAGAATAGTAAATTTAGATGGTGTGAAAGCAAACATGTTCCCCTCTGTAACTGCAATTTACTTAAACGAAACTCATGTGTTAGCTGTTCTCACTGAGAATGTGTGTTGGGTAATGATCACTCTGTTATTGGTAGAATAGACCCTGTTCTGTTTAAGTGATTCTTCTGTCCTTTCCTTTCCTTTCCTCCAGAGTTGCAAGTCACTTTTCTGGTTCAGGGACTGGAGGGTATATATTGGATTTCCACAGTTAGCCATAGTAATCAACTTCTAACAGCGTTAAATCTGTTTCTGTGGATTTGTTTTTAATTTTCATCAACGTTTTCTGTTTTCATCTTGGCTATCTCATAACTGGTTTTCACAACATTTTCGAAGTGGTTTTATTTTTCATTTGTTGCTTCTGCTATGTAGAGATACTGATTAAAAAAAAAACCAAAAAAGAAGAGCAATTAATTGGCCAGACTTGCAGCTAGCTCACAAAGGTGGGCACAGAACTCCAAAAAGGTAATAGGTTTCTGTCTTCTGCTAAAAGTCTTACAATTACATACCCTTAATATGGGAGCATCACAAGCACTTCAGTATGTAGCAGGTCAGTCCAAAGCATCAGCATATGGCATCCAGTTAGTATCATCACCATAAGGGAGTTGAGATGGAAAATGTCTCTAAAAAAATGTATAAAATATGTAAGGATCAGTTTTTAAATAAAACTTACTTTGCTTTCCAAAAATCTCAATGGTATTTTTTATGATTCTTTCAGAACTACATATTGGTATACTTGTAAAACAAAACACTTCCTTCTGTTTATCATGTTTGTCGTGATTCACTATTCGAAATGATAAATCCTTTGACATAAACGCTTATTTTTCTCTTTTCTAAGCTTTAGATTTGTTTATTGTTCTATTAATTACTATTCTTAACTCTCCTTTCCCCACAAATAATCCACAGCCACAAAACAGTATGCCTGATGTGATCATATGGATGATCCGAGGGGAAAAAAGACTGGCCTATGCTCGTGTTCCTGCACACCAAGTGCTATACTCCACAGCAGGCCCTGAATCATCTGGTAAATATTGTGGAAAGACCCAAACAATCTTCTTAAAGGTACTATTTTTTTCTCCTTAAGAAATAATTAACTCCCTAAACTGGGATGCCATCTGACATGAGTGTGAAACATGCAAACAATGAACATTGAGGTGTCAAACTCAGGAGAGATTAGAATCCAGCTGCATTTAGCTTCTTCAAAATATCAGAGAATTTTTAAGTTTATCATAAGCCAGTTAGAACCAGTATTGGTTAGATTGATTAGAACCTATCTCTAAGACTTTTCTAAAAGAGCTCAAAATTGTGATAGAACTTTTAAAGTGTTACTGGAGTTGGAATTTGGGGATTGGACATGAATGGAAACTTTCAGAAGGAATGATAAGTGTAAGTCAGAGAAGTTCTAAAAACCTGTTCAAAGTTTTGGATGGTTTTCTGTAAGCAATAGAGCATGTCTACACCCAGAAGTTGTCTCTCTGAATTGAGTCTTACTCTTGAATGGGAATCATTCAAGATTCTCCATCTAAGCTGGCATTGTATTCAACTGAAATAAACTTAACCAGAAAAAAAGCGATCTGACAGTAAAACAATAGCACTTACAGAGTTTGTAATTTTACTAGTAGTTATATTCATGAATTCCTCAATGCAGACAAGCCTGTATCTTCCTGGTTTTATTCTAACCCCCATTGATTCTGCTTTTACTGAACCATCCCTGCTAATCTTTGCATTTCCAGAGTCTCCCAACTAGAAACTCAAATATCAATATTGAAGTTTTAAGTGATTGTCAAAACTAAAAACTCATTGCTGAATAAAACTTGGGAGAGAATATGCAGGAACAGGGTTGATACTACCATTACTGTGTTTGGTTTTTACATGCCCTAGGCAGGTATTATTTAAAGAATGTTTTCCTCCTCAACTACTTATTACTGGCTTTTGAGATAAATCAGTACAGAAATAAATAAATAAATATGTATTGTTACTCATATCTCTTTGTTATTATATATCTTTTACTGAAAGCCATGATACCTGTGTAACGTAACAAAAATGACATTTTTGTTTGTGTGCCAGTACCCTCAGGACAAGACGAAAGATGTCAAAATGCCTGCAGAGCTGCGAATTAACATTTGGCTGGGGCTCAGTGCAGTTGAAAAGAAGTTTAATAGCTTTGCAGAGGGAACATTCAGTGTTTTTGCAGAAATGGTATGTCCATCACTGCTTTCTTACTTTAAACTTGGATGTGAGTGTTGGGAATTCGATGCAGTTGGAGCTCTTTTGAATTTCTTTGCGTGCCGGACAGAAGGAGAGCGTAGTGTGTATTGTAAGGAAACAAGTAGAACCCATTCAAGGCAATTAATGATCAAGTTCATTGTGCCTACCAGATGAACTCCAGCAGACCAGATTCTGAACGGGTTAGTCAGGTACAAATCTGGTTAACTCCAGTGATTTCAAATACATTTCTTTTAGATTTTTATCAGTGTAATTAAGATTGAGATCCAAACTATTACATTTTGGCAAGTGAATAATCCTTTTTTTTTTAATTGTTTCTTGACTTCTACAAATTATACTTGAATGCAAGTGGTTTTGCTTAATAATGGTTCTTTTGTAGCAGTGGAAAATTTACTGTTACTGTCAAAATGCTATCATACGATAACATTTCAACGAGAAGAGTTAACAAATTCAGAATACAAATGCTTGAAATAGTCCCACAGCATATAATAGAGGTTTTGGTTGGTAATGGTAAGTAGCAGGTGTTTTATATGCCACATCACTTAATGGTGCATACAAACCAGTATCAGTAAAATAGCTAATAAAAATACATTTTTACTGTGATATCACTGTTGCACCTATGCTTAAATATTTAGTAGTGCTGTACTAAGGCACTTAAAGCAATGGGTGTTCAAAGCCATTATTTAAGTATACAGTTTAAGAGGCTATTGAATGTTTCATTTGTTGGTCTTCAACAATCCAACAACTTTCCAGGAATAAGGGCAGAAAACTCAAGACCATTATAAATCACAAATAATCCCTGTAGGGGAAATAGACTGGGCTGATATCAGAATCATGCCCCTGGTAGCTACTATGATTAGATTTTGATTCAGTTCTACATGTTACAAAAGAAACTATTTTAAATAGGAGGAGATTGGAGATGGAAAAGAATGACAGGATCATGCATTTAGGGAACAGAAGGAACTTCTTTGAATAATGTAACAGAATTTTATTTAACAGAGCTTTAATTTTGAGAAAATTTTACTGTAGTTGTAGGGAGGCATTAGATTGAGAAGATTGTTTACCAGGCAGCACAGAAGAAAATGAAAGAAAAAATTGATGATGACATTGCAGAGTAACGTGGAGAGGGAGTACTTAATTTCAGAGGATGCAAATTTATAGTAAAGTGTTTCAGTTATAATAGTTACATAAATAAATACCTTTTTCCTCCTAAAAGCTGTTTATTATTCCTAAATAATAATTGGATTTTTCCTTCCCACACAGTATGAAAATCAAGCTCTCCTTTTTGGAAAGTGGGGTACCTCAGGACTTGTTGGTCGCCACAAGTTTTCTGATGTCACAGGAAAAATCAAACTGAAAAGAGAGTACTTTCTACCCCCAAAGGGCTGGGACTGGGAAGGAGAATGGATGGTTGATCCTGAAAGAAGGTCAGATTTTTTTTAATTTCATGCAGGTAGGAATAAAGTCATTTGTGGTGTTGAGTAAAAGCTCCTCTCTGCTTGGATGAGAAAGGGATTTTAAGCTGAATGTTCCAGGGCAGAAAAACCTGCCAATAGTCAAAGCTAGTTAATTGTGCTAAAACTAACATTACTATTTTAAAAAGTAAAACAAAACAGACAACAGAAAGAAAACATTCATTTCTAAGAACTAACTTACGGTTTTGCAGTCCCCATGTTATAATGGCTATACTGCTTATATTCTCTGGGTCTCAGTGCTTCATCTTTTAAAAAGGGATAATAATAATAATTCATGCCTAGGAAGCTACTATAAGGCTTACATATGTCTGTGTGAGATTCACAGATCCTGCTGTGATGGTTTCAGAGAAGGCTCTTGGATTGGTAGATCTTCCCTGGATAGAAACTTAACCCTGGCATCCAGTATAAATCTGCAGTTCATGCTGTAACAACACCATTTGCATGGGCATTCACAAACACTGGATGGTATTTTGTGTTTATTTCATTAATTGTTGAAAAGTTCCATTGCCATCGCTAAACAACTGACACAGATTATTCCTCAGACTGACTCAAGGCAGGCATTTTTTTCAGTAGAAGGTTGTGGTACCATGTGACAGCTCCTCCCCTGGCAGACCAAATTAATGAAGTGTCAGTCCTTCCTCAGCTCTAACAGGTTCAGCCTTGCTCTGCCAGAGTTTTCAGCTCTGGAGTTCTGCCAGTCCAACTGTGTAATTGCCCCATTTAAAACCAGACTGGGAGCGTTATTTGTTTCATAAACAAAAACCAGCATGAGAAAGAGACTGTTTTCTTTCTTCCTAAAAGAAAATATTTAGCCCATTTTAAATTCTTCTGTTCTGATGGTGAAAAAGATACTGAGCTGTTGCTATAGAAAAACTGTGTGGGAAAAATATGTTCTATTATTTGATCCATTTTAAAATTTTATCAGTTATAGGTATGAATGGATGGGTTTTTTTATATTAAATCAATAGTTTTGTGAATAAGATGACATTAAGAAATTTCATCAAATCCTGTTGAAATGCATATTTTTGCCATGCAGCTGCCTCCACTTGGAGATGATCTGTGGCTCGATTTGGCCAGCAAATGGCAGTGTGGAACACACTTTGGTGCCTTCTGAACCACAGTGAACCACCAAAGGATAGTAAAGGGCTTTTATTTGATTTAATGTTCTGCTATTTCTTTGACTTGCAAATTGGAAAAATATTAGCCAACTTGGTTGCTTGCCTTGTCAACCGCATAAATAGAAACAAAATTAAATACATTGTCAAATTTTAGTGTATAAATAGATGCATATGCTTTAGAGATGCATATGATTCATACACAGTCCATATCTCCTACAGTTAAATTTATTATATTTTTTCTTTCTGCAAGAGGATGTATTGAAAGCAGATCCTGAATAAAACAGCAGTTAAACATTCCTGCTAGTCACTCATATTTATGAGTAATGTTCCTCCTATTGGAATTTTTTCAGTGGCTTTTTTTGAAGTTTCCTCGGTATAGCTGGACAATCCAGAATACCCCCATGTGTGCATTCTATACTATGCTTCTATATGTTTTCTGTAGTGAACTAAAATGGGATTTATTTACTATTGGTTTTTTTTTTGGACGTGCAGTCTGTTGACTGAAGCTGATGCTGGTCATACTGAGTTTACTGATGAAGTGTATGAAAATGAGAGTCGCTATCCTGGAGGGGAATGGAAGGCATCTGAGGAGAGTTTCACAGATGTGGTGAGAGTTAAATTCTTCTCTGGATAAGTGAAGGTTTAAGAGAAGGAGTACTATGTTTTGCTACACCGTGTATTTACTACTAATGCAGAAAACTGTTATATTTCCCTTACATAAAAGAATGGAGAAAAAGCTCCACCCCCACGTGAATTCACATGTCCTTTTGGATGGGTGTGGGAAGATGATGCTTGGAAATCTGATTTAAATCGAGCAGTGGATGAACACGGTAAGATTTACTGTTTATCTGCTCATATTAGGACAATCTGCTGTAGTTCATAAAGAAGGAAGACACATGTCAAAACTGTAGCAATATTCTGGGTGTGATATTGGTTGCCCTGTGGAAAAATACCAAGAAAATATTTGGTTAAAGTTGCTTAAGGAATCATATAAAATGACACTGAGAAAGTGTTCACTGTCTGCATCTGTTCCTTTAAATGAAAAACTGCTGGAGTCACAAGAGTGCACAGAACATTTGACTCTTATTTAAGATTAAGCGTTAGATTTTTCTGCAGTGTAGTGTGAAAATGTGATATCAACATCTGAGAAAACAAAAATGCAAAGAAAAGAGCTTGAAATTTATTGTAACTGTTTTAATGTTGAGATTTTTATTGTTACATATATTACAGCACACCATCATTATAAAATGTCATCAGTGCCCCCAGTGTACTTACCTCTGTAGGTACAGTCACTCTATTCCCCACACTTTCCTTCTTTGTATCTCGCTTGTATTTCTGAAAATGTACCAACTCATCAATTCTGTTTTAGGGTGGGAATATGGAATTACTATTCCTCCAGACACTAAACCCAAGTCATGGGTTGCTGCAGAGAAGATGTACCACACACATCGACGACGAAGACTGGTGCGGAAACGTAGGAGGGAACCGTCTGAAGGAGCGACAGCAGGAAGGGTAAGAAAGGAGAGTTCCAGTCAGGGACCTGCACATTGTAACAGTTTGAGGGTTTTGGCTTGTTTTTTCTATACCTGCATGAGATTACTCATTACCTGAATGAAGAAAAAACGTAATACCAACCAAAAAAATTCTAGAACAACCTTTTGTATTTTCATCACATTCCCTTTATCTTTTTGTACATTGATGTTTCTAGCTTTGGTTTATAAGGGGGTATTTAGGCCTGCCAGAGGAAACGCTGCATTTCTTCACTAGAGTTACACAACGTTGTGGATAACATGAATGTATATCTTCAAGGGAAGGTCATCATATGAAGATCAAGAAGGATGGGAATATGCTTCCTTGATTGGCTGGAAATTTCACTGGGAAAAACGCAGTTCTGATACTTTCCGTCGAAGACGATGGAGACGAAAAATGGCTCCCTCAGAGACACATGGTGCTGCAGCTATCTTTAAACTTGAAGGTGCTTTGGTAAGGGACAGAGTATCAAAAACATCTTTCAAAGGTCAACCTGTTAATTTGCAGTAAATAAACAAATATGTCAGACATTTTAGCCCCTGAATTGTTAAAGTAGTGTATAACTGAGATGCTAATACAGTGTATATTGTTTAAATCTTTTAGTTGGAAGGGGACCATTAAATTTGGGGTAGAGATTCTTGTATTAGATACTAATTTTGTATAATTTTTATATATATATATATATATATAATATTTAAAATATTTATTATTTTATATTATTTGTTTATATTTATTTATATTTATATGCAGTATTATATATCACATTATATATAATTAATGTTTCATATTTTTAAATCCTACTTAGTACTTTATTTTTCAAATTATTTTTATTTTTGCATTATGTAAGATTTAGCTCAAAAGGCCAAATTACTAGATGAGCCTCCTGTAAGTAAAGAGAAAAGATGGCTCAAGCTTTTCATGCTTACAATTTAGATGTTTTAACATAGCACAAAAAACAACAGGCTTGGAAAAAGTTGCCGTGATGAACATTTGCTTGTATAAACAACCAAACACAAGAAAAGATAGCAAAAAAAACCCCAAACCCACAAGAAAATAGTGTTGAAGAAGCTAGAATTTCATATGACACAGATTGATGAGTAGAATGCAATTATTCCTCAAGTTTTGAGGTTAACACAGCTTCACAAATAACCTCTGTTTACCAAAATACAAACTGTAGCAAATAATGTGAGAAGGCTCCTTTGTTTTTATAAAATACATAATAATTCTGAGTGTAAAGCATTAACAAAACTTCGCACCTTTTTCTTGGTTTGTTTCTCTGTTTTGCATCAAATGTTAACCAAGGATTCACTGATAGCATGTTCTTTCTCCAGTTAATTTGGTTGCTCCGAGTTCAATAATTCCTATTTTAGTTTTGGTTACAGCAGTAGTTCCTGGGCTAGTGCTGGGATAAAGCCTTAGAGCACAGTGACCTTTCCTCCACTAGCAGCTGATAGGTAGCTAGTACATCTCCGGATTCTGAAGAGCTTTAATTGGCAACAGGCAATGACCTCTGGACATGAGTCAACATCTCGTAAAGTACATTTCCTCACAGAAGTAAATTTCTCCTTGTGCTGGAAGAGAGATGGAAACCCATAAATTCCCCCACAGAGCCCATTTGTATCAAGTTACTTCTGTGTTTGTAAATACTCAATAACTTCTCTCTATATGTAATTTCAGGGAGCAGACAACAGTGTCGATGATGGAGAAGGGAAAAGTTCAGACAAAACCAAGGAGTCAGCTACAACAGTGTTTGGTGCCAATACACCAATGGTTTCCTGCTATTTTGACAGTAGGTTCTTTAACAATTCCTTTCTCAAAAATGTTGTGTCGGTTTCATTTTGGTCTCAAACAGAATCATAAATCTTTGTGGGTTACATCTAGCTTAACATGCCTTCTGTAGTAATTACTACCAGACCCTTGATTAGACCCTGTTTAAGTTATCAAAGAAAAATTACAGTTAGTCATTTCAGTATGTCAGTCCACTGTCACGCAGATATTTTTAAAACCTGTATGGGACAGGAATTTTAATGCTAAATTTAACTTTTTTGTTGGTTCAGGTCACTTAACCAGCTCAGTGCAGGATCAGACAATGCCTGCCCCAGAGGAAGCAGTACCATGTAGTTGAGTTGGCAAAGTGAACAAAACTGTAATTTTGCCAACCTGGATGGGTTTTAATTTCTTTGTAATCACTATAATGTGAATCACAAAAGCAGAGATGTTGAGATGGGAGCCACCAGTGCTAGTTAACAGGAATAGAGGCCAATCCTGGGACTTAATATCCTTTTTGAGGAGCTCTGACTGAACACTCGTCTTTATTTGAACTCTGCAGAACTTGATCAACCTGCTGAGAATAGATGTCTAAATCTCAAATATTTCAGAACCTCGGGAACATTGTTGAAGTTTCTTTTCAATAATGACCATAGCTGGAGGAAAATGGCACTTTTTCTTGCCAGAAGTCAGAGGTTTCAGCCCAATGAGGCTACATAGAGGCTCAGATTTTTTTCAAGGGCTGAAAGGGTTACACCTGACATATTTTAAAGAAAACTGTAGTAAATTAACCCCACATTGTCTGGGTTTGGGCCACTCACACCTTCTTTTTAAGATATTCCACCTAACATGTAGTGGTTCATTTTTTTATATCTTTTAACCAAAGAGACAGAGTTGCAACCAAAATAACTTTCTAGGCTAAGAGCTAAAAATGTGAAACACCCAGGACCTTGGAAGTGCTGTCTGTAGCGAATACTTAAATGAAGCAAAGGAGTGCCCAGTTCTTGATTCTCTTTGGATGAGCTAGATTGTCACACTGTTTCAAACAGAAATTTTGGAATAGAAGGATTTTTACATGATCATATGGTGAAAAAAGCCCAAATAGCATTAGTGGTTTTTTTTTTTTTTTTTAATTTCTGCTTTGTGTTGGAACAAATATCCTCAGGTGCTAGCTCAGTGCTATTAATACACTCATCAGCAAAGATGTTGCTACAGTGCTTGTGTTAAAATGTGTAAGGCATCTGTATAAACTCAAAATATTTTCATCACAGAAAAGAAGCCTGTATAATGCAGCTGAACTGGTTTTATTTATTTGATACAGGAGTATATACTTACCACCTTCGTTGTTACATCTACCAGGCAAGAAACCTCATGGCTTTAGACAAAGACAGTTTTTCAGGTATGGAAAAATCCTTCCAAAGGTGAAGAAAACCCACTTCTGCCATGAACTTGTAACTTGATTTATTTGGATGTAGAATATCTTAACTTCTAAAGGTCTGTGTGTAGGTCCCAGCTACTGAAACTATGCTGTAAAGAAAGTGTCAGCTTTATTACATGTGATCCAAATTTGGTTACTACTGGTCCAGAGGCTGCTGCAAACAAAGTGCTCTGTATGTCCTGTACCAGTTGCTGCCTGTGAATTCTCAGTGCAGGAATTGGGTTTCAGATGAGGTCTGAATTTCCCATGACCAGGACCTTCCTTTTGCCTTGGATTCTCCTTCTAACTAAAGCCTGCATACAGTTTTGTCCTGCAGGAAGCTTGCACAAAAGCAAGGATGAAGAAATCTGGGTGGTTTCTTCATTAGTTATGTCACCAACTGCCTCTCAGTGTTCAGTGGTTTATATTCATTTATTACGGAAATGAACTTGCAGAACACTACACTGTGCCTTACTGATAAGCATGTCTTTTATTTGTTTATGCATGTTTATTTCCAGCTCTTAGGTATTCCAACAGTGTTGTGTCCATCCAGCATCTTTGTAGTCAGGCTAATATCCAGTTTTCAAGTTTTGCTAATTCAAATCAAAATTTCACTGGAAAGTCACAGAGCAAATTGAGTTTAGATTGTGTAAGAACATGACTTTACACTTCCTTTAAGGAAGTACAGCAAAAGACAAAGCTGAAATGAATTTTCTTTCTCTATTACCCTCCATTTGCATCCTTTTTTTTCTCCCTGTAATTAAGTGTAATGCCTCTGTTACAGAAGACATGGTGCTTTACAAGTTTTGGTGATATTTTCTAAAATTAGGAGGGTTTTGTATGGCTCTCTGTATGAATTTGGTCTTATTTCAATATGCAGCACTTGAAAGCAATGCATAGAAACAATTACAAATGTCTTGAAATTGCATATGGATAATTCAGGACAGGCAACTCAGATGCAGTCATACATAAACTAGCTCATCTACATTTTGTTTTCCTCTAAAATTAGTTTGAAGAATTAGCCAAGTTTTGTAAAACTCTGATCATGTACCTTGTCAGAATCTTTTGAAACTGACCTAAAGATAAGCTTTAAAATTGCCTTTAGTCCTTAGTAATTGCAATTTGTACAGGAAACATTAATGACCATCATCAGATACCTTCTACAGAGCTCTTGATGGCTTGCAAATACTGGGCCTAGACCACTTCAGTCATTCAGCTGTTTCACAAGAAGAGGTTGCTGTAAATAAGCATGTTTGAAACCTAACCATGATCTGAGCAATATAGCCTGGGAGAATTTGTTGTTTGGTAACTAGTCAGAACTTGAATTCTTTTTTTCTATTATTTATGAGGCTGTACACTTCTGTATCAATGGAGACAACAAAAAATAGTTTCTATGGACAGGATTTAAGACATGATTAGTATAAACAGCGTGTCATTTTAGTTTTCTGGTTCTCTTTCTGCTTTGCAAGATATTTTATCATTTTCATTTATTACTCTGTTAATCAAGCCTTGTATAAAGGAAGTGATTTAGTAATCAAATGGAAATTGCTCTATTAAATGTAAATTATGTATATGGGTTCATTTTTGCTTTACATAGAATGGCCTATAGAACAGATAACAACAGTAGAAAAATAACATATTATATTTGATGAAAAATGTGCTTGTGTGCCTTATGGCTTGTTGTGGTTTTGTTTGTCTGTAACTCCCTGCTTTCAATCTTTGTATGATATTTCAGATCCATATGCTCATGTTTCTTTCCTCCATCAAAGCAAAACAACTGAGATCATTCATTCAACTCTAAATCCTACATGGGACCAAACTCTGATATTTAATGAAATTGAGATCTATGGGGACCCACAGTCAATAGCCCAAAATCCACCTAATGTTGTTATTGAACTTTTTGACAGTGACCAAGTGGTAGGTGAAGTCTTTTTACTCTGATTGCTTTTTATTTATTTATATAAGTTGACAGTACATTAATGGTTATTTTTGCTATTTTTGGTTGCAGGGTAAAGATGAATTCCTTGGAAGAAGTGTTTGCTCCCCCATGGTTAAATTAATCCCAGAAGATGACATCACACCAAAACTGCTCTGGTATCCTGTAATAAATAATGGCAAAGCTAGTGGAGACATTCTTTTTGCTGCAGAACTTATTTTGAGAGACAAGGTATATATTTGGTTTTTGTATGTATGTGTCATATAATAAGATACAGCATTTATTCTTTCACAGTGAGACATTATGGGAAGACCTGTCTTAGTACTTGCAAGGTATTTAACTTAAGAAAGATGAGAGAAACTCATATTTTTGTCTTAACAGGGTGGTACCAACCTTCCAATTCTTCCATCACAAAGGGCACCAAAGCTTTACATGGTCCCTCAAGGAATCAGACCAGTAGTTCAACTCACTGCTGTTGAGGTATGGTTACTCTTTAATTGAATACAAGTGCAGTCTTTTCATCCTCTAAACAGAGTTTGTGTATTTACTTACAGAAAACAAAAATAAAATCATACTGAAAAATACTCTTTTCTCTAAGTGTTTGTGAATTTCACTGTTTGTGTTAATTTTCCTAGAACTAGAACCTTGAAATGTTTTGCCAGGCACATATTATTATTGAAAAGATTTAATTTCTTCTTTCCTACTTTTGAGTGTTATATTAAGCATATTGATATCCCTTCCCACTTTTGCTTATACTGGATTTTATTTTACAGATTCTGGCCTGGGGGCTGCGAAACATGAAAAACTACCAACTGGCACCTGTTATGTCTCCAAGTCTAATTGTGGAATGTGGGGGTGAAATGGTGGAATCTGTGGTGATCAAAAACCTCAAAAAGACACCAAATTTTTCATCCTCTGTTCTCTTCATGAAAGTTGTACGTTACAAAAACCTTTATGACAGCTATCTATAGCAAAATAAGTTCCTCCATATTTTTAAGGGTCAAGGATCTGTTCTGAGTAGAAAAACTCACAAATCCTTTTTTGATTTACCATGAGCAATTTATGAGTCTGAAAACTGTAATAAAGATCATGTAAACATGTCTGTACAGTCACTGGTAGGTTGCACAAATTTATATGCACAATCCAGTACAGTGTATATTTTTTTATTTGAAAAGGCATCAGTTTACCTACAGATGTTTGGCTACTTTCTTATTGCTAGGATGGGTGCTGTGCAAGGGTCAAGAAAATTCAGGATTTGGGGAAATTATTCTTACTGACATTTATTGACTGATAAAATTAGAAGTTTTCATTCACCATACAGCCATAGAATGCAGTAGTTCAATAATAAATAAATGAAGTAACAGCTCTTATTTATGGGGGAATCTTTATTCTTTCTTTTTCTGTTTGCATTGTATAAAATTTCTTATAATTTTATATATTTATATAATTTCTTATAATTTATTATATATATATAAATTATTATAATTTATATAATTTCTTATAAAATTGTATAAAATTTCTTCTGTTTGCATTGTATAAAAAAACCCTCTAACTTTTTATTTTTAGCTTTTACCCAAAGAGGAGCTATACAGTCCATCTCTTGTAATTAAAGTAATAGACCACAGGCCATTTGGACGGAAGCCCATCGTGGGACAATGTACTATTGATTTACTGGAAAGCTTTCGCTGTGACCCCTACACTACTAAACAGGACATTGCACCACAACTGAAAGGTAGAAAGCAGAAAATGAAAAGTTCTACTTTCTTGTGAGATGCTAGAATTACCTGCCTGTTTACTCTGACTGCTGTACTGATGAATAGCCATCTCATGTTGTGTACTTACGTGGAGATAATGTTATCTGAAAGGAAAAACATCTAACAGAGAGTATTAATTAGTGTAACATTCTGTGAAGCATAAGAGGGCATAATGCAAAGGCGAGTCCACTCTTGGACTTAATGTGCTCATTCCCTGAAGTTCCTCTTTAGTATCAACTTGGAAGTTAACTGCCTGCAGATCACCTCAGCACTACTGCCAAAGAAATGATCCAGTATTCCAGCAAATATGGTCTGAATACAATGGTGACATTTCCTCTACATTTGTTCAAGTTTTACTCTTACTTTTAATTTTAACTCTATATTTTTGAGAAATGTTTGCATATCCTGCACAAAAGTTTTTTGTCTGGTTTTAGCAAAAAGTGGCAATGAATTGCTTTCTTTAGAGGATCAAACATATAGCCAATTAATTATTTTACATCTTCTGTAACTGTCTGGATTTAAATCTGATAAAACTGTTTAGTAGGATATTTTTCCTGCGACACATTACCTTAATAAAACCTTTGGCTTACAGTTAGTCTGCTCTCTGCTGCACCTCGCCAGGATACAGTAATTGATATGGAAGACACACAGCCACTGCTAACAGCTCAGGTAATCTTTGAAATTTGGTGCTTTACTTTGTTCTTAAGATCTCTGATTTCTGAGGGACTATCTAGACAGCAGAATTGTCAGAAACACGTGCAACCCTCTGGAAAGCCAGATGGGAGAAAGTTACTTGGTGGCAGGAAAGTGAAGGAAATTTGTTAATAATTTTAATCTTTGTTTTCATATAGTAAACACCAAACTATAGCATTTTATCCTTGGTCAAATTCACCAGTAGCATAAGAATTAATTCACTTGTTCAATAGCTACTGAAAGCATGTGATAGAACATCCCCCAGTTCCCACTGCTGGTGGTTAGAGCAGCCTGATTTTGCACAGACTGACCAGTTCTAGCTAAAGGAGTCAGAAGTAGGTGTATGCTCAGGTCCTTCAGCCCTTCATTTTACCACAGTCATGCCTTGGCCTCTCTTACCTTGAAGCCATCCAAGCCTAATACCACTGAAACAATTTTTTTCTGCACTAACACTTCTTTTCCTTTTCTATTGTGCCTTGTCTCTTTGCTGCTCTGATTCTTTGGGGACCACCACAATACAGTTTTACTTTGCAGGTAAAAACTAATCCTGCTTACGGAATTTTACTCTCGAGTTGAAACATGACTGAAGACAGATTCCAAGGAGTACATTTTTAAGGAAAAAATGTTAATTCTTTTAGGACTGTAAAATGTTTCCCTTGCCTAGAAGGTGTTTTCATAGATTTCTGATGGCCTGTTACATTAAAGGAAGCGGAGAAGTTAAACTCTTTAATATATAGCAATTTTGCAAGCTCTTAATCCACAGTTTTGACTTTTGAAAATGCAGAATATTTTATGTTGTTACAGCAGTCCCAAACTGAATACATTATAATTTAAACTTTTGAACTTACCGCTGTTTGAGTACTTTAATGATTTCCTTGTTCTTACTTCATCTCTTCTTCTTATTGCCATCACGTTCTGACTCTAATTTAAGTGTATATAGACCATGATCTTGTGATTACTGTCATCATACATGTAAATTGTCATTAATATTTAATTTAGAACAGTCTCTCACTTTTATCTGAAATAGGTTTTCTCTTCTAATACAAGTAGTATATATTCTAATACTAGTTGGAACAGAGAACTATTATTTTCTTTTAAAATTATAAGGAAAAATACTTGGAAAATAAGGAAGAGTTAACACTTCAAAGTCAGGGGTAAAATTGATTTTATTTGTGTGGTTCATTTCAACTAAAAAGGCAAAAAAATTTAAATACTACATAAGCAGAAACACAATTTCTTTTAGCTTGAATTCACCCAAGTCAAACATAACATTAGATACAGTGAAAGCATCCATATTAGAGGAATGAAAACTCAGAACAATCCGAATTGAAAAAAGTAAAACTGTGGAAAGTGTAAGTGCTATGCAGACAACACCCTGAGGACACAAAACGCCAAAATTTCATCAATTACATTCCAATTCCAGTGTTTAAGCAGTATGTCAACAGCACTCAGCAAAATGGCTTCTCCAACAACAGTGCATGTATGTACCAACTGATGCATGCAGGTGGCCAGGACGGGTCGGATGGGGAGCTGTGTTAACCTGTGGGGCCTTGAGGGGTTACTTCCCTTGGCAGTTCTGCCAGAGAGAGATTTTGGAGGAGATGATGCTCAAAAGTCCAGTAGGATTAGTTATATTAAGGTATCCTTGTTCTGAAAATCTTACTATGCATATACAATATGTATGAACTACTAAAAAGTTCTTTTGTGTGTCAGCTTACTTAGAATATGTGTGATAAAAGCAAAAAAATAAACAGGAATTATTTCACTATGGTATTAATATTTAAACTTTGTTTAGAAGTCTACTTCCTGGAAAATAAAATTACAATTAAAAATTTCTGGCTTTTCTAGGGATCCACTACATCTCTTAGATTTTGTTCCATAATTGCAGATTTTTCGAAAAGATAATAGTTAAATGTTAAAGTCATGACACCTTCATGTATAACAATCTACAGTGAAGTAAGTTACTGGGTACATTTTTAAAATGTACAGTAAAAATGGACAGTAACATTACATTGTTTTTACCACCTGAATATTTCACTCCAAAATCTCTAATTTATCATATGGCATTTTATTCTGTGTTTTGGCATTCTGTGAGCACGTCCTGATTACAACTTTTAGTAACAATAGTATGCAAATATTGAAGACTATTGTTTGCTCTGGGAATTTTTAAGGAAGATCTTAAGGTTTTGATTTATTTTTCTCCTTAACTACTTCTTCCCGAAACTACCAAGTGCATTATTTGAAGAGACATTTTGAGGTATATCAAGGGAAAAAAAATACAAACCCAAAACATAACCCCTGACTTAAACTCTTCCAACATTATGCTTTGATGAAAAATTCAGAGTTCTACACAGTGTATTTTGTGAAAAGGTATTAAATTTGGTCTTTAAATTATGACTGCATAATTATGCAAACTAACATTTGCATTGTCAACATTACAAACCAGTATTTAAACAAAGTGAAATTTAAATATGGCAAAGTATTCAAAATTACCTCATGAATTCTGCCAATAAGTTTTACAAATCACTAATGATATTGTTTCCACAAAAAACCCACACTGTCTTTAGAAAATGACACTCCTATGCTTATCTGATAAGAATATGCTGTATTTATGATTTGAAGGTAGACTAGACTAGTAAAATGTGATAGACCTGAACATCCCAGTGAAATAATTACTTAAGAGAACAGAAAGGGGAGTAAATGAGAATGATATACCAGAGTGATGTCCTGACCTATTGATGCATTTGGCTTGTATTCATAAAATGTTTTGCATATTTCTTCTGCTTTGCACAAAAATTCATTGCTAATGCTTTTAAATTACAGCACAAGGTGTATTGTATAAAAAGTAGCAGAACAACTTGCTAATCGCGGCTTCCACATGGGATGCATGATGCTTGCTCTTAATGGACTACCAGGTCTTAATTACAGTATCTGTGATTTAACTGGTGAAGCATTTTGGATTGTGCATATTGTTTTTACACTTATATGATAAATCTATAGATACAAATTTTTTGCTTTTTTTTTGTTATGCGAAGAACAAAGCACAGGGTAATAATGTCTTACAGTCCTGAAAACCCACTTTCTAAAATGTGTGTACATATATATAGCATGCATCCAAATCAATATCTAGAACATTCTGCTTTTCTGATAACACAAAAATATCAAGTTAAACACATGGTGTCTGAATATTCTTCAAAAGCATTTCTAAATTATTAATGTTAGTAACTTACTTTGCACACTTACTGTATACAAACTCCTAAACATTTAAAGCCTATTTAACTGTATAAAATTCTACAAATCATATCCTTACCATTGCTTTTATTTTGCTGTTTTTTTATGACTTGATCTTCATGAGCAGCTCACAGAAAAGGTAACGTATAATATTTTAGAAAAATTTACACATTGCTTTCTCCAGTTGAAAACCAGTATATCAATACTGCCTACAAATTAGCATTTTTAGCATGTGGGTGAGAACAGTAATCTCTGAAAGTGCTTGATGTAAAACCTACAGTGAGCTTGTAACATGGTAAATTTAGGAAAAATATGCAAGACTGAAATAGGAAGCCCTGTATATTAAAAAAAAAAAAACAACAAACCCAAAACAGCCCAAACAAACCCTCACCTTTAATGATCTGCATAATACTTTTAAGATTCTCCGTAAGTCCAAACAATCTTAAAAAAAGAGTCAGATTTATGCAGTGGATGAATACTATTCATTCTGTTCATTCATAGAGAATGGATGCTATTTATTACCATTGGAAGTTTGTTTTCAGGGGCAAATAATTATATTATGCAATCCCTGTAAATACAGAAAATAGCCCTTTCCTAAACAGTGATTATCAGACTTAAATAAAAATAGAAAAAACTCACAGAATTAATTTTTTTTACTATTATTATTTTAGAGTTATTTGTTACTATGCTTAATTTTTCATTATTTCTGCTGTAAAGTATGATAGGAGAGAGATTTTTTTTATCTCCCAATAAAAGCTTTTTTATTTGCTTTTCTTTAAGGAGGAAGAAATTGTTGATTGGTGGAGCAAATTTTATGCCTCAATAGGAGAATATGAAAAATGTGGACAGTACATTAAAAAAGGATATGACACTTTAAAGGTATTGCTCAAGATAAATAAGTTAACATATTTCAGAGTTTATAGGCCCAAGACCTGTTCAAAACTGTCCCTTTTTTTATTTTTGAATGCTCTTCAAAATTTAACTATACATGATTTTCCATAAAGGTTCTTTACTAATTCATATGATTACATTAAGGTTTTAAAAAGGTATCTTGGCTTCTCTTCTACTTAACTACACTTACTAAGAGATGTATTAATAGTTTAATCTCGCCTTCAGTCAAAGGGAATTTTACTTTTGACTTCTTTGGGTGCCAGGCAGATCCTAAGTAAACATACACATTAAGAAAGTATGAGCACAGAGAATCAGTGCTTTTACTGTTGGCTAAGATTTGCAGTGAGACTGCTTTCATTTCTTATCTAATACAGCTAACAAAGAAAGTAAAGATAAGCTTATGACATGCTACTTACTCTGGTTTTATCCGAGCCTAAATGAAGCTCTATCATATGTTCTCCAAAACATTGCATTTGCTCTTACTTTGATATAAAAACAGTTCCAAAAGCTTTGGTTCCCTAAAATATTCCATCAAACATAAAATACTTCGCAGTGCCACTGTGGTGGAACTGATATATATGATAATTGCTAAACTTTCCTTTTTTCTTTTTTTAAGGTGTACGACTGTGAATTGGAAAAAGTACCTGAATTCAACAACTTAACAGACTTCTGTGATACATTTAAACTGTACAGAGGGAAATCTGAGGAGAGTGATGATCCATCAGTGGTCGGGGAATTCAAGGTAAATTTCAAATGATGGGCAACAAACAAATGCTAGTTGCAGTCTTTTGTAGGTAAGTGGTTATTTCAGTAGATCTACATTCAAGCATTTCAGCTTAAATATGAATGTGTGCATAAGTAGGGGCAACAGATATTCATAACTACTTAGCTACAGGCCCATCTTTCTCAAGAAAGGTGCAGCTACACATTGCTCACACTAGATGCCCTACATGTTAATTGAAAAGAAATATCATTTCTGCTAATCTAACCTTCCCCAGTAACCATGGGACAGAACCTTCCCAGATAACCTCTCAAACAGGACTCAAATTCCAAAAAGCACATTTTTAGAATGATTTTGGAAAAGATATTTTATACCATTTCTGTGCTTCTGTGACTTTGATAGATTAAAATAATGCTAATGTAGAGAAAACCAACCAACCAATCAAAAATCCTCCAAACTTTGAATGATGTTTTTGGAGAGAGAAACAAATAAAAAGTATTTGTTACATATCCTTAGCTGGAGCAAAACTGAGTAATTGTGTTGACATCAAAACAGCTGAATTGAGTTAAGTTGTCAAAGGATATAACCTTGCCTTTTTAGTCTTATCTTCCAAAATCCAGTGAAATAAAACAAAAGACTTGTAAGTCACTGTGGATCAGGCTATAATTTTGCTATTCCTATATAAAACACAGTGCGTATGTGTAGGCTAAATAGGAAAAAACAGACTTAGCAGAGTGACTTTCCTGCATTTATCTTGACCAAGTCTTTATACCGTTTTTTAGGGATCGTTTAAGATCTATGCGTTGCCTGACGATCCCGCAATTCCAGCTCCTCCCCGGCAGTTCCGGGAGCTGCCCGACAGCGGGCCCCAGGAGTGCATCGTGAGAATCTACATCATCCGAGCCCTGCAGCTCCAGCCCCAGGACAACAACGGGCTGGTGAGGCTCTTGGCTTTTGTCTGGCAGCTGACTGCTCTCCTATACTTTCAGTAAAGTTAGTCTTGATAACTATTTCTTATCAATATTCTTTTTCTCTTATTTTAAATAGTGTGATCCTTATATAAAAATAACTCTAAGTAAGAAAGTAATTGAAGACAGAGATCATTATGTGCCTAATACCCTCAACCCAATCTTTGGCAGGTAACACACTTTTTGTATTTTCAATTTACTGTATTTTAGAATGTTTTCCTAGTTTTTTAAGGTAAACCACTGCTTGAAACATTCAGTGTTCTATTCATAGTTATATACTGACAGTTAATTGTGAGTAAAATTGCATGAGGTGCTTTCCTTTGAAATCATTGGAAAACACAAATATTTGGCTAATCCGTAGATTTTCTTAGTTATGTGGGGAAATTGCACAAATGTATGTATCTTAACACCAGCCTGTGTTAGGCATATAAGAATAAAAATATATGCTTATGGAATATGGAAGAAGTGGAAGATCCATCTGAAAACTAGATGGATCTCACAAGTAATCAGCTTAGCATGCATTCCCAGTACACTGGTCTTTCCATCAAAGGTTAATGACACCCTTGAAATATATGAATAAAAAATAGTAGTTAGGAATGAAAAGTTACATCATCTGCATAATTACTGTGAAATTCTGTGTCTGGTTTAAAGTTGTAGGAGGATTTTGATAACTTAGAAGGTTCAGAGAGGAGGACTAGAAGGATTATAAAGGGTTTGAAAAGCATAATTTGCAATGATGCGCTACAGGTTTTCAGTTGTTCAGATTATGCAAAGAAATAGACAGCAAAGATCCTTGATTACAGACACAAAGTAACTTCCTTCCTCAGTCCCAATTCAAGCTGATGCACAGAAAACATCTAAAGTAATATATTGTGGAGAAAGGAAAGAGGTAATATCCAGAACAGTAAAAAGGAAATTATGTATAAGTTCAAATAGAAAATGGAGCATGAAAGATAACTGCTGCTAGATCTATCAGCACTGGAAGCATCCTTTTAATACCTTCTAAAGGCTATTGCTCAAAAATAAACTAGTAATTGCTTTTTTCAGTTTGTATTTTTGAGTTCAAAAATAAGAAGCGTTTCTCAAAAGAGCCTAAACAGGGAATTTTGATGTTTAGAATGTATGAACTCAGCTGCTTCTTGCCTCAAGAAAAGGATCTGAAAATTTCAGTCTATGATTATGATGCATTGACTCGTGATGAAAAAGTGGGTGAAACCATAATTGACCTGGAAAACAGATTCCTTTCTCGTTATGGATCTCATTGTGGCATCCCCCAGCAGTACTGGATGTAAGTAGTTTTGTCTGTTGAAAATTTTAATCTGTAAGACCTAGTACCCAGTCTCTTAAAAACCTTAATTCTATGGTTAAAAAACAATGCTGTGGCTTCTCAAGAGTATTTGTTGTGCTTGTTCTATCATCTGAATTCCAAGTGAAGCTGTAAATCATCAGAACAGCCTTCACTGAAAACCATGGCATCAAATATTTTAATATTTCCTCAATACAGTAATGTATGTTATTTCTGTCCAAAGAACTCACACTTAACAGAATTTTCTGACCTACTGTTGCAAGTAAATATGAAAGCATCTGTGAGTGTAAATTATTTTGATACATAAAGAAAAACACACTCTGGCTTGGAAGATAATTGAGCTGACACAAAATTATGTCACTGTATCAAACTCCAGAGCCCTCAATCTAGGCAGTTAGAGTCCTGCTCTTTCTGAGCTAGTATAATAAATACGTTTTACATGATGTGTAAATGCCCTGAAAGGTGAATAATTTTAGGATGTTTCTTTTGCTTTCATAAAAGTTCAGGTGTGAATACCTGGCGTGATCAACTAAAACCCACCCAGTTATTGCAAAATGTAGCCAGGTTTAAAGGCTATGCTCCTCCTGTCCTCTCTGAGAATGGCAGAAGGATTAACTATGGGGGTCAAGACTATACTTTGGAGGAAGCTGGTGAGTTAGTTCACTTATTTTATATGTATGTCTTAAATTCACATTGATAAAATATAAAACTTTACAGTTTTTTATGGAATACTAGAAAAATATCTTTGATTTTTCTATGAATTGAACACACTTTTACGCTCAATTTTAAATATCTGGTTTTAATTTTTTTTTTAAGTTCAAATGCAAATTCTAGTTCATAAGCCCCTGTTTTTTCCCCATTTCTTTTATTTCAGAAGCTAACAAAATCTTGCATCAGCATCTTGGTCCAGGTGAAGAGCGGTTAGCCCTTCATATCCTCAGAACCCAGGGTTTGGTACCCGAACATGTGGAAACAAGAACCTTATATAGCACTTTCCAGCCTAACATCTCCCAGGTACTGGGAACTGGCTTGGTTATGATTTCTCGACAGCAGAAATGGAGCATTGCAGAATTTATGTCATGTTGTTAATGGTGTGGTATCTCTCAGGGGGAAGAGGGCTACAAATCATTATTGCTTGGCTTAAAATGTAAAGCAGGTTAGTCTAGATACATATTAAAACACAGCTTTTTAAAGAAAGTTTCTGTAGAAACCAGAAAACTTACCTGAAAAATTAAGGTTCCATGACAAACCTATATGCATCAAACAATCCCTCATCTATCTTTTTCACTGCTCTAGGGAAAGCTGCAGATGTGGGTGGATGTTTTCCCCAAAAGCTTAGGACCGCCCGGCCCTCCGTTCAACATCACCCCCCGCAAAGCCAAGAAGTGAGTATCCCCACACACTGCATCCCCGCTGGCAGCCTTGACAAAGCCATCCAAATCTCTTGCCCCAAACATCTCTTTTAGGTATATCTTGCGTGTGATCGTCTGGAACACCAAAGATGTCCTTCTGGATGAAAAGAGCATCACAGGAGAAGAAATGAGTGACATTTATGTGAAGGGGTAAGAGCATTCTCTCATGTAACACTTAAAATGAATAACATTCAGAATGTCCTGGGAATAACTTGACCATGGGTTTCAAATATGATTTGGTTCAGCCAAGTCAAATGCTAACCTCAGAGAAGTACAGAAGTGTTATGAGATAAAGCACGACCAGTTAATGTGTGGTGAAAGATCCCAGAATTTCATCTCTTGAGACAGCAACTGAAAAGGCAGAGAGTTAGCTTTGGCAGTGCATAACTTGGATTCTTAATTTTTACCTTCTCTAGTCTTAATATAAGAAAAGCAATAGTAAACAGAGAAATATACTACCAGGCAGATCTAATTTCTCACTAAAAAATAACTCAGCAACTCACTGCTGATACAGCACTGGTCTTAGATCAGAAATTCAGTTCAGATGTTCCTATTTACAGTGCCAAATTGGAACCAAACTGGAAAGGGGCGTGAAAAATTCCCCGGCCCTCTGTGAGCAATTCTTACAGCTTGTCTGCAACCCCTTAATGACACAGTTCCTGTACAAACAGGCACAAGTGTTGTCTCACTGCAAACACCAGACACACCTCTCCATATTTTCAGATGGATGCCTGGTAATGAAGAAAATAAGCAGAAAACTGATGTCCACTATCGATCATTAGATGGCGAAGGGAACTTTAACTGGAGATTTGTTTTTCCTTTTGACTATCTCCCAGCAGAGCAACTCTGTTTAGTTTCCAAAAAGGTAAGTATTTCTAAAGATTTCAATGCTTAGAATACGGATTCTAGCGAGCCTGGTAATTTGTACCTACATATTGAAAGAGACAGTTTGGCTCTGTTCCATACACTTTCTCACACTGCTGTTGCAAACAGATTCATTTTGCCTTTGGGCCAGGAACAACACTCTGGCAACAACAGCAGCCTGCTTTTAGCAGGGCAAGATTAATACTTCCACCAACCCCAGAATTCACAAGTACTAGCAGACCCCAGCTTTGAATTTCCATAAGTAATTTTTAAAGGTGCTTGGTATTTGTTTTTTCAAATTTCAGGAACATTTTTGGAGTCTTGACAAGACAGAATTCAGAATTCCACCCAAACTGATCATTCAGATATGGGATAATGACAAGTTCTCCTTGGATGACTATCTGGGTAAGATTTTGAATGAAAATAGCTACTATTGTCTCAAAGCAGGATATCAAAGGGAACAATTTCAAATTATTCCATAAAGATTGCATTTACAGTGAGACACTGAGCATGGAAATATACTCCAGATTTCCTTCACAGTACAGGCTTACTGAATGAATGAGTAAATATTCACTCAGTAAATGCCTACTGGCAGGTAAACCACGATACTTTTCAGTCAGGTAAACCCTCTCACAAGGCACATGAAATGATAATGTGCATGAAAATATACTTTGCCTCTTTCTTTAAGTAAAATTACCTAAACAAGGGCACTTCAATTCTAAATAAGTGTATTGGCAATAGCACGTAATTTAGGTTTAAGCAATCTACTTCACACTGTTATTAATCCCTACCTTTCCTAGAGAAATCCTCTGCACAGGATTCTCTGCTCTGTATTAAGACTGCTCCAACATCTTTAGCTTACATACAAACTATATAGGCCTCAAAATCTGAAAACAAGTAGCTGATTTGTAACCATCATTAAAGTTTGCTAAATTATGCATTTAACTGTCAGAAATTACTTATTACATTGCTGTATTTGGGTATCTTCCATTTAGATGTGTGTGGAAAAGATTCCTCAATTAAAAAATCAAACAATCTTGCATTAAAGAAAGGGGAGTCCAGCTTACTAAATCAAATTTATCAACACCAGCAAGAGAGACTTAAATACAGTGTCTCCCACTTTTCTGCCTCACAACATCTTCAGACAAACAAGAATATATAATGTGTCTGTTGATTGCCTTTCCTATAGTTCCTGTGTGTATATGTCTAGAGAAAGCAAGGGTTGATCTGCTGTGCTGTATGGTTGGTTGTGTTATGCAGTGTTTGGTTTTGTATTTGCCTCCTAGGCTTTGTGGAGCTAGATCTACATAAAACAATCATTCCAGCAAAGGTTCCTGAGAAGTGTAACATAGACATGATTCCAGAATACAAGGCAGACAGTTCTCAGAAGGCTCCCAGGACTGCCTCTCTCTTTGAACAGAAATCCATGAAGGGATGGTGGCCATGTTACGTTGAAAAGGATGGCTCCCGTATTTTAGCAGTAAGGTTCTTACTTCTTTTAAAAGTACTTCAGACGTGCTCACCTTGCTTTTCAAATTACAAAGAAAAACTGTAGTCTCCCACTTAGCTGTTAGCTTTCAGTGGACAGACAGAAAAGGAGGGGTAAATAGGACCAAGTTCAGGTTCACAAGTTCAGGAATTTGGTCCAGCAACAATTTTTTGGTTTAAAATGTGAGTGTAGTATTTCCTTTATATAGTTTGTTGCTAACTTTGTTTAACTTGAAAGACTGTGGTGCCAGGTTGAGTCATGCTATCTTGCCAAAGCAGTTGATGACGTTCTGTGAATGAATGCATGTACACAGATGTACACCATGAGATCATCCCAGCTATTCCGTGTAAGGTACCAGGCAAGTCCTATTAGTGCAATTTCAATAAGATGCTTGTCTTGTGCCACTTTTTTCTGAAGGGTAAAGTTGAAATGACATTGGAAGTTGTCAATGAAAAAGAAGCTGAGGAAAGGCCAGCTGGTAAAGGAAGAGATGAACCCAACATGAACCCCAAACTAGATCTACCAAAGTAAGATATATTTATCCTACTAGCTTTAGAAATACCCAGTATCTAGCTACTCTGATGCATGCCGTAATATATTAGTCATCAGTTATCCTTTGCAAAACTCCATTTATAAAAGCCAATCTTGTTCCCTCCTGCTAGCATTAGAATAAAATGCAAGGTGGGTTCAGTACTGATGGCACATGTTTACTGCAGCTGCTATCTTGCATTTCAAAACTGTGTTTTCTTCAACCTCCTGACCAGCATGTTTTAAAGTGTTATAATCTCATGCTTAAGTATTCCCTGGTCTTAGAGTATAAATAATACTTACTTCTTTCAAAATGCAGCCGGCCAGATACTTCCTTCCTTTGGTTTACAAATCCCTGCAAGACCATGAGATTCATTGTGTGGCGCAGGTTTAAATGGCTCTTCATAGTCCTCATCATCTTGCTGATTCTCCTCCTGTTTGCAGCAGTGTTCCTCTATTCCCTGCCGGTAAGAATTTCTGGATGTTACTGTTCCTCAGCTGTGGGATGAGCTTAGACAGGAGTCATCAACAGGATACACTCCTGACTCAGACAGAGTCTATCACCTCTGTCTTAGCAGGAGATAGGGATTATGTCCTTAGAGCTAAAAAAAAATTCAACTGATTTTTATTGAGAAACAATTCAAATTTAGGTTAAAACTAACCTATTAATTAGAGATGGAACAAGTAACTGCTTTAGAAGAGTTAACCTACACAATTAAAATAGCTAATAGTTGGCCTCTAGTCTACATTAGTCTGAAAAAATTACCTATTTTCAATGTATTTTAACTGAATTACCACACCCTAAATACATTTTGATGCATTTTAATATTTAAAATGTCTTTTACAAAACTACACTGAAGGATTTTGTGTACATCATTTTACCTCTCTTGTTTCCTTCCTCCTCCCCCAACAGAATTATTTGTCAATGAAGATTGTGAAACCAACATCATGAAGATTTTTTACCTCATCTTTTTAAACAGTGCTGAAATTTCGCCCTAGGCTGTGGACCAAAATCAGCAAAGCTCTCCATCTTTTGTATCTGCTTGTATTTAGAATGGTAAAATTATAATTAAGACTTTCAATAAGGTTATCCAAGGTTCAAGAGGTCATGGAAGGTGTTTTTTAAAAACAAGGAATAACCCACAACCCCCTTTTTTTTTTACTTTGGTATCTCTGCATGGTAAAGTTCTGACTGCTTTTAAAGTGGATTTTTCATAAAAATCACTCAGAGGAGCTGCCTGCTATTGCAATCTCTGGTTTTTAACAGATACTTCCTTTTGAGAATCCTTTTTGTTTGGCACACTTTGAAACTCTTCATTTTAAATTAAAGGAAATCAATCACTACGTACAATTATGTCTACCAAAGAAACATCACAGTGAAATCAAAAGGTTATGCATTGTTTCTAGTTCCAAAGTTTTCATCATCATGCTGCTTAAAATTCTTATTTGCCATGCTGTAGACTTGACAACACTATACACGTATCCTGACAAGTTCATAAACATAGAAATGAATTATACATTGTATTAGTATATTTGTACATTAGTATAATTACAAAATTTTAAATAAACATATCCACAAGTAAAATGCAAGTTTCCAGTTTTCTTCAACTATTACAAAACTGCAGTGTATTAGGACTTGTGTAGTGTCTGTCAGAGGATGTAATGTCACAGACCTGGAATTTAAGATATTTTACTGTTATCTGTACAGTGAAGAATAAGGAAATACTTCTGCACAAAGTTCTCATTAAGTTAATCATTAATTAGGAAATGAATAAAGAAATATGTTGGCTAGTTTCACTATATTCCTTGCATTTAGAGACAATCATGAATCAAAACACAGGAGGATACATGACCTGGAATCAACCCTGGTTTGAAATCTGATCTGCACATGAGAAGTATCTCATTTTGCCTCAGTCTCCTCTCCCTAGGCAGAGTAAAATATAATCTGCACTAAAAATCAGGTTATAGTCTGTGATTCTGTCTCACTTTCATGGAGGGCTGACACAGAAGCGCCTCTGAACATCCTCTGGTCCTTGAAATAAAGGAAATCTGCAGCAGAACCTGCAATCAGCATTTGGTGTGATTTTCTCATTTTTGACTGGATAAAGACTTCAGCTGTCTTTACAAAGATGTCAAAAGAACTACAAAAATTAATTAGTCGTTAAAAACTTCTGTCGTATTTAGTGACATACTAAACACTTTCTTATAACACAGTACTGTAAAATAACAAGCATGTATTTGTCGGGCAAAATAAGTAACCTTATTGGAGAAGTTGGGGTAAACATTAACATTAAATAGCTTCCATCACATGAAGTACCAGTGGCTAGAGTGGAGCAAGCAGCACTCACCCTGTCGAAAACATAACAGCACCCTTAGTTTTTTGTTGTCAAGAAACTCCCAAGCATCTTGACCCTTGAATGAGAGCTTAGAGCTGGAACTAATCACTATCCAGATGGATTGTCCCTCCACTAATGATGAAATAGCACTCCAGAAATAACCAGCAATTTGCATGAGCAAATGTTTGATCATCTACTATTAAAATCTGTCTCAATCAGTGCCATAAATCTGACAAACGGTAAAAATCACAGCAAACTTATTTTCATGCAAGACAGGAAAGTGTGTTGCTTCTAAGGGTTGTAATTAGAAAGCATTTAACTTCAAAGAGCGTGGAGCAGAGATCCAAGCAAGCCTGTTCACAGAGCATTTGAAGAGTGGCAGGTACTGCCCTTCTGAGTGGAGTTCACCCTCTTCCAGATGCCTTTTTGTTCAAGCATGCATAGGCTTGATCGTTTCACTTCAATTAGGCAGTGCTATTAAAAACATAACTGAAAAGTCTGAGAAGCCATTCCATCTGCCAGCCTGCCTCAGTAACAAACAAAAGACAGCACATCTTCACAAGAAAAGGTGATCATTTATATTTACATACAGTGCTAGTCAAATCTGTAATCCCTGGTGCAGTGCTGTGCATGACTCCAACATGCAACAAGTTTTTGTCGAGCTGGAACAGTTACCAAAGATTTAGCCCTGTGCTGGACCAACTTGGTGCTGCTCTCACTGCACAGATGACTGGGATGTTCACTTTGGCCAGTCCAGCTCTGAACCACTGTTCAGCAGCTGAGGCAAATGGCCTGTGAGGCCACAGAAAGGAGGGCAGAATGTAGATGTGCCTGCTACCGCTCCTCCTTATTACAGGAAATTGCTTAACCCCAAGAATTCCTCCTCCTAGGAGTTTGTTTTGCCAGCCAGCTGGAACAGCCAGGGAAAGGCTAAAGCGAAACTGAAAGTGTTTACAGCAAAAAATGGATAACTAGCAGCAGTATGTCAAAGTCCTCCTGCCTCTACCATCACACAGGTTCAAACACCAGTGGCTGCACTCTGATGCACTCAGGTATCCAAGCAGCATATGACCTCCTATCAGTGCTTGGTGCAGTTGCCCCAAACCCTGACTACTGGCATGAGTTGTAAGGAAGGTAACTGCTACTGTCGTGTACTTTACAAAGAAAGAGCCATCGTGTAATTCAAGATGAAATATTTGGAGAAACTTGCACCTATACCAGCTCAGTGTAAAGAGGCAGTAAACTCAGGCACACTTACGAGCTGTTCTTGCATTTCTTTGAACAGCCACAAGATGACATCCCAAGTCTCGTGTGTTCACAAAGGCCTTCCAGTACTTCTGTTTCATTCCTACCCTAAATACATTTCACATATGGAGATGAACAAGATACATTTAATAGTCAAAGGAAAAGAGTCCCATCAAGTCCATTGCTTCTAAGTGTATTTGAGAAAGAGCCGTAAGCACCTTTGGGACCTACGTATTACATACAAAGTGACTCCAAGCCTGGTCCTTACTCTATGCTATGGTATCCACTCCCTGCCCCTACATGCTTAAGAATCTGTTTAGCAACTTGAAAGCAGTACTAAAGTGTGAAATGGCAGCATTCAGTGCTGCATCTTGTGTGAATGCTACCTCAGCTAGTAAATACCTTGCAGCTCTTTACACAGTATTTGCCATTGCTCAGAGCTGCCATGGATACAGACAGGGAACTGAATTAGAAAGACAGCCCTCTAATGGAAAACTATCAACTTCTTTAAAAATTCATACAAAAAAAAAAAAAAAAAAAAGGAAATACACATTTTATCTGTTGAATCTGAATCTGACCATGCTCTCACCACAAAGTTACCCTTTGAAAAATTTATTTCCCTTGTAACCTTTACTGTGGCTAAGAGATTGCATTCACTGACAAGTGCAAGATGAGGAACGCTGTAGGGAAAAAAACACTTTCCTGAAGCCTGCAAAAACTCTGAATGCGTTGTAGGTGCTGATAAAAGACTGCTCCTGTCGCAGACCTACAAGGTGTCAGGACTTGCAGCAAAAAGCACCGGGGCATTGAGAACATAGCAGGAGGTACACGAACACCCGGAACAAGCACCGGCACTACCAGCCACCTCCCAGGGATCCTGGAGTGCCAGCACAGAAGGGAGTGGTGCTCACTGCCTTTAGGAGAGCTACCCAGGAGTGGTCAGCAACAATGAGCCTCCAGCATGCCTTACACAGCACTGGGCTGCTGCAGAGTGCCAGCATCCCCTTGAGGTCTGCAGAGAAAAGCATTCCCTCTCCATTCCTCTCTGCAGCCGTGGTGCTGCCGCAGCAGCAGCGCTGGAAGTGACGGCAGCACGGTGCCCCAGGAACGGCCCGGCACACTCAGCCACGCACACGATTTGGGTTTAAACCTTTCAGGCACAGAAGTGAGCTGAACCTTCGCTTCCAGGCTCCTGTGTGATTCTTGTCACTGTTAAGCAAATACGGTAAAACAAAATAAGACACGCTTGGCATCACCTTCTAAGAGAAATTGTGGACAGCCAGAACCACAGACAGTTGTATGAAGGAACCTGTCAGCCCAGGCCATTGGAGATACTGAAGCTTTTGGTCGTGATGCAGGTTCAGTGCCAAGCTGGTTAGTTGTAAAAATATACACAGACTTCCAGAAAGGAAAAGATGCCGAACCAAGAGAGACTGGAGAGTTTATATAAACCTGAAGTGTTGTTAGGCAGTAATGGAACAGTTACACATTTGCACCTAAGCACCTGAACTCCCAGTAGTGCCTCTTCACACAGCTGTGTGTCTGTTGGGTCATGTCACTGCTCTCTACAAAACAGCAGTTAGGAAAATTAATGGAGTTAGATGCATCATCAAACAGGAAACAATTAATAAACCCAGGCTATGTTAACAGTGTTCTATCAATCATAATCCTCTTGTGTTCAAACCCCGTATTTTATTTTGCTACAGATCTTAAAAAAAGACATTATAAATGAATAAAGATTCAAATGTGGATAATGAAAAGAATCAAGAGCAAGCAAGTAGGATAAGACCTCCTGTACAAAAAAAGCTTGAGACATCAGCACTAGCCTGGAAAGTGGCAGAGCAACAAGGAAATAACCAGTGTCTAAATTAGGCTACAGAGAGGTAGAGAACATAAATCAGATGCATTTCTTCAAGGACTATGTTAAAATCATGCACATGCACACATGAAGACTTCTCTACTCTCAAAACCTTCAAACTAAAAGCCAAAAAATTTACAAAAATTAAAGGAGACATTTTAGAGCAGATTTTAGGTGACTGTTGGAACATACTGGCAGAGCATATTATTTAGTTTAATAAGGACAGAGAAAGCCTGCAATGCCTCACTGCATTTACATATTAGGACGACATTATGAAATAAACTAGCTCTGATACTTCACTGCATCCCATCCTCACTGGAACCCCCAGAACAGTATTCCACTCTAAAACAGCACTGTGCTTCTGAGAGGAGGATTATTTCACAGCTGTGAAAGATGTTCCCTGTTGAATTCCCAAGTTTTCTAGCCTAACTGCATACTGCTTAGTACTCAGCTTGTCAGATCAAATATCATGAAGAACTGATCATGGACTAGGCTCACAGTCACCGTTCCAGTTGGGCCATGGCTTCACAATGCACTGGCAGTGGTGGCATGACTAACTTCAGATATTTATTGCCATTCACTACTATGCTCTTGACTAACAAAATCAAAACAAAAAGAAACACTACCAACTTTCCTACACCCTTTCTGGGTTTTTGTGTAGTGTGAGACAATCCTCTTATTTGCTTCCAGCCATAGTACTATGGTGTATTGAAAGAAATCATGGGTTATGGCCTTGAGAAGAATATCTTAAGCTGATGTAGTCATCAAACAAAATAATCTCAAACTGAGTCGTCAGCAAGTTCCTTTGCCACAAGACTCCACTTCAGGACTGCAGGCAAACTCAGGGAGACAAGAATACGTCAGCAGCACAGAGAGACCCTCAGAAGAATTTATTCACTCACAGGAGAACAAATATAATAAAGAAAATAAAACTAAATAAAATATAAAATTAAGGTAACAAAAAGCTACTTAGCCACTGGCTCACATATGTACCAAAAATGAAGATGGACACTGCAAAGAGGACAACTTATCCGTTGAGGTAAAGAATGCATAGGAAGGCCAAGACTTACTCTAAATGTAAAACAAAATGAAAGGTCCCCAAAACAATGAAGGTTCCAGCTAGCAGCAAAACATTAGACATCATCTATCTTGGAGAAGAGTACCAGGCTTCTACAGCAATCTACAGAATTCTTAACACTCCTTTCCATATTTTCAAGGGGACAAACCTTGCAGAAGTATTTTTATATGATTCTGCTCTGCTTTTACTCCCAGAAACATGAAGCCTTTGTTTTAACTGAGATAACTCCCTGGCAGAGAGCTGATAGCCCAGTTAATTAGCACCTTCACCCCAGCCCGAACACCTCCTGTGCAGTCACACGGCAGCCTCCAAAGGCACCTCCAGGACCAGCCCTGAGCTCCTGCCCAGGAACCCTGACGCTCCCTGGCTTGGCAGAGGAGATCCATTTCCGTGGGCTGCTTTCAAAGCTGAACAGTTCCTGTTTTGGAGTAGGAGGCAGTCAATTAAACTTTTAAAACTAATCCTGCCCACGTCAGAGCAGTCTAGCCCCAGATCTACACATTCTTCCACTTAATCCACTTGCCCTCGTGCAAAAGCCTGCATGCATTATATATGAATAACTGCCACAATTAGAATATTAAGAAAGATTAAAAAGGAAAAAAACAAACCCCAGATACAATTGTTTATGCAAGAAAGACAGGAACTGGAACACCTGGCATGATCTTCTTCTGGTGTTGCCATACAGGGGCTTTGTTACAGAGGATTTATTCCAAGTTTTTTGTTATTTCTTGCCTTGAAATATCCTGAAACAAAATGGGATGGTCCCACTGTGCTGTGAGCTTAAACACACACACAAAGTAGACAGGTAAAAGCACTAAAAGCAATCGGTTCTGAGAAAGGATTTACTTTTACTTCAGTTGCACAAGTGTATGTGGGTGTGTTTTTAAATAGACATAAGCTGTCTCCACTCATCTTGCTCTGATCCATGCTGTGCCAACTTAAACCCTGCCAATGCATCTCAATAGTCATACAAACGTCTGTCCCTCCCCAAACATCCACCATTCACATTAAATAAAACACATAACAATGGAGGGAAAATAGACCTGAAAAGAGCTTATTTCCAAATGCAAAGGTCTAACCTGAGGATAACTATTTTCATGCAAATCTGAATTCTTCTTGCTCATATACATGGACCCAGAATTATCTGTTCAGTTAACATTCTTAGCTTCTCTTATGCAATTAAAAGGGAGGAGAAAATTAAAGGGAAAGGGAATGGAAATCCCCCAAAGCAATGAAAGAGAACCTTAGCTCTGTTGCTCCCAACTAGTAAAAAGACCCTGAAAACAAACTGCAATAAGGAGGGGAGAAAATGGATTGAACCCCAAATCTCTCTTGCACAGCAAAAGCCAGGCCAGCCTGCCACATCCTGGGAGAGTCCTGCTATCAGCACCAGGTTAGTGACTGATCTGCTCCTAGTCCCTTTTGGAGCACGGGGGAAATGCCTACAATGCAGCCAGCTTCCAAATCAGTCTTACCTCTGCAAAGGTCAGGCAGTACAGCTGCTGATGCACCGCTGAAACACCTTCCCACAGCAACTGTTCAGCATGTGGCCACCTGCTCCGTGAAGCTTCCACTCTATTATACATATCCACTGCAGCATGCCACTACTGGCTCAAAAGCTGAGTTTCCAGTTTGGAAACTGGAAATACCAAATTTCCCCTTCTGTTTTGTTGGCTTTTTTTCTTTTTTTCATCTGAATGCAACCATATTTTTTTTTTTAATCCTGTGAAAATTTTCTGCGAAAACAATTAAAAAGGCATAAAGAAAAAATCCATTGCCCATCCATGAAAACATACACCTTTTGGTTTTGCCACAAACAGCAGTTCCAATGAAAAGCAGAAGAAAGCTACCAGAATTGCCCGTGGAAACAGCAGTGGCATCTAAACAAGCTCAGGGCAATGCTGGAGCTGTGACAAGCTCTCAGAGGTACAGGCTGTAACAGACCCTGTATCTGTATAATGAACAACACCTCAACTGAAATGTCAAGATCAATGAACTTTTGTTCTCTTTTTATGCATAATGAAGTTATTTAATTTTATCCCACTTGTGTTTCTTAGTTCCTTTAGGTAAGTGCATGTCTCTGCAGATATGTATCTGACAAAGATGACAATTTTTAACTGATTTTAAAGCAAAATGGTGAATTTCAAGCAAAACTCAATTCTAAACTCATTTGTCTTACTTCACAACTCAGAATTACCCCATTAAAATCAACTATTTAGAGTAGGACAGAATCACTAAGCAGCTGAAGGAAGGATGTATGGTTTAGAGAGGACTTGAGGGATAGGAAGAATTTGACTAACAAGTATTTGTAAGAAGAACATTCATAAACAATGGTGCCCTTATGCTACCAGAGGAAAAAAAATTAAGTTAGCATTTGTGAAAAGCGTCCTCCTTTTTTTCCCCCCATTTATTTCACAGAACAAAATTTCTAACTACATATAAAGCTAGGCCAGAAAAGGTCTAAGGAGGACATCATTACTCCTCAGGATGTTAAGGGAAGGCAGAGTCAGGGTAGGAGGAGTTACCAGGTCCCACAGCATGCTGTTTAAACACCAGAGTAGAAGAATGACCTGACCAGGTCCCCTCAAGACCAGGCCTGTCTCAGCAGACTCAGCTCCCAGGCAGCTCTGTTAATCTACAGAGCCTCCACTTCCCTTTGAACAACAATTGTCTTGTACTAAATGCAGAGAATAGCAGTGATAGCATGAAGTATACCTGCTGAGAAGAAAGAGCTGTGTGGCTAAATTTAATCAGCATTTCCTCCAAATATGCCAAACAATCCTGTGCTTTCATTGTGTAAACCCTCTATAGAAAGCAGTGCTACACTAGGTAAGGAATTTCTTAAACATGTTTCAAAGTTATTAGTAGATGTTACCTTTACTGTGCTACTTGACATTTATAACATGCAAAGTTACTTCAAACTCTCCGTGCTTCAGTTCACATATCTACGGGAATTCTTCCTTCACTTCTCTGTCCTCTGACATGAAGACTGGAAGAGTCACCTTCATAGTAAAGGACAGCATATGTTAAATGCACATTCCTGTGTAATATCTCTCAGAAGCTATAAACACCTGAATTCTGAACTTTACTCAAATTTTTCAGGAAATAATTTTGTCCAACACAACCCAAAGCCAGTGAAATTTTAGGAGACCTTCTTTTACAATGGATTCTCTTACCTCTTGAAAAATTGCAACAGAAGAGCTAAACCATGTTCTCCTAGTTAGGCATCTGTTGAGTTTGGAAAGAGACTTTTTATCAATTCAGAATTCTGCCTGTGAAGGACCTGAAGGGACATTCAGGATCCTTTTGGTTTTGTCCTGAGCTCAAACCCACAGGGAAACTGTCCCAATACCAAACTGATATTCAAGCATTTTAGCTTTTTGTCCCAGGGCTCCATCTGCAAGCCCAGTTCCTTTGGTCTGGAAGAATGGACCACTGGATGCATTATTATCAGTCAGGTGTTCTCTTATCACCCATCTACCTCAAGATAGAAGCCTTGCTGTTTAAAATGTAATCAGCATCCTTGTTTGAGCCCAGCCTGCATGCACTAAAAAGGGTCTGAACTCTAATTAGTGCCAAAAGCAGTTTTATACTTTCAAGTACTTATGGCACATAAGCAAGTGCTCATCTTTGAAGATGGAACATTCAGACTGGATTCATCACCTCCTACCTCTCTTCAGTAAAATTAGTCTGCAGCCTCACCCCAAGCATGTCAGGCACAGCTCGTGATGCCTCACTAGGCATCCTGGGAAATTCTCATCAGCCTATGGCAAGCAAAGACTCATCTGCTAATTTTGTTCCTTCTACACAAACATTATCTATGATTTCTGTTCCACAGGATCCACCCTGCTCTCTCTGGATTTTAGAAAGCTCACAGTCATTCCATTTTGCTATGAAAGGAAAGTAGCACCATTAGACTGTGCTAAGTGCTTTGCTAACAGGTAACTAAACTACAGGCTTGATCTCACTGTCAGTGGAAATGGGTAAGACCCTCCTAGACAGCATCAATAAATAGTTTGATACGTGTATTTTAAACAGTATTTCCAGACGCTAAGAGCACTGTTTGTCAAATGAAATACACTATGCTTTGAAATTCCATTATATATATTTCAAGGGAAAGAAATTTCACTGCAGCAAATATGCAGCAGCATATTTGCAGCAAACAAACTAAATTTCACTGCAGCAAAACTATTAAAATGTTTCTGAGGTACAAATAACTCATCCCCAGTTCTTTTAGAAACTGCAAACAAGTAATTAGCCCTTCTGAACTCCAGAGTCTGTAGCCTGTAGCTAATGTGATGTTACTAATGCATTTATAAACATCAGGCTCCAAAGCCAACACTGAGATATTCCATCATAATTTAGATCTCTCATTAACTTCACCACCCTGACCAACATGCTGTCACTGGCAGAGTGTTTGACAGTTTACATTACCTGCAGACATGAGTTCATGTCAATTCAATTAAGAAAGATTAATTCCAGAACTGACAATGCATAAATATTTTTAAATTACACCTGGCCTTGTTGGCACTGCTTATTCCAAGACTGACTTCAGAAGAGAGAACATGTCTTTAGCCTCCTGGGCAGAAAGGAAAACTTGAAGGAAGGTGAAAGGAAGAATTTATTATGAATTCAGTATTCCATCATACTGTCCAATCTATCTTTCATGATTCCCCCTCCCTCCCCCCCCACCAATTAAACAAGCTTATCTCTCACTGTCTGTTACAGAATGAAAGGAAACAGGAAAGATTCAATGCAAACAGGCACTGCCAGAAAATTGTCAGCGACATCTTTATGATGATCATTTGCTGACTGGTTTAGTCTACATTAGTTTACACTAATTTGTGTACATCACTGCTTTGGAAGGCATTCAGATACCATGGTGATAGACACCATATGAGAATGTAGATAGATAATATTTGACACTTATCTTCATGAACAAAGATCTGGGTAACTCCCCACTGATTGCACTTCTGATGAGTGAAGATAAATGTCACATCAGACTAAGCCATCCAGCATTCTAGTGAAACACTCTTTCTCTTGGCTCTGATGTGTAAAAATATCCAGCTTCAGTGCATGTGAACAGGTTTAATTAGGTAAGCATCAAGCACACACTCATAAAATGATTTGTCACCGTTATCGAACTGGTTGTAATCCCAAGTAGCCAAATTTATTAAATTCTGGTCCAAGGTTTAATCTGCTAGAAGAAGCTTTCTCTGAGATTTCAATGGAACAATTGCACAGCCATTGCCTGAACAGTGCCCTTTAAGAAGAAAATCTCTCCTTCTCTAGTCAAATCTGTGCCATACCCAAATAAACAAACCATTGAGAAAGGGAGCAGTCCCTCATGAGCATCACGACGATGCTGCTTTAGGGACCAGAGCTTTGTCTTTGTACTAAATTATGCTGAACTATGCAGATCCACCAACTCCAATGCTATTAACATTGGCTGATGCTAAACAGGGGAGACGTCCCAACAGGAGTGGGAATCTCCACTAAAACATAAACTGGGAGCACAATGGGGAGCATTCAGACAGCAATGGGAAAAGCAGGGAGAGGTAACACACTTTTACTATTTATAACCTGATGGCTCATCCCATGGACTATTTTTTGTGTCCTGCTGAGTAAACTTGGGTTAAATTAGGGTTAAATGAGAGGGAAGTAGCAATGGAATCCAGAGCTACCTGACATAAGCATTCAAGGTTTTAATGCGCTGATGTGACTTTTCTAATTTTTCTGCACCCACAAGTTGAAAAGCTTGCAAGGTACCTTAAACTCATCAAATTCAAGTCCTTCTATACTAGCCAACAACTTTTATGCTAGCCAGTGTAAAAAAGAGACAAATACAGCAGGAGAAACAAATCCAGAAAGTAATAATGTTTTTAAATCCCTTCTAAGGTACAGGTTTGAGTGGATATTGAAAGACTGAACCAAGTGTGTAAAAGTGGTGCACTCATGTTTCATTTTGTTTAGGGAATTTTTAGTATTTTAGTATTTTTTAGTATTTTGTTTAATTTTGAAATCCTGGATTGTATTTGTGAGAGTACTAATTGTTCAACACTTCTGTTATCATAAGTTACAAAAACATCAGATTTTCAGATTCTGTCATCACCTTATGGAAGAACTCTAAGTTTTAGTTAGAATTTTAATTTTTTCAAAGGCTGATGATTTTTAGAATGTGCCAGGAAAAACAAAAAGTTTCAGAGGCTAGACCTTTTTAAAATCCCCTCAAAATTAAGAAAGAGAAATACCAAAACCCAAACAAATAAAAAAATCTCAAAGTATTTTTATGTATTCAACTTCACCCCCACCTCCCCAAGACCTAACACAATTGGGGAGGGTGGGGAAGAGCAGTTCATATAGGGGGTCTTTGTATGAACCAGAGATGCTTCAGGGTGTCTGGTCAACAACATATACACATATTACAGTTCTCACTTATCCAATCAAGCTTTACTATCACATACTGCATCTGACCTGGTCATTGCACACATCAAAGCTTTTTCACCAGACTCTGTTATCCTGTCTGACAAAAGCACCCACCTGTGGGCTGGCTTCCTGTTTGTGAGGAACGTAGATTTGGCCTTTTGAGCACTAAAATTCATTAATCTTAGCAAAGCAGAGAGAATTACAGCTGAATACAATTTCTTTAGAGGTCTTTCATTTGAGTAAGATTTAATTAATTTGTATTCTTAATTCCAGAAATGCACTAAAGAAACCTGGAGTTACTGAAATTCCGTGAAAATAAATTTGAAAACAAAACCACCCGAGCTAATAGGTGATGCCAAGTCATTAGAAATGTGTAGCTGTATTAGGGAAGAAAAACAGAATTAAAACCACCATTGTGATCCTAGGAAATACAGTCCTTCCATGGAAATAACATTTCTATGTGGAGTGGGAAAAGGCAGTCATAAACTGCACTGAAGCCATAGAGGGCAAGGTTGCAGCTGCATGGAAGTTATTAGCACAGGAGTCACACACCAGAAAAACAAGTGACAATTTCTGCGAGAATTTTTGGTTCAGACACAGATGAAATTGTATTCTTTCATCTAATCTCCTAGGTTAACACGACAGTTACTTCAAAATCAGCACTAAATTAAGTTGAATTTCAAATCTCTCTAAATAACCAATTTGTAAACTAACTGTTGCTATTTTCTCCGATATCAGCTTTGGAGGGAATGGGTTTCAGATTGAATAAAATTTTGATGATATGCTGAATAAATATTTTGCCTTTTTTTTTTTTTTAATTTTAACTGGAGCACTTTATTTTTCTTTCTGTCTCTCTCTTTTTTCTTTTTTTTTAAGTCACCTTTTTTTAAAACAAACCACCTCCAGTGGAAGGACAATAACCTTGGGAACCAATGTACAAACTATTGAGGCTACTTTTAGGGGAAAGTCAGAAGAACTATTAAAATAACTTTTTTTTCTTTTTTTTTAATTTGAGAAGACATTCTCTATTCTCACTCTTTTTTCCTTTCTAACACAGTCATTTTTCGACAGCTGACTTGCTCAGCTATGCTGTCTTTCCCTGGAATATTGCCTTTACTGGAGCAGAGCCAACATCATCACTTGATGTCTCAAAGTGAGGGGTGCTTACACTTGATTTCTGTCAAGGATCAACAACAAGGCAAAACTTACACCTTTATGGAGTTGAAAACCTGCTGTTCTGAGCTTTGGGCCAGAAGTCTTGACTCACACCAAATTTTTCTTACTGCTAGTAAAGTAGGATGCCTGATAAATCTCTTCTTTGATTCAAAATCTTAGGAAGTGGGTTTTTTTAAGGATTTCTGAGTTCTATGCCCTTTTGCATGTAATTTCCATTTACACTGCTCCTTCCACTGCACAGTTTGTGCATGTCACACTTTTACTGTTCATGCAGCCAAATGAAAGAGGTTCCAGGCTGCAATACCCTGGGACAGGCAAGTACAAAGTAGACCAGAAGGAATAAGGACAGCATCATTTTCATTCTCTCTTTAGGCCTATCTTTCATGATCACAACAGAGATACCCAGTGACCACAGCAAGATCACCAGCTGTCTAATCAGCATTTTCAGAAGGAGCTTATGGGCTGGGAATTGGTTCCTCCAAAGGCCTGTGACAAGCAGTTTGAAGCAGAATGCAGACTGATTTTTGTTTTACAGCTGAAAGAAACGTAGATATACAAGTGCAAAAAACAGAAGAAAGCTTAAACGCAGTGGAAAAACTTATAAAAGTTGCATGATAGCTTAAGAGCTACACAAGAAACAGCAAAGCATGTGTAAGCAGTTAAATCCCAGTAATAACAGGAAGCAACTAGAGAATAAGAGTAGCTACAGAAAACAGCAGAATGGGCAAAACAAAACATTTTTTTTTAAAGGGCAAAATATCCTCCCTCCCACTTGTTTAACTGTAAGATCTTTAGGCACAGTGCTACCACCTTATGTGCTTTTAACACGCATACTATAGCCTAAAGTTTTGGACACTAGAGAAATAAACACTTCATGAGAATCCCAGTGTAGCATGTGGCAGATGGTGCAGTACCAGAACAAAGGCACTGAAAGGCCAATACACTTAAGGTGTCCTAGAGTTTGGTTGCAGTTATGGAGGGGTGGGTTTGTCCTGAATCTCTTTGGAAAGAACATAACCTGCACTACTGCATGAGCAGCCTCTGCATCAGGCAACAGAAGACCTCCCTCTGAGATGTTTGGATCTCTCTATGTTTTCCTGAGTCAATCCAATACAACCACAGGGAAATCTAAGTTCCCTAAAAAGAGGCCATGAATGACATCAAGCAGCATACTTCACTGCCAGCTTTGAAAGCAGCTATTTAAATTCTTTATAGGCTTTATCATAACGGTTTGGTTTGGTACAGATATTTTTTCTTTTTTACTATTAACTGTAATAATTTCTGTGATAATTTCTTACATTTATGTTTTTAAAATCTCAAAATATAATAAGTTCCTTAAATTAATACTATCCCTCACATCTCAAATTATTTCTCATCTGCATGAGCCATATGTAAATAGCATCTTCCAAACACAGACTATCTTTGTCATCTTTTTACAAAGTTCATTCTAGCCTATGTTAAGATAACCAAGTTTTGGGGATTTTTTTAAATAAGAAAAATAAGTATTTCGTTACTTGTACTTCTCCATTTTTAGCAATTTTCTTTTTATACTGCAAGCATGTTGTGTGTTTCTAAACATGCCAGAGCAAGAGTCAAATGTAAACAGCTGCATTAAAATATCACACTGATTAAATAACACCAAAAGACTTGGCCTAAAAGAAAATAGGCAGGAAATTAAAAGCCACATCTGACACTTCATCTTTTATCTGAAAGGACTGAAAGAAGATTTAAAGGACAAAGGTTCTTTTATCTCTGAAATCAATTGGAGATACTGAAGAGTGAGACAGAAGGTCTGCAGGTTGTACCATTACAGTCACCTAAATAGTTTCCTGTCAACCTGGACAGGCAAGGGAACACACAGGGCAATCCATGATGCTGTAAGCAGTGGAACCCTACACTCAGCTACAACAGGCACAGCAGTATTCCTGATCACTAAGGGCATTACATGTTTCAGGGCATTTAGAGGGGTAAATGTATCTGTTCCACTGCACAATTCTATTCATTCTTCTGCTCTCCTTACAGCACTACTGAGTGCATATCCTTCACGCCCTTTGTTGGAAATGGCATGGCTCCGTTTTAAGAGCAGATGAAATGATTTCAAATGAATTTATAAATCTTTTCCAATTGAAAGCGTTGTCCTACTGAAGGTCCAACAATTTCTGTCTGATGTATTTTGATGTTGTTGAATGGAACCTCCAAAACTCAGTAAATTTTACCTGCTCTTAAAGAAAAAAAACATAAATGGAAATTACAAGACAATTGACAGATCTAAGACCTGCTCTTTTTAGAACAGTCCAAGAGAGATCCTGAAATTAGTTGGAGCTCTCTGAAACACCACCATGGTATCCTTGGATTCAGTGAACTAGTGGTTTGGAAAGCACTGATGACCAATGAGCTGGCTCAATGGACATCCAAAGGTCCAGTAATCATCCAGTCACACCAGTTGAAGAGAAATGATCACTTATCAAAGGCAACTAAGAAATTCAGGTCTTTATGTTAACAGTTAAGATTTCTTAGATGCTTCTAGCTGAGCAGATAACCAAATAAGAAACCAGTCTCCCCAGTGGAAAGCTGACACATTCTGCTGACTCGTTTCATAGTGAGGTGACAAGAGAAGATAATAAACCACAAGATGTTGCCTTGAACCATAAAAGTTTTGCTAAGTGGAAGTGTTGCCCTAACAGTTAATGGACTGTGAAGAACTATCCAAAAGGTTATGGGTGAGCTCAGCTTTCTCCTTAAGTGGAAGACAGAAATCAGTCTTCATCTGCCTTTGCACTTTTCTAGGAGATCCTCATCCAGAAGTTGAGAAGATTACAGACACACGGATGACATTAAGCAGTTGCAATGGATTCAATGGACACACTTCTGTGGGGATGAACAAGGAGGCACAGGGCTGAAATTGGAATATCCATGGGTGCTTTTACATTGGTGTCCAGAGGAGCCTGATGATTGCTGGGTATGCTCAGCACTGAGTGGTGTCCTCTCTAACAGGGCAAAGGATCATGATGTGATGTTGCTGAGAACCACAGAACTCGGTGCAGCTGAGAAGCAGAAAGTGCTGTTCTGGGACAGAAATGCATCTACCCCAAAAGCAGAGCACTTGGACTTACCTTCACCAAAAGTGAACTAAGAACAATTGAACAGATAACTGGCACAAGAGAAGATTGACAACCAAAGGTATTAACAACATTTTCTCCAGGTTTTGTGTTTGGGTTTTTTCCCCAGCAGACTGAAGACTGATGATAAAACAGCAGCAAATAATAATAGGACCAAAATCTTCATGATTTCTCTACATGAGACTTATTCAGTAGAATGTTTTATCCTGCAGGCAGCTGAGAGGAATTGTGATAGATATACTCCTCCTGCACAAGAATGTGAGGGATAGCAGAGCATGAAAAAGACCACTACTTTCACATGAAGGCAAAAAACTGGTCAGTCTCAGGAACAACAGCACTGCACACTTGCAGTGTTAATGTACTTACAGACTATCACTTCAAAGAGAACATAGCTGGGTCGAAGTATCAGATATGATAATGTAGAATCCTGTATTATGTAGCTATGACCCAATGCCACTTACTAATAGTTTAAAAAGATGAAATCTAAAATAGTATCACTCTCACAGAAAATATTAAATTAGTAATTATTAGCACTGTGACCAGGCAGGAAACAAAACCAGAAACACTGTCTTGAAAACAGAGAAGTCAGAAGTTCAAAAGCAGAGAACAAAGGCCTATTAAGAGTGAAGACCTGTAACACAAGCAAGAAAAGAGGGCACAACTGTCAGGAGAGGCCAGCAGCTAAATGAAAACAGGCTGAGTAAAGACCAGCTGAAAACAGGATACATGAAACATTTGAAAGAGATTCATTCCCAAGAGTCCAGATAGAGAGAAGAGCAAGAGACAGCTATGGTCTGTGTTAAGCATGACTCCAATGTCATACAGTAGTCACAGCTAAGCAGCTGCCCAGTGTCTCTCCCTCTTTCTTCTCTGCTTATACTATAACTGAATTTGCACCAGTTGAGCAGTAGCTCAAGAAAAGAAAGTTTTTAAAAAAAGAAGTAGTCTAGTTTAGTGGGACTCTGACCTCTGCCACATAAGGCTCCTTGATCCCCTGGCTAGCAGGCATGAGTAATCCAAGAGTGATGGGATCAGACCAAACTCTGGAATTAGGAGAACTGAGATGTCAAGTTCTGGGCTTCTTTACAGGAAGGACAGGGGGGAAACCTGGATAAAGATGACATGAAATTCTGTGGAGTAGGGAAGAAGACACTGAATGCAATGCACATTTCATGAGCAAAGAAAACACAACAAATTTAAGAAAATATTTCTCAGAAATGTAAAGTTTTAGCTTTTGAATTATCTTCCCTCACAAGACACTTTGACAGAAGTACTTTTTGCTTTCCTAACATTCAAAGACTAGACAATTTAAAGAAACCTCCTCTTCAGTAAAAACACCTCAAAATCTGTGGGTAAAGGAAATCAACAAATTTTATGCCAATTTAAAGTCAAACCCCACATGGCTTGAATAAATGAATAAGGTATAAGGAAAACTATCAATAGAAAATAGTATCAGTTTATCCCAGAACAATATTACACATCTCCAGCCAGCAGATTTCTAAGCATAGGAGAACAGTTTTTTCTTTCTTTTTCCCCCAGAAATTTCTAAATAGACTCACATAATGCATTTTAGGAGCCCAGAGACACATTCCCATTACTAAGTTTTTAACAACCCCACAAGAAATTTAGGTCAGAGAGCAAAAAATATTTTCTGAACATCCGTGTAATATGAGGAAGATTTCTGGTTTACTGAACAAGTACCATAAATATTGCTTCTACTTGGTTCATATTATATTCCACTCTGACTCAAAAATTTTTTGCCCTAAATCTCTGTAATTAAATGTATCATGGCAAACACGCACACATTCATAATCTCCTATTTGTGTTTGATCACAAAATCTTAGGGACTCTGTATATCCCCCCAGGAAATGGTAAAGGATCTTATTTCTGAGTCTTGTTATATGGGTCATGAATAATACTAGAAAGCACTGCTGTGTCTCAGAACTGGACAACAACAAACAAGGGAGCTACAGAAGAGGAATAACAAACACAATAGACCAAAAGAGAGAAACATACATCCAAGGCACTATGTCACTGTCCTACTTCATTTATAAAAGAGTTGGCTAGTAATGAGCATTAATTTAGTTTACATTTTGTAATGGTATGACATTATTCTAGACATCCATCTTCAAAACAGAGTAGAGGCACATTGGCTACTTTTGCTACTTTTACATCCATTCCTAATTCTAAAATTAGCTAAAAAGCAAGACCATTTAGAAAAGATACAAAACTCAAATAAGACAAACACAATGAAAATCTGTTTTAATCACATGGCTTACCCAGAAAGAAGTGGGAAATCATCATAAACAGGTCCATTTTCATCTTGACTCTCTGTAAATGTTTAATGTGAAAAAATGTGATAATTAACGTTTCTATACTCTTATGCTTAAGGAGTCATTACAATCAGCCTTTGTTTGCTACAGAGTTGGCAGCGCAGACCTGCTGCATTTGAGAAGGGAATGTTTTAGGGTCATTTAACATTATATCACTCTTGGTGATCCAAAAGCTGCTATAATTCTGCCAAAGAGCATAGAGGGTTTCCCAGTCAAGTTTCATCCTGATTTTGATTATTGTTTATCTCTAGTCCATGTCTGAATAGTTGTAGTAAAATAGAGGAAGTTTTACTCCTGAATTTGAGGTCAGCTTGTAATGAACCATGGTTTCAATCGCATGAACAGCTGCTTCTTTTATAAGCAAAAAGGGTTCACTTACAGTTCAGGGTAACACAGTAATAATTTAAGGAACAAGGAAGCTTCTATTCATTTCTTTATTTTTTTATATGTTTTTGAAACATTTTGACATCTGAGTGCCTATAGTGGACTTGTCTCAATAGAATGTAATATTCACACTATTCTGCTTTACAAAAAAAAAAATGAACAAAGTGAATTTTAAAACCAGAAATACAGTAGACCTATCAATCACTGTATAAAAGCCTTTTTCATTGAGAACTTCATTTTTCATAGCAAGAAAAACTATTATTGATCTTATAAAACTTTGTAACTCAAGTTAAAAGGGACATAGTAAACCAAATATGTTCTCTGGAAATCAGACCAAAAAAGATCTGGAAATTGCAAGAAACCAAAAGGGGAAAACATCCCAAAACTAAGACATAATTGAAGTCAGTGGGACATAAAATTTCTTCCAATTAACCAAGATCTCATCAGAAATAAGAGGGTTGATGGGTTTTTTCGTTATCTAATTTGTAAGTGTCCTTCTGGATGAGCAGAAATAATTTCTACAAATTACAGAACTAAACAGAAGAAGATTAACGACAAAATTTTTGTTTGTTTTCTATTGCTCACTTCTCCAAGAAAACACACTGTCAGACAGACACAGGAGTAAGCCATTGTCCCAACTCACAGCTGTCCTGAAGAGAACTTTACTCATTCTTTTTTCTAACTTTTACAAAAGATTTGACCCTCTCTGTTCCAGCCACTGTGACTTCAACTCAGCTTGGACTTTTCCAGGTTATTCCGTACCTTTGCAACGCTGTTCAGTGGATCAGTTCCTTACCTGCAGCAACAAAAAGGTGAAGAAAACCTGGTGCTTTTGCTTTACTTGATGTATTTCATCACTCAGCCACACCCATCCTTTTTTCCAGTGTTATTTTACTGATATAGCAAATGCCTTGATTTCCACCTGTCTTTTTAAACAAGGTTTAACTTGCCAATACCAGCACACTCACTCACACCAGGCTTGCCTGCTTAGGGGCATTCATTTAAATGTATCCAATTGCTTTGCAATGCACTTCAATTTATGTTCTCTTCTCTGTTTACCAGAGAAGTCAAGTGTGGTATATGATTTCACAAATTACTAAAGTTTTACTAGAAGTTAGTGGTGGTGGGATTTGCTTCTTTGTAATGCATTTCAGCATGACGATGGCAAGGGGAATCCAAATCCAAGACTTAAAAAGTTTTATTTACCTAGGAGACAAAGCTGTGCCAACTTTCAACTTACCTGAAGGATGACTGACACAAGGAATTGTAAAACCTAAACTGAATTCCAAATGGTCCTGTGTCCTGAATTTAGAGGTAAATTGCTTCTTTACTACTTGGTAAATACTCAGCTGTTAACAGCAGAACTAGTTGATGGAGAGAGAATACCAGAAGCAAAGCAATGAGAACTTCAAATATACAAAAGGATATATGACTTTTAAACTGTGCCTTTAGTCCTCTCTCATGGTTACCTCCCTGATAACTCAAACAGGCTCTTGGCTCCTTTCTGAAGTGGCTGATGTAGAGATGAGCTAATTCAGGATTTTATGTGACCTAATTCAGAAAACACGCAGCTATTTCACTTCAGCATACACTGTTCTGCAAGTATTTTTATTCATGTCTGTGTATTTCCAAGGCTTTGGAACTTGGAAACTTACATTTCTGAAACCTGCTGCTCTCCACATGTCCTCCTTCCTCCCTAACATTTGCTGTAATTCACCTTTTTACCAGATGAAATAGTAACTGATTGGTCAGGGTACACTAACCTCAGATTCCTTGTTGGACTGGCCATTTTTAAAATGTCACAGCAGAACAGCAGGACACACTTCCTACCTTACACTCAATGGCTCTACATGCCAGAAGGAATAAATAGCATGATGAAAGCAATCTTTCCACGTCTCCTATCTGAGCAACAATTCTTGCCAATTCTTGGAGCACACGTGTGGCTGCTGGCACACTGGATTTATGCAAGTTCCATATTTGAAATCTTATTTATTCTTTCATTTTTGACAGAGAAGAAGTCTTATGGCATCTCAATGTTTCTAATTCACACCATTGCTTCTTTTCATGCCCAATTAGATTTGTTCCCATTTTTCTTCTTCCTAGTGTCACATTTTTGTATTTTTGACATTTGCTACAGTAATGATGAATTCCTCAAGCAGAGGCATGACCAGCAAAGAAATGCTGCTCATCATTCTCATTCACTGGGTCATACCATGCATTGCAATTTTTTTTTTCCTTTCTCACTATGTCAAACTGAAATTTCCTGGTAAGGTGGATGCTCCACCCCACAGGTCTATATATACCCTGTTATTTAAAATTTAGTTTGGGATTCTTGGCTTGAACTTAGAGCAATATACACTTACATAGATTTGCCCTCCTGAAACTACAAGGCATACTGGTATTGATTTATGTAGCAAGTTTTTAAGCTATTAATTCTTAATCTCTTCTGGTAGTTAAGGTAGAGATATTTTACTTTGTCAGCCTTGAATACACAAAACCTAAATCTAAACCTAGGGTCAACCCCTAAAGAAGTAATTAATAAACGAGTATAAACAAAACAAGAGGGAAGAAAGCAGTAGCTAATTTTGTTGTTGAAATGGGCCTACTTTGTAGTGTGAAACAGAATAACCTACATTTGTAAGGCTGGTAAACAAAATAAGAGAAAATTTCACCTCTGGTAAAGGCACATTAGGTGCCAGACTCCTTGAGAGACTTGATAAGATTCAGGCACATGTTTTTCTTAAGTCTTTCGAAGTCTCCCTCAGAATCTGGTCAACAAACTACTCTGCCACATCTCCCAGCAGTAATACAAACCTTTTTACCTCTGTATTCCCATCAAGAAATAAATTCAAGATAAATTAGAGGGGGTACCAGGGCCCAAACCTAAATTCTGGAAAAGAACCCAAAAAATCACATTTAATATGATGCTGCTTCCTTTCTAAGAAAATTCACATCACCTGTACTTCAGGAGATCACTGCTTTTAGGCAGCAAGACCATGTCCACTAAAATGTTCAATTCCCATATATGTCAATTTCTAATATTCTGAAAAGGAGAAACAGAGAAAACACCTTTTAGATGAGATCTGTTAAGTACATCCGACATTTTAATTCATAAAACAACTGTTTATTTCTCAATTATAAACAGCATACTACAAGCAGGCAAATAAATACCCTTGTGATCCAAAATTTAGTGACTTTTTTTTATTTCCATTTTGAATCATTCTGCATTTTTGTGCTGGGTTAAATGCTTGTGATCTTGTAACAATTCCGGCTAATACAGGTCAACTGGCAAACCAAAACACCTTTGCAAGTAATTCCCTTCTTAGCTGATTTTAGTTGTTATACAAGCCAGGGAATCGATGGTTTTACCAGGTACATTGTTTCATTGAGTCGTTTGTAATGGCAAGTCATTAGCTAAAACCATTGCATTCACACTTAAAACAGTATTAAGACTCATCACTCATTCATTTCCTCTTTTAGCTATTAAGCTTACTACTATCTTTAGTTCTTCTACTTTCATTACCATTTGCTTTTCATATTAATTGTACTTGGGTTTAGAATCGTTCTGAAGCTCTGCTTTTCCTAAGATAGCACTGAGGTAGACAGCTGTTATTTTGGGGATGCAATTTACAATCAGGATAAGGAGTCGTGCAAGGGGACAAAGTGAGTAAGCCCAAAGAAACAGGATGCAAGCTGACCAAATCCTGGGATACTGTTGGTGGGTTAGTCATATAAAGGAACGTGACAGAATGCCATAACAAGTAACTAGAATAAACCACATGGGAAATTTCAGGTTCAAAAATGGTGCAAAGGGACACGATACTGTGAGCTCTGCTGCTGGAATTCAGAAAGCTTCACTGTATTCTGCTCTCAAAGCACATGACCGGGTATCAAGCAGGAGATGCACTTATGTGTCACAGCAGGGAGAGATTCTTTTAACTAATCATAGCACTTTAAACAATATTTAGACACAGAATATTATCCCAGAGGAAAGACAGCAATGCTAAGATGTAAGGGTGAAAAGGAAACTTTAATAATGCTCTGTGTGTATAATAACAGTGTCAAGCATTGCACTTCCATATCATGCCAAACATGGATTCCTCTGGATTTTTAAGAAATGGACAGCAAACATACACCCACATAAAAGAATGACAATTTTTTAATCTTACACTTAAACTTACACTTTAAAAAGTTGCTGAAGTCTCAAACTTACTGCAGCAAGTGGAAAATTAACTATCGTGCACAGGGTTTGCTTTCTAACATTGGAAGTTTCTGTCCTAGTTACAACTACCATTTGTGTAAAAGGTAACAGCAGCTCACTGACTTTCTGAGTGTAAATCCATAGAAGAGTTTACAGGAGTTACAGCAGCCTAGCTTGTGGCATCTTCAGTGACACTGGCTAGTTCTATAGAAAACTATTTAAAAACAAGCAAACAAACAATCAGGAAATCAAACTTCCAGGTATTACAGAGGTTAGTTATCTTAGTGGACCAAGGTGAACATGCAGACCCCTCTTGGCCCAGTATAAACGTTTTTTCAGCCAGATGATGTTTTATTTACATGCCTCCACTAAAGAGGAGTTCCCTTTATACAGATAAGACTGCAACATGCACACGTATGGATGTTTGCATATGCTCAATGGAATGTGTCTCAGCCATGGAAATCCCATCAAACTGTAAAGGTTTATGAATGAAATCCAAAGGCTACACAGAATACCATCGATGATGAGCTATTTTATAAACTGGGAAATAACAAGAAGACTTTAAAAACCCTGTAATGTGTAGCCAGAGATGCACTAATGTGAAACAGATTGCTTCTTGAATTGTACACTTGATAGAACCACTCTGAAAATTTCTCTCGATGGATTCATTCACAAACTATGCCCAAAGTATTACAGCACCTGTCAGTATGCCATTATGCAGCTATTACACTTCAAACAAACAAACAAAAACCTCCAAAACAAATAAACAAACAACCTGCCCCCCCATCCTGCCAAACTAACAGCAACAAAACACCAACACCATACCAGAGGTACTGGTATGGCCATACTGTGCCCTCCCAACCTGTCTACTACCATAAAACTGTAAACTAGGAGCAAAAGATGACACTTTAGCTTCTGTGGGTATACTCAGGTTATCCAGACCCAGTTTTCTGCCAACATATTTGAGTCAGTCAGTATTGTCCCATCGAGCATTGTCCCATCACTCTGATCTGTTTTAGAAATACAGAATTACTAAACCAGGACTCCTCTACAGCCATCTTTAGGGTTGTAAAATTACATAAGGAGGAACAGAGACACTTGATGTAACTAAATACCAGCTGAAATAAATGGCAAGCTGCTTTGTTTAAACAGGTCAAATCCCATGGTCAGCATTCAGAAAAAAAATCAGAGTGAAGTTAATGGGATTCCTCCCTGGACGATTGTAGTACATCGGCCCTGTGATAATGAAAATAAATTAATTCTGTAATTTCAAAGATTTGAAGCAGATTAGAACAATCAGGACATGGTTTTGTACTTCCATCTTAATACACGTCTGACTGCATTATATTTAGAGGATAACTGTTTCTTCAAAGTTATGGGAAAACATGACAACATTGCCTGTTTCAGTCACTAATCAAGTTACTGCATTCTGCATTGTTTACTGGATCACAATGATCATATCCTTCTTTTGACCCCAAACCTTGAAAAAATACCACAGACTGCTAAAATACTTACAGTAAAAGCATCCATCTAATCTTTCTACTCGAGCAAAACAGTATGCTCTATCAGGAATGAAAAACTGGTTTCACTGAGGCTCACTTGACATAGGAATGAACCCACTGAGTATGTAAGGTAAAGACAAAGGGTGTTAAAATAGGAGTGAAATGTTTCAAGGAGCGTTTCCCCTTAATGAATTACTGGGAGATTTGTAGCAGGCCAGCCAGGGTAAGTCTTTCAGCATGTGTATCCAGAAGTGTCATGGACTTGCTGCACTATATCGTTGCTGCCCTTTCCATGAACTGGGCAGTTTCCTTTCACCAGTTTATTTTCACTTCTATTCTGGCAGCTGTCTACAGCAGTAGGCATTTATCTTAAATAATTTGCTACTTGTTGAAGAATTCATGGAGGGTGGGAGGAGAGGGAAATAGCCATTCTTGGTGCACCATGTCATAACTGATTAAAAAAAAAAAATCAATAAAGATTAAACAGATTTCCCACAGATTTTCCCCCTCACTACAGAGGAAATCATACACATATAGGTACCTTCCCCTTCCCCCAAACAAAACACTACTAGAACTTGCTGAATTTGTCTTTCCAATTATTCAAAGTAGCAAAATTTGTGGAAGCTGTGCTTTCACTTAATTAATTCAAAGTATTTTCCTTACCAATTAAAAAAAAAAAAAGCTCAATGATAACTGCATTAAAAATTAAATTTGGTAATTAAAAATGTGAGTGTTTTCATATTATTAACCTTTTTCAATAACAGGGCAGACCCTTTGATGTGAACGACCTCTTCCTATGTTTGGCAACTAACCTCAAGGGCAGTTTCTGGAACAAAAAAAAAGGGGTAGTGGAAATTCAAAAGGTAAAGGCATCATTTAATGGGGAATGTTACTAAAATGTACTTTACATTATCTTAATCTGTGTCATGAACAAAATTATAACTTTCCCAGTTAACAGAGTACTGTGGAAGAAGGAAAAAATGTCATTGTTAGGTGACATTGGTAATATAAAGGAGTGATCCAAAAAAAAAAAAAAAAAAAAGAAAATAAAGAGAAAAGTAAACATTTTCATTCTCTTTATTGGATACAGTTATAGGAAACTGGCAAAATACATTGCAATGTAGACCTTACAAAGTTTTTGGTAATTTTTATTAAATAGGAGCAAAATCAAAATGGGAAAGAGTGAAAGTCAAATTATATACTCATGTTGCATATATGAAACCCAAGGGAGCAACCGGTATTTCAGTCACTGGTTGCTACCAATGGTTTGATGGAAGACTGGTGGCTGTAAAACTTTAATGCTTTTCTAGGCTTTACACAAATTCTGTGAAGTTAGAAGTTCACTGCAGCAGGTGAAAAACCAGGCAAGCCTCCCTAGCCCTCATTTTCTCTCATTTGAATGCAACAGTTTACACTGCAAGTTTGCATACCATAGCCCCACAACAAAGCAAGCAGAACTGTAATTTGTTATTTAGAGTAACTGATCTTTACAGACAAGCTAGCACTAAAACAAAACATTTTTCAGAGACAAAAAAAATCATTGGCATAACACGTTCATCATATTTATATTTCCACTCCACCATCCCAGAAAAGTTTCAAAGGCAGAAAAACAACAATGTTGAAAAACAAAATATTTTCTTTTCACCATAAAGTCTGAGTAATAACTAAATGGCATTCTTCAAATGGAGATTAACAATGTTGAACCAGATGTTCTCCATTTCACAAGTGTCTATGCCTCAAAAGTACCCAAGACAGATATTCTTTGGAAAACCCTACATCCAGAGTTCAAATTCAAGCTTATACCAAAAAAAAAAAAAAAAAAAAAAAAGAAGAAGAAATCTAGGGGAACCAAGACCACCTCCCTTCTGCAGTATGTGACACTTCCTCACTCTGCATGTATCAGTGTAAACTGATAGACAAAATGAGTTTAAAAAGTTATGTGTGCACATGATTATATGAAGTCAGTTAGAGAGGCATTATAATCAGAACCTTGACTGTAATGCCCTGATTCGTCTAACATTTCAGAAAAAAATCAGCTTCAGCTCTGAGAGTCAGTCTCCTCGAAGTTGTTCAGTACTGAAAGAACAGCTTTGACTCCAGTTAAAATCAAAACCAGACAGATTTTCTTCAGTTCTAGTCTGTTAGGAGTTGGTTGAAATTTTCATGAGAATACGAATTTCCATAAGGATCGAATTTCAAAGAGCAGACATCTTATAAGAATTGCTAACCTTGAAATATTTCCCTTGGAATCTTATGGCATGTAGATGCCCTTCATCTCTGCCTATTTTTTTCAATGTAACCTTAAATTACACTGGGTCTAAACCTCTTTACTCAGTATTTTTAGGAAGCAGCAATGAGAGTGCCATTTGTATTTCCCCGTGTATAGAGATTTGCAAAACTATTCAAATATTTAATACAAATTTAAATTAAAACTTAGCTAAGTTGCATGTATGGAGGAAGGGTCTCAGATCTGCTACAGTGATGTTTACCAAGGAGAGATAATCTAAAGGGAAAGGAATGTCAGTACTGTGTTACAAACTCCAATTGTCAAAAAAAATTGATGTAGGAACCAGTCATCTCCAAAACTTGCTTAGCTAACCAGAAGCACAGAATCATAGAATCATTTTGCACTATAAAAGTCTTTTTTCAACTGCCCGTAATTCCACTACTCTCTTTAATCTGAACATTCATGCTCCTCAGACATGAGAGTGTCTTCTGGACAGCTGCAGTGCAACTGTACCACTGCTCCCTGAAACAAGAATACCTTTGCCCTCTCAATACATTCACATGATAATGCCCAGCACTAGAATGCTTAAGAACAAAAGCTTAAGACTTGGCTTGAGAGACCACTACATCACACTTGCATGAAGTCAGCTTGGAGACTAGGATGGGGAGCAGTGGATAGGGAAAGAAAACAAAAAGGTTTGATCAGACCTCAGCAAAAGATTTCCTGTCTGCAGATTTCATGTCGTCTTCACTGAGTTAGTGAAGCTAACAGGGGCTTGTCAGTTCAAAACCTGTGACAGAAGTTTCTATGGGATCAGTTCTATGGAATGGCATCTTGTGCAAACACCTAGATCTTGTTCACAAATACGTGATTTTTGTATTCAGTTTTTACTGAATACAAACAGCCAATAACAGCCAAAATCTTTTAAACCATAAGAAACAACTTTTCTTTTGCCCAGTGAATCAGGCCTAAATACCTCAGACTGGAGTCACAAACTTAGCAGAAACTCTTGAACCAACTTCCCTGCACTTTTGTCATACTTCATAAGATGAGGGCATATCCTCTTCACACTGTAGAGCTGCTGTGAAAACAAAATGTCTTAATTAAGATATTAGCTAAGCATTCCAGAAGGTACCCTTGGGAAAACTTAATATATATCACAAATAAAGAGGAGAATTTAAGCTCAAGTTGTAAACAGCAGTATACTCTAATTAAATGGAGGAGGCACTCAACTGCAAGCAACTACAAAAAGAGCCAGTCTATCCAAAATATCTGTTAAATCATGGCCACTGTTAGGCCAAACATTTCTAGATTTCTTCCTTTTCACGTTTTGTTTCCTCTAACGGCTGCTGATAAAAAATGTTTTGCCACTACTTAGCTGGGTAGAGAAAGAGACAAAGCCAAAACTCAAAAAGCTGTTACATGGTTTACTTAAAAAAACATGTTTTCATTGTAATATGAACAAGGCTCAATAACTACATTCTGGGAATTAAAGATTCAAACTCAGTGTTCCCAATTTGTATTTTTCCATAGAGCCAATCCTTTCAGAGATGCTGCATGGTCTAGTGATGGTCAGAGGAGAAGACTGGGAGCCTTTAGGATATTGGGTACTTATCCAAATTCACAGCACTGACTCATAGTCTGGGACAAGTCACTTGACCTCCTATGCCTCAAACAGTCCAGCTGGAAAATACAGAAAGAAAAGCAGCAACCCTGAATGAGAAACAGTTATTATGACTAAGATCAGCTCCTGGATAAATCCAACATCAAATAAAATGTGTTTTCCATATGGAAGCTGCTTTCCTAAAGTGGAATAAAATGTAAATGCCTGTCAATTATAATGATCTGAGAGGCAAGTGGTGAGAAAAGCAGCTCTGCAACAGAGACCAACAGGAAAGACTCCACTAGGAATGAAGGACACTTCTTGAGGTGCAGAGAAAGGGGAGATGGAAAGCAGTCAGGCATCTGGCAGCAGCAAAGGTGAAGCCATGATTTGAGGAGGTCAGAGACAACAATATGTCTGAGTCAGAAAAGGTCACTTATTCAATATTCCAGCTGTAAGATGAAAGAATGCAAGTGCAGATTTTTCAGAGCAGAGATCACAGATGCAAGAACATCTAAAAGGTGGACTGTTTGAAAGTGCCACTGACAGATATGATGAATCCATCTTCTCAGGCCAAAAAATTTCTCAGCTCTTGATTTTACCTTTTTCTTCTCCTCTCTTGCACTTCTCTAAGCAGCCATCCCTGTTTCCCAGAGTTTCTGTCCCACTTGCATTCAAGCAAGCCTGCTCCAAGCATCCCAGTCTGTGTGAGGAGACAATCAGCTCCCAAAGTGGAGGTAGATGACATTCCCTGTGCTCTACTCTGCCTGAGCTGTGCTTTCTGTGCATTTTTGTGACAGCCTTTCCATTAAAATACAGTGTTACTGAAAAAGCTTATTTCCCATACTAACAGAACAGCTGAGGTAGCTGTGTCATTCCCTCTTGGTATTTACATGAGGCTCGTGTGAGAAGGAATAAAAGAAAATGCTAGTAAGGCAGATGAATTTTAAGGAATTATACCTTATAGATTAATACCTTGTAGAGGCACATGTAATCCAAACTGCAAAAGAAACAAGTACAGCATTATTTGACCTTGGAATAGATACTGATCTTCAGCATGTCCACAAACTTTCAGATTCACCATCTGAGATATTTTTATTTCAGAGAAAACAAAAGACTACAAAAAGTTCACATGTCCCTTATGTAGGCTGAAAAATTACTGACAGTAGGGAATTGTGAACCAAGTGAAAGAGACAGTCTGAGAGGCTGTCATCTACAGATTGCACAGTGAAATGCTTGAAGAAATTTATTTCCTTGGACTGTCTTCAGAAAGCCAAAACCAGTTATGGAAGGGTTGCATGAAAAGCGCTCTCCAGTTCAAGCTGGAAACATGCCATCAGAAAGTCCACTACTTCCACAGCTCCTGTGGAAATTGGTAAAGCTTGTTCAAAGCACTAAAACCAAATACATGCAGAAGTTGAGTTTAAAGAACTGGCCATATCACAAACTGCAGCAGAGGATGCCCTGACATTTCAGCAGCATTGTCATTACAATGAAGTAGTGAATCCTTCTGAGTTTTTGCTGGAGTGGGATAACATCCTTGGGCACAGGACAAGGCAGCGACAGTTCTGGCAGCCCAGTGTGGAGACAAACAAACCAGCAAGGAGGCACTGTACTGTGTGGCCTCGGGCAGGTCCACAGGGTACAGAACTGCACCTTGGAAGTTTCCTACAATAGTACATTTTCCAAAATAATGTGGTGAAAACTATCAATAGCACAGAGTCTTTTATGGGCTGTGAAGCCGGTACTGACAATTTCTCACTTCGATCTACCCAGGAGACTATCTAAGCTAAAAAAAATGCTTTTAGCAGTTAGAGTAAAAGCAATTTGAAGAATAGGGGAGCAGAGACCAGCAGCTGAGCAACCATCCAAGAGGAGGCAGTCCTGAAGGCTTAGGCAACCTATAGTCTTGCAAACAATGCAAACAATGTTTGCAAACAATGCAAAGAATTAGACCTGCTAACCACAGCTCAGCTAGGTACCTGATCTGATGATGATATGAAACGTGTGTTAATGTATGGCTAGCCTGCTGCCAGACTCTCCTTTGACAGGAAAAGGGTAAATAAGTTCAAAACGAAGATCTCTGTTGACAGTATCCTTAGCAGGATGTTAAAGCACTTGAGAATCCCAACACAGACAAAAACTAAGACAGAATTCTTGTTGGAATTCTTACAACTAGCATTCTCATTTATTCCCTATTTTTTTTCAAGATCTAAGTCTTTGCCATTCACAAGTATGCTGCTGTGTATTTCATCACTCCTGTTAAGGCAGTTAGAGACACAAACACTTGGGCAAGCCATAGCAGTAATATCTCACCACTCCTGCAGACCAATGGCAAAACTGGGATTCCTGCAGCCACTGTCTCTTTGCCCAGACTAGTGCAAGATCTGACCACACTGACTTAGAGTTGGGACTTCAGTTTACCACTTCCCTTCTGGGAAAGCACCTTAGTACCTAATTATTTTCAGACTTCTGAGCAGTCAGAGGATCAGGTTCCTGCACCTTTGATGTGTTTTTTGTTAACACAGTAAAGACATACAGGGGTGCACAAGCCTGGTCTCAGTGCTGGTCTCAGCTTTTTGTTGTTCAGCCCTCAGTTTAAGTGACTTCACTTTAAACTCCATGTCAGCCCCCAGAAGACCAGTAAATCTAACAATTAACCAAAGTAACAATGCGTTTATGAAGTAAAAAGGTAACACTAATATTTACTTTTAAAGGACACTATTTGAAAAAGAAGTTCAAAGCCTCTACTGCATTGTATAGATAAGACCAGGAACCACTGAATTAATAATTGTTCAACCACTCTGGGAAAAAGTGTACAAATTTTCCACCACTATCATCCAAAAATATCTTAAATGTTTTTATGTCAAGCCTAAACAGAGCGCTTCTGTAATCACCTTAATGGTTTTTCAATATTACTCAACTTGCAAGCAGAGCCAAAAGGATAAAATACCACTGAAAATTCTCTTTCCCAAATATGTGCTAAAGAAACAGTAAGAGGTTAGCATCTGAAATCAACTTTTTGTTTCAGGTTTTCAAGTCAACATTTGAAGTCTCAAGAAGCTTGAGAAAAACTGACACCATTTTAGGTGCTTAAATCAACAAACCTCAGAATTTCAGCATTCTCAAAGCAGGCAATGTGCTTTCTTTCTGTGCTGATCATGAGTAACCTAAATAACGTTATTGCTACAGCTATAATTAATAGCAAATCTTAGCAAATGTCATAGTTGTTAAAACAAACAACAAATTATAATTAACTAGAAAACCTAGTCATTCAAGCTTTAATGAGCAATACAATTCTTATGCCTGTCTTTCTCTCATCCTGGACCTATTTCCAGTCACTAAATAATTTGATCACTCCCATTAAGGGCAGTCTGAATAGAAAAATGTATTGCATTTATCACCACTATTATTCCACTGCAGTCAAAACAATATGAGATGAATGCAGTCAAATTTATGAATGGCACTAGAGAAGTCTGACCTTTTTCACATAGCTTTAGTAATTAATCTCAGTGACTATCAGTTTTTTGCTATTCATACCCACACAGAACTGAGATGACTTAGAGGAAGAAACATGTAACAAAAAAGTGAGTTGCACTTTTTTTTTTAGGATTTTGATTTTCTCAGTCTGACTCTAAAATACATTCAATGCATAGCAATTACTACACATTTAGGAGAAGTGATGATTAAAACAGGAGCCCTATTTAGCTTTCACCTGTTAGAACACACCACAATGAATTAGATCCTGAACATCTGTTTGTGCAAGAGATATCTATAAGCAAATAAATATTGTTCTATTATCTCACTAAAGTTGAATAAAAGAGAAAATACAATGACAAGTATGGTGTTGCATTAACATTATTAGTGTTGCAGCCTGGTTTCCGTAGGATATTTTTCAGTAAATCTCATGTTCCCAAATGGAAAAAGAAAACTGAGTTTACAGTCACTGGCCATGTTCAGAACAGAAGAAAAGTACCCATCCTTCCTGGCTGTTCAACTGCTGTACCAGCCCCAGTAACTGCAGTCAGTGAAGGGCCACCTCATCTTTAGCTGACTCTCCCTTCAGCAGGAAATTTACACAGGACTCTGGTCTAAATTGCACCTTGCAAAAAACAAACCAACTAACCAAATAACAGCCACCACCACCCCTGAAATTCTCTCCAGCTTACAAGTTATACAGCACTTTAGGAAGGCTGTCCATACGTTGTATCTCCTCCACAGAGAGCACTTACAGAAATGACAGAATTCTCAGTTGGCTTAAAGCCATCTCTGAAGCCAGTCTGTGTCACAGTTTCTGAGGTCACTTGCTAACCATGTTATGGAAGGCTGCCCAGATGTGATGAAGTGACTCCCCTACTACCAACCCACCTCCAGAAATGCTGGAAGACAGGACAGCTCTCAGAAGACAGTCTTCCTCACTCAGATCTAAAATCCTGAAAGCTTGTTGTACTGCTCTGTGAATTTTACCCACCATCAGGGGACTGAGGAAAGACTTACATGCATATATAAAAATTAGGTTATGATCAAAGCTTCTGAGTAGGTTTGTGGCTCATGCTGAAAATCACTGATGCATTACATAAAGCTTCCTGCCAGCACTAGTAGGATGCTATTGCCACAGAAATGCATGGCTTGGATCCTGGAAATTCTACTTTTGTTTCCCTGGCTTTTTCTATGAGAGCCTGCCAGCAGGAAGAGAGCTCATGCCTGCTGCAGCAGAGGTAGCCCATGAGTTAGGTGCCACTATTCCCTGGAATTGGTGCACTTGGTCAAGATGCTGCAGCAGAAGTGCCCAAGATAACCAACATTTGCAACTATCAGACACGACAGGCAATGCACTCTCTTACAATGTGTATTTTTTCCATTCAGCAGACACAAACCTTCAGAAAGAGGAAGGAGATAGGATAGTGATCCTAGTAGTAATCACAGCTTACATCACAAGCTCAGTCACAATCTCAACTATACAAGTATGGGTGTAGCAGCACAGCTGGTGAACTGGTGCAGATGTCCATGAAGAGTGGTGTTTCCTCACTCTCTCTGCTGCTCACGAAGAACACGATTGCTAATTTCTTCTCTATGTTCATATCTGTTCTTTGCTGAGTAACAGAAGGATATGTGAATTATTTCAAACAATTAAATTACTCCTTCTGCCAAAAGCACATGCTTCATACAGAGACCAAATTTTATCAAGAATTTGTAATTATTTTGCTTTTCTTAAATGAGAAGTTCCTAGAGTGTTATAATCAAATGATAAGCCCCCATAGGAGGTCTCAGGTCTTATACAGCATCAAGAAAAGTGCAAAAATTTAAAATTATTGTAATAATTCAAAAAATTAGAAAACATATGTGATACTGAAAAATATATTTCAGATAACGTCCTATTGGGTTTGGAGGTTTTCTGTTCTGAGCCTTGAATTACAACTTATGAACAGTCAGGGACAGCAGCCTAAAGTTAATTCCAAATTGAAGTCTGGAAAAAAAAAATTCTGCTTCTTCCTGATAGATCGAGACTCCAGACCTACTAGGAGGAAGACGAGAGTATGCATGAGGAATTCCTTTTCATGGAAAAGAAGCTGAATTTATTACAGGCTCCTCAGTTTCTGGTAAGTTTCCACATTTAAAAAATAGTTTTGCACAAACCAGTTTTGTCCACACATTTTTATATTTTAGCAAGTAGGTGAAAATTGCATTGACTCATTTTTCATTCCTACCAGTCTTGTACTTCACATAGGCTTGTAAAACCTTCTCAAGACTATATCATGAGATGACATAGATTCAAACTTTAAACAAATACATAAAGCCATGACCCATTTGTTTTGATATTCTGCAATGTTCCAGACAGGGAGAAAAGCCATCACTGAAACCATGAGACATACAAGACTTCACAATTTATTAAGAAGATTAGCTGGGTTTAGTTTGTGCAGTAATGATTAGTCACTGAATATGTGTTGGTTTGAAAGCCTAAAAGGTCAGGGATCAAGGAATTATTTGGCTTAATTGTGTTTAGGGTTTTTTGTCTTTTAAATAGTTAAAAGGTTTTTTTAAGTCGAGTAGAGCTTTGCAAATGTGGAACTCCAAGTATATTCCACATAGAACAACAAACGCACCTTAAATATACCATGTTTTTTCACTTTCGGATTATATTTGTAGAACTGCCTGCTGTGAAATGACAAAGTTCATGGTTCATCTGAACTTTTGAACTCAAGTGAGTATTTGACACAGCAAAACAATCTAAATGAACCTAACACAAAGTTTTCATAGTTTAAACCTAGCTTTCAGGCCTTTGTCTGGGGCAATTGGGTAGGAAAGTTCTTTATTGATGTTGTAAAAACTACCAGTTTAATAACAGGCAGAGAGAGTGGAGCGATCAGTGGAAAGAGCACCTTAGCATTTCTGAAATAGTGCTGGTTTGGTAGTTCATTGAACTTTACCTGACCCCATTACGAAGGCTTCCCCAGGACAAGTTGTAGCTGCGTTTGTGACAAGACTGAAGCTTCCTATCTTATTTCAAATAGGCTCCAGGGCTGGGAGTTCACAGATAAAGTTAGTTAAAAAAAAACCAAAACAAACTCTGCACACATGAGTTCACTTGGCTCCTTGCACTGCTATTTCATTTTGATGTTTAGGCTGTAATTCTTTTTATTGTGGAGAAGCAGAGATACTTTTTTCCAAAAGGAAAAAGCTTGCTACCTTTATTCCTGATATGTACCAGCAAACGCCTTTGAAGAACTGGGAAAATTCAGTGCATTTAAGATTCCTATGCTGATGCTCCCCCTAAACCTTGGCCTGCATGCACGTGACTGCTACCGTCCCTTCTTAATGTTATTAGAAATTCTACAGCAGTCTCAATTCATGCTTTATCAGTTTTAGACCTATCCACCAACAAAACCTGGAAAATATTTCGAGGCTTTTAAAATTACTGAGACTACAAGATGTTCTGTACTTCAAGTTCACAAGCAGTTTCATAACTCACTGGTGCATATGAATGACAAATATTTCTGACCACATTAGAAATGCTTAGGGTTTGAACCCTACCTAGGGTTCAAACAAGCCTTACAATATCCAAAGAAGAATGATAAACTTCTACAACTGTGTGAATTCTCTGTGAAAATAATCATACCACACAAAGCCCTGCATTTCACCAGCCTGTAAGGCTGGAGTCACTCATTACTTCCATCCAAAAGAATGAGGAAAAGCAACCCAGAGATTACTTACAAAGAGCAGCTGTAGCAATCACTAACAGTCTTACAGTTAATATCACCTCTCTATTGCAGCTCACTAATGCAGTTGTATGTTTTTAATCAGCTGAACTATGACAGGCAGACAGATTCAAGATTTAGAAAATTCTAAAGCAATTTCATGACAGTTTGCATTACTAACTTTCTTTTCTAACTAGGTCTTCCAAATATACCGTTTAACTCCAAAGCCTACTTATGCAGCTCTATTTCTAGCCCTTCCACTTCCTTTGCTGGCAAGTTTTACATCCAAGATATCGGCCTTTTTTTTTTTTTTTTTTTTTTCTATTCGCCCGAGAGCTGAGCATTCAGCAGGAATGGGGAAAGGAAATACCTATCTCGCGGCATTAAAAAAAAAAAAAAAAAAAAAAAAAAAAAGCACGGTGAGAGAGCAGGGTGGGGAAGCCGGGCTAGCTCTGCCGGGACGGGCAGGCGCGGCGGGTCCCACGGGGTCGACGGGGAAAGCGCAGCCCCAGCCGGGCGCTCCCGTTCCCGGCTCCTGCGTGTGGCCCCGCCGGGGGCTTTCCTTTCCCCGCAAATCTCGCAAGCATTCCCCGCCGGAGCCTCGCTCCGCTCCTGGCCGGGGGCCGGGCTATTAGCAGGGTACACAGATGCAGATAACCGTGAGGAAGCGCTTCAGCTGTCTCCCGAAGCCGACTGCGGAGCCGCTTGGTCCCAAGCAGCCACAGGCAGGGATGCCCTGAAGTACCTGCGGATCACGGTCCCGGCCTCTTCTCACGGCACCCGCAAAGGCACCGAACCCAGGCTTTGGCAGGGGACGGCCCGCGGGGCACCGGCTGAGCAGCGGGGACGGGACGGGGATGGGACAGGATAGGGGTGGGACAGAACGGGGATGGGACGGGACGGGACGGGGATAGGATCGCCAGCCCCGGGACCCGCTCCGGCCGCCTCTGCGAGCCCCGGGCCCGGCGCGGGCGAGGCCTGAGCAGCGTTACCTGGAAAGGATTGTGCCACCTGTGCCTTGAAGCCAGCCCTCCGTCTTAACCAGGGTGATGGCTGAGGATCCTCTTTATTATTATTTACTTGTTTTCTTTTTCAGAACCCACCTGTGCTCCTGAAATACGTGAAGTAGCTGACAGTGAGGCACTGTTGAAGGGCAGCACTCAGCTGAAACTCCATACAGGGATGTGATCTAAAGCAATAATATTTTGTACCCACCACTAATATATTGTTACCAGAAATCAGAAAAATAATCACCTGAATCACCACTTGATTAATTCTATATATTCTCCATGAAGTATCTAAAATGGCAACCCAGATGCTCTATGAATTAAACATCTGATCTTCCCAAGGGATAAAGTTGAGTTTCTCCATTTCCCTGCCCAATTGTTGAACACCCTGAGCATTGTCTGTCCAGAACCACAAACCCTACCAAGCCTGGGCCCCAGGTGCAGAATGCACACCCTGCAACTGTGCCATCACACATTTACCCCATGGTTTTTTAGCTGGCTCTGCTAAGTGAGCCTTGCTGGGCATGGCTTTCCAGTCAAGCCTTTTGGCATGCAAGGAGAATTTCTTTTCATCTCAAGTATATGGGAGTGATTTTGCTGCTTCCTGCCCCTCTCTGAACTGGAGGAATGACTGTTGGCTTCCATTTTGTGACCTGGAGAGGAAGTTACTCTGGCATCTGGAATGATAACAGATAGGAAAGATTTTGTTGCCAGCACCCCTGAGGCTGCTGTTACCTTCACAATGACAGGTGTGGATGACCAATATGTGTTTAATCCCTCAGATCCCTGTGTCTTTCTTCTGGAAAGTTCAGAACAGTATATCAAACCCATTCCCTCACCGAAACACTGAATCCTCTGTGAGACTTAGGAAGTTGACCCTTGCTCTGTAGACCCTGTGTGTGCCCCTGTTCTCCCATTTCTTTCTAATTTGTTGTAGGACTTGTACTGGCAACCTATTACAGAAGCATCAATCAAATCAGCTCCTAAAATGGTTTGTTGGACTGCTGTGTTGATTCATGCATTTTTAAGAGATTTGGAGGGAAAGAGTTAGAAGCAAACAGTGCCACTGAAAGGCTGGGACCAGTTTTATTAATTCTGGAGAAAGCAGAAACAAAGTAGCTAATGTGTGCAGAATATAGTTTTTGGAACTGCAGCAAATGCCAAAGGCTTTTTAAAAGTCTGGGTTTAGATGTGACACCTTTAATCAAACAGAATCTCCCTGCCTGATGTGGAAGAAAGGTTGGGTATGCAAGGCAATTCCAGATAGCCAGTAGATCATGCAAAATTTAGTATTTCCATTTATGGGCTATTGCGTGTACAAGTTTTGTACAAGTGGTATTAATTGTTCTTCTTTTGGCAGTGCCTAGCAATGCAGCATAAATGCAAAGCAGAAAAAGTTCCTGAGTCCCTGCCCCAAAGAGCTGTACCATTAAAGAAAAGCACAAATTATAACAGAGCTTTACAAAAGAACACCAGAACAATACTCATCAGCTTGAAGAGCAGGCATCTCAGGATCCCAGCAGTCTGTTGTTGGCAATTTTTTTGTAGGCATTGTATCTAAGGGGAATGAAGATAAATAGGTTGCATTTCTTTAGAAGTTCTCAATGGAGCTTCCGCCAAATATATGGATGAAAGTGCTCTAGTGTTCTTTTGAAAATGTAACAAGTGGAAAATAGACACTGGCATCATTAGCAGGTTAAAAATAGGAGTCAACCTTTATATGCTGAATGAGAAGATTACATAAACTGTGAAACTCCTAAAGGACAGGTCACTTCTGCTGACTTAGATTGTGGAGAGAATGATTGTCAGGCAGGTGAATAAGATAACTGTATAAGAAAACAATATTTTTGCTATCTTTCTGAGCAGAAATTCATGGGGAAGAACTGAATTTGTGAACACCAGACAAAAAGATGTGTTAGAAACTGACATGAGGGGGTGAGAATTTCAAAGGTTTTAGGTGCGCAGGCATCTGGAGGTCACAGATCAGGAAGAATCTGTAAGTTAAATATAGCACCATGGTCAACACTGGTACTAATTTGAGCATGTGGTGTTGTGCAGACAAATGAGTCAGGGTTGATAACATGGAACTCAGCTGTGTACATGGTCTGTAGACCAGTTCCTTGGACCAGATTCCAGCTGTGAACATCTCCTTGGCAGCTAATCCCAATGATTTGTTCTTCAGATTGTATGTTGACCTGGGCATTTGTTTCTTCTCTACCAGTTTTGAACTATTTCAGGCAGTAGTAGAAGTTAAAATGTTAACACAGGTAGAAATACAGATTTGGCATTGAAATAGTTCAAGGCTATAAACTCCAGGGCAAAAAATATTATGTTTTATCACCATAATGATGTTTTTATGGCTAGGATTTGAAAGAATGTGTGTTAGGTCGGTGCTCAGACTTTTCTGGAATATAAAGCTCTGAAAAATATTGTGTGGAAGCTAATTATTTGGTTCCTCCCACTGATCTCATTGCACTTCTCTAATCACCAACTATACCTTTTATTCAGCTAGGTTCAATGTACCTGAATTATGCTCTAAGTCAATTATTCTAAAGCACAGAATCAGTACATTAAGAAAAATGTAAAGAAATGCACTAGAACCATCCACAGTTACCACCATAACTACAAAGATGTATTTTTCATACATTTAAACCGAAGGATATTTTTTTTATCTACTCTTTCTGGTATTTCCTGTGGTGCTTTTATGTAATCAGTACCAGCTGTATTGTTAATACAGTTCACAGCAATGTAGATTTCCAGCTCAAATAATTGACAGCTTTCTCCACTGACCTCATCCTCTACTGAGGCATCATCTCTAAAACACTTTCCACAGACACAATCCTACTGTTTGCATACTCTTAACTCCAGCCTCTGTTACTGTATGTCAAGCTACATTTGGGCCTCTGTCCATCCATTGTTCTTCTGAAATTTTTAGAAAATTAATGGGGTGATGCTGATAAAGTATTATGAAATATTTTCTTCGTCCTCCTGACATCCACTGTAAGACCATTATTTTTGCAGGGTGTCCTTTTTATTTAATGTTCATGCTTTTTTGCTCACTAACTGCCCTTCCTCTGTCAGTACCTAATACTGCTCTTGCATAACAATCTCAATAAAAACTCGGGGATCTTTACAGGTTGCTAAGTTTCTGGTAAAATGACCATTGACTTTAGCCAATTTGTGGTCTCCTCTACTGATTTTGTTCTGTTTTCTGCTTTCTTAATTCTCTCAGGAATAAGGTTACTCTCTGAAGAACATATTCTGCTGACCAGGGTGTGCCCTCCAAATGAGTTTTCAATGGAAAAGGTACCACTGGTGTCTCTTCAAACCCTCTATTTGTGGTGTCAGCCCTGCCCTTGCTGTGACCACACTGCTCTGATATGCTCTCAGATAAAACTCTTAAGAATAGATGAGGTAGCACAAATAGTTTCTCTGCCTGATCATTCAGCAAAGATTTCCCACAAGATGATTGTGCATCTTTTATCTGTGCTGATACAACTGCCTATCCTAACTTATTTGTTGCAGTAGCTTTTCTGTTAGGGCCTTTGGCTTATATATTTTATCTGTTTCACATTTCTCCATCTGATCACATTTGTTTTCAAATCTGTGTGCAATCTTTAGAAGTTGTCAATAAAAGCAGCTAGTACCAAACACTTAACTGCTGCCTCATTTTGCAATGAGCCATGCTGTGCTGCCTCTGGATCTATTGCCCCAATAAACATCACATCTGTGACCTCAGCTCATTCTCTTCTATGGACCTCTGTGTTTCTCTCTTGGGAAGCACATTTTTTGCAAAGGGGTTTGCTTTACCTTTTGAACAAAGTTTATCATAGTTTATCCTGTGCTGGCAGTTTTGGTTTTAATGGGATGATTGGTGCTCCATTACTTGCACCAATTCATGTTCATACACCAATCAAATTAATTTAGGAGCTACTGTTTAGCATAATCATCCACCTGGCCTTTCTATCAGACATCACCCCATCTGACCTAAGTGAATCCTGGATTGGACCTTTCAGTATTTAGTATTTAACGTGATCAAGTTAGATTGTACTTTGCAGAGTAGCTGATGACACAGAGTTTTCAATGATTTTTTCCTGTATAGTGGAAAAATAATTGTGAATCTATTTTAAGAGATCTATTTCAAAAGATAGTTGCAAAATCACACTTTATCCTACATCTCTCAAAAAGAAAAAAAAAAGAAAAAAAAAAAAAAAAACCCACCAAACTAAACAAACCACAAAAACCCACATAAAACCTTAACCAGAAAAAAATTCCAAATCCTTCTGTGAACTGACCTGTGAAAGCTATACTGTTCATATGTAGCATTGCTTTTCATGTAACAGAATTCACTTTGATCCGTGGATTCTAAGCTGTCTTGGCACAACTGAAACAGGACTTCGTTGTGAAATTAGTGCCTGAAATACAGATTCCTTTATGCAATAGGGTGAAAATCTTGCCTTACAACTTATACAGTGTTGCTTAAAGATAGCAGGAGTGCATTATGGCATTATCTAGGAACTGCTACTTGAACTTTTGCAAACGCCCACTGAAGTAAGTGGGATTACTCACTGAGTAATGTAAGCAGAATTCATTACCAAATGAATGTTTTCAACAGATCTGTATGTAGACCTCACAGAAGACTGATGATTGCAACACTTTTCAATAAACATCCATCAAAAACTTTACCTATTTTGCTGCTGAATTTTCTACTTAATTTTTGAGATTTTCTGTTTAGTATTTTACCATTTTTAGTCTATCCAAAAAGTAAACAAAGGAAGAGGTGAAGGTGTTTCACAGACACAATTGCTTCAGGCAACTGTCAAATGTAAAATTCAGTGGAAAACTTCAGCATGTCTCCAGTTTAACTCAGTTGAGGAATGCTGCAAAAACAGGTGTTGTCTGACACAAGCAATAATTATCTTTCACCTTGATGGATGTTAGTTTAATCTGTTTTTTACATGGTAGCTAGGTCTCAGCTGGGTTAATGCCAGAACGCAGATGAGATGTTTTGCGTACTTTGTGTATGACAATATCCCAGACTCTTTTTACTCCCCTTTTTTATTTATTATATGGAACTGTTTCAATAATCTCAGTGGTTCATCCATTAATTTTTAGCTCTAGATTCATTTTATTTTACACTATCAATGTATTTTAAATGAGCTTAAAATTAAACTACTGGCTATTGTGTATTTTACTGAGAGAAAAGGGACTAAGGAACAGAATATGCTTTAACATATGCAATATTAACAAAGTAAAATAGCCTAAAGAACAAGATTAGGGGAACAAACTTAAGAAAAACAAATAACACCCAACCCCCCCCCCCGACTTCTTGTCATTCCTTTTCATACATTTAAACTAGGAAATAAAAACATGTAAGTTCTACCTTTAATCTAAAATGCTTTATTACTTTCTATTACCCAGTACTTATATCACATCCTGCCTCATAGTAAATCTCTCCAAACTAGACTACACCCTCCCTATAGCCGTGGGCAGAATTTCTAGCCCTGTGGGCATGGGAATAGTCTATAAGCCATGCTAACATTGAACTTGGCACACAATGTCAGGGATTCTCTTTGCATAAACAGTGTTTTAACAGTTTCTCAGAGGTGTTAGGCAATATATACAGCAAGTTAAACAAAAGGCATGCAGGGCCTCCTGATTTGGCAATGTGTTTTACAAAGCTTAAATTAACAGATACGTAGTACACCACCCCAATATAAAATTCTTTCTGGTAGTTCTCACTTGTGCACACACATGGTGTTGAAATTATTTCAAACTAACACATGTACTAGTGACTTCTACCAGAACAAATGCAAGTAAATTTCCACCAGTTCCTGTTGTTAAGTTTGTTCTTAATAGCTCTTGTCTGACTCAGAATTTCAGCATGGCAGGAGCCTTGTGCACTGAAAATGGTGGGTTAGTATTAACAGCATTGGTCTCCTCTGAATGTACACTGTACTTCCCACACTGTGCAGAACAGCCAGTGGTTTAAGTGCATTCCTTGGCCTGCATATTCTTCTCTCCACAGTCTGCACCTGAGAGTCTCATTTATTTCCTCTAAAGACAACTACCATTACTCTTCTGTTATGGCATTAGGCTAAAACAATAGCAATGAACTGTTTCAAAAGGACAGCACATAGCAGGATTAAAAGACTTTGCTACCTGAAAACCAGTTTTGAAAGCAGACTGTGTTCTGCACAGCTTACAGATACACAGGGGAAAATTGTCTCAAAGTCATATTTCTGGAAAAGACCATTTCTTAGCCCCCACAGAAGAAAATCACTAAAGGAACATGAAGACTTTCTGTTAAGAGTTACCAGTAAATTTGAATGCTGCAGGTTGATGGTAAATTTTGTAAATGTGGATTTTGCCTCAGGGAAAACAAAAGTCATGTAATACAGAGTAAAAGATGAAAAAGTGCAGAGAACATTACAAGAAAGACCTACACAGAAAGGCAGAAGCCTATCCATTCACCATAGAATAGAAAACCAGAAAAATAAGGCAGCAACATTCAGTGTTGATGAATTTGATTTCGTTTGGGTACCTATATGCAAAAAATACAGAAGCACCATTGAGAAGCACCATTTAAAAATCCTATCCCATGTGTGTTTTCATTCCTTATTACTAAAACGTGATAACACTTATTCCCTAATATACGCCAGCAAGAATTTATTCCATGATTATGTTTTCATTTCTAGAGAGCAGCACAGGACCAATAAAAGAGAAGTGCCTGCATTTTATGTATTGGATATACAAACATAGTTTCTTAGTTGTACTTCCATTTTTTTCATCTTTCTGGTTATCCATTTCAACATGACCCCCAAGCCACAAACTTTGCACAGAGTACATTACTTGGCAGATGATTTTACACTCTATAGAAAAGAAACAAAAGATAAAAAGAGATGACCATGTGTGCTTAGGTATTTAATAAAAATACTTATGGATATCTTTTAATTAAAAGTGAAGAGTAAGTCTTATAACAGGTGCCCAGAAATTTCTGTGAAAGACATTCATATGAAAGATTGGCCAGCTTTCAATATGGAATCTGGTTCTATTTTGTCAATGTTTTTAAGATGGCATTATGATTTATTTCACAGCAGCTGGAGATATCATTACTAACATGTGTGCCCCTCCCACGGTAAGTGTTGGAAATGCTCAGCAGGCACCTCAGATACAATATTAATGTTTTTGGATGTTGCTACAATAGGCAGAGAAAGTCCATACATGTAAAGCCAGAGAAGAAAAAAACATGCACCTGTACAGATAGAAAATATGAAAAAAAGAGAAAAGGCAGAAGGACTCAAGTTTGTAATCAAATTTGTAAAATTGTGCATAAACATTTTTCATCCAAAAATTCAGGAATTTCAGACTGTGCAGGATCCTGTATTCTTAGGAGTTTTCCTTTGAAAGGTTGAGTTAGAAACCACACATAAAGCACTGTAACCATACTAAAACTGCAGCAGTTAGGACATGAGTTGAGGAGCTGAAAATCCGTGTTGAAGGATGCAGGCAGTCATAAACTGAAGCATGATGAGCTATATGTGAAACAAGAGCAATGACAATTCCTTTCCTCATTTATAAAAATTATTCCCCCCCTCATTTATAAAAGCAAAGAAAATGCATTGGGACTGCAGTACTCAGGTATCCCATTCATAGTGGTGCTGCACAGGCCAGACCAATCTCAGTCTTCATCTCGGGATGCTGATACATCTGGGGCTGCTTGGGAAACTTCCTAGTCTGGGAGTGAAAATTGCAAAAGGATGATTGAGGTCTATGGAGTCGTCACCCAGAAACACAGCCTGCTCACTGAATTAATACATCTCCAGGTACAGGTGGCAAATGTGTAGTAGTTGAAACCTCTCAAGAGCATAAAATATTTCACTTTAAGCAATTACCAAAAAAAAATTATTCTAACCCTGGAAAAATGCCACCCTTTGTGGAATAATGGATGAATAAAAGATTGAGCAGAGTCAGTAAAGTTTGGGTGAAAAGGCAAGTAACTCAAGGGGACAAATACAAGGACATGTGGCAACATTTCTTAAAGGTTTTTAAATAAAAGTTAAAGACCCAAGGAAGAAACTACATAACCTTGTCTTATTATAGTTTAAAACCAGCAATCTTTAAAATGTAGCTGAAATATAATCATTTCTAGCATTTTTTTCTTACAACAGGTCTCATTATTGATTGTAGATCACTCTATAAACTGAAGAATGTCAGGTAGGAATGAAGTGTATCTATAATCATTATTTTTAGTAAATATATTCTAATGTTTCATGTTTCTTCTGCCTAAACAGCACATTTTTACCAGAAACAAATTCTTTGCTTATTTAACAGTCTTCATCTATCTAACTAACATCACTGGCATTTTATTACCGAACTAAGCACACAACATAAAAGGAGAGAGATTTTTCACTTAAATGCAAAACCCCATGGAGAAATACGCTTTATGTCATTTTAAAGGAGGAGCTGCAGCATTACAAAAGGAACACAAAATTTCTGTAGGAAATTTTTTTCTTCCCTTGCCTTGCAGCTGATCTACTTAGATGGGTCATTTTGGCATCCCTGTGAAAGGTATCAAACCCCTGCATCAGTGAACTTGCCTATGATTAAAGGACAACACGAAAGGATGTTTAAGCTTTTTTTTAACCCACCTAACACATTAGTGACCATCAAGAGCTTTTAGCCTTTCTTGTTAGAATGACAGGCAGGACTTTTTATTATGAAAAAAAAAGGTCTTATCCAGTGTTCTTTATGCATTTGACTTGAAACACAAATGTGTACACAAACACTACAACAAAATATGGAGTCTGTTTATGCTACATGAATTTACTAACTATTCAGAAATTACTTAGCAGTGATTTGTATTTTATTGAAAGAACAACGTGCAAAATCAAATTGCATGCCTGCTAAACATAGGAAACGCCTATACAGCTGAGACAAAAGCTGTTACAGATGTATATCTGTAAGAAGTAATTTTGCATTTAATTATTTTTTAATTTTTGATTTTGACTATAATATCAATACAAAATTAATACAAATACAAAATTAATATGAGGTACTATTTTACTAGAGGTGCTACCAAAAAAACAGTATATTCATTTTTTTTTCATGTTTTTCCCATATCCTGACAACTGCTGGAAGATCCACAAATTTTGAATCCACTCTACTGAACTCACCCCATTATGGAACAAGTTTATGTAGGTTCACTTATTGTGTGATTGCTGAACATACGTATGCATAAGAGTTTAAATTATCTTAAGTTTTTGTCTGTGATTTAATTTCATATATCTATCACAGATCCAGTTGCTTCACGTTTTTAAAACACTTGCAGGAGAAAATACTTTGTAAGATTTGAAGAGAGGAGGAAAGTAACTGAGACTGAGCTTCTAGAAATCACTGGAAAACTACTTCCCTAACAGATTTTGATATTAAATGCTTACATTTTAAAACATGATAATGACTGATTTTGGATGATGATTTATGAGTCACATTCAGAAACATGCAACAGGAAAAGATCAATTTTCCTATAACAAATGCCTAAGAAGAAAAGCTTGGTCTCCCTGGAAATGGATTATGTAGTTAATCCATTAAGGAATTATGGAAAGAGATAACTATTCCTGCAGCACATGTAGGTATTAAAGACTAATAGTAAACAAGATGCTGTTATACAAACACTTTATTTTCTCAGGCAAGTCAGATAATTAATAGTGCTATTACAGCATTGACATACTACATGATTTCTTCTCCCTTCTTTTTGGAGAGAACCTGCAGATTGAACAAAACATCCCAAAAGGCTTCAGATGCCTTTTAAACTATTTGCATTCAGATGGACTATGTTATTAAATATACTGCCCCCTGCACTAAGTGAAGCTGGGTCAGGCAGATATAAAACCTCACGACTGCTGTTTCATAGGCTTGGTTTCAAATGTCCCTGAGTTTCAGAAGCAGGTCGTTTTAAAGAGAACCACTCATTCACTCCATACTAAAGGCCTAAGACCAATATTTTGAAAACCTCTAATTCAAAGACCTGTTATCTTTGCTTGACCTTATTTCCTGTCATTGGCAAGAAGTGAGTTGCTTCTATTCACTCTAATAGCCATATAGTATAACCCTTGCTGTGAACAACTGCTATTTATGCATCCCTTTGTAGAAAGCTCCAGTCTTGGGAAGTCATACCCTGCCTCAGAAGGGTAATTTACAAACAGCCTCTTGTTTGACCTAAGGGATACATCACATTGCCTTGCCCTGTACTTTTTACCTTGTGTACTGTACTTCCTTCCTCTGGTGTTTAAGGCTGCGCAGGTGGTTCTGTGCTGTAAAACCAGGTGTCTGAGTCTGAAGTCATCTGCAAAAATGCTTACCTTCTTATAATTTTAGCTGGATTTCAGTAGTTATAAATGTGCTGTTGGGTTTTTTTGTTTTGGTTTGGTTTTGGTTTTTTTCTTTTTCTTTTAATTTTGCTGGTTGGTTTGTTTTTGAGGAGGAGAGAAAGCCTATTTATTATGGGTTCTTTCCATTCCGTAAAGAAAAGTTTTTGGTGCCTTGCTACAAGTATTTGTCATCTGACCAAATACGAGTCCAAACCACCTACTTATTCCCTTTTTTCAAAAAATATTAATGAATAAGCCATTGATTAAAAAATATATAGGAACAAACAGGTACTAGGAACTTATATCTGGGAATTATAAATCTTTCCCACTATCAAAAGAACGGCTGATATACAAATTACAGAAGGTATTTTACAAGAGATTCCAAGCATGAAAACTTTTTGAAGCCTCTCTACATTTAATTTCTATTTTTTAATAGTATATAAATAGCTTTATATAGGTAACTATATCTGCTTGAAATTGACCATACCAGAAAAAGAGAACATCCCTCTTCTTCTTTCTCCATTCCATTGTGCTTCACAAAGATCTAGATCTCAAAAGAATGTAAAGTCATAAAATGGTACAGAATTGAAGGCATTAGTTTATACATTAACAAGTTGGTATATACATAATCTCTGTGTAATTAGGAGAATATTAATATTTCTTGAATCTTGTTTTTCTATTAGGACAGATAAACTATGCCAGGTCGGCATTCTAAAGATTTAAGCAATCAATAAATAAAGTTGATCTTTTGCACAACTATAGTCACAAAAATGTTTTCACCCACTTAGAAAGAATTTAATAATTTTGATTCTCAGTGGAGGAACAGAAAAAAAAGCAAGTCAGACAAGCATTTAGAAAGCATTGTCCTGCTTCTTCTGCATTCTATCCCCTCTGTTATGGGAGGAATTAGCTATTGAATATTGCACTCATGTTTCACAAAGCTGCAGCTGTTAGCAATACCACCTCCATTTTTGAAATGCATACATTTTAAATTTTTCCTGACAAGTTAAGGATTGTTTCATAGGATGCTGTGCAGAACTAACATACGAAGCTCCATTCTACCAGTGAGAATTTATGGTAAATATATCAGACTGGATGAGGCATTTCATGATGGTTTGTTTTGAAGAAATAACAATTTCTGGGCACAGAAAAAGCCTGCAATGGAGCACTTGGTGCTGTGTTTTGTTGATGTTGCTAGTTAAGGTAGAGAAGGTAGGAATTGAGAGCTGTGAGGTGGATGAGGATTTTGCTAGGGAGGAGGTTCTAAAAGAGGTAATATTTGGTCAGAGGTGGTTGGGTGAGAAATTACTACTGTAATTTCACAGTGATCAGTTTTGTGACCATTTCATTTCATAAGAAGGCAAAAGGAGGTGGTAGTGTCCAAAAGAGAATGGCACACAAGAGTGTGCTAGTGGCATGAAGGGTAATGTATAAAGGGAATGTTTAGCAACTATATAGAAAGAATTGAAATTAAACTGAGACCAATAATTCTCATCAGCTGGAAACCACTGAAGGAAAAATAAAAGGTCAGGATGTATTACCTGATCATGGAAAGACTGAGTTGCCAACATGATATGGCTGTGAAAAGCCAAAAGTGATCCTGGAATATATGAGGTGAGGCACTTCCAGTGGAAATAGGCAAACATTCATAACACTGGAGAAGGTGTTGTTAGAGCCTCATCTGGAATACTGTTCACATTAGCCCATATTTTAAATTCATCTTTGTTCACAATAGAATGACTAAAGAGAAAACTTGCTGTACTGACAGGACCCTGGAGAAGAGAATGAAAAGGTTTGTGTGGTGCAATAGAGTGAAGTCTGGTAGAACGGTTCTCTATACTCAAAATGGAAAAACCTTTATTAATTTTAAAACCAAATTAGTGCAAGAATAAATAATTATAATCTAGGCCTGAACAATTTTTGCCTGGATTTTGAAGAAGGTCGTAACTACTAGAAAAGGGACATTGAGGGAGAGTTTTCCTTTAAGAATAGTAGAAGCAAGTACCATACCTGTTTTGATGGCCAAGTTTGATACATTTTGAGAATGGGTTTTGTGACTAGATAGCAATTACCTGCAACAACATTGTCAAAGAAGGTCTATTATAGAGCAGTGCCATGATAGCATATATTGCTTTTGATAAAAATTACTATCTCTGATATAAAAATTGCCACATAGTTGCCAAAGTAAAGCAATCTGTAAAATAATTCTTGCAAGATATTGACATATCAATATAGATTCTCTCAAAATTAAAATTTAAAAACAAGCTCTTTCTCCCTCCCCTTCCTCCCCCCACCTTGTATCAGCAGATAGTAAACTTTGCAAGAGCCACTTCACTAAGCAATAGTAATGGTAGGAATATATTATACATTACTTCCAAAAGAAAACATACCTTAGGATGTGGTGAAGTGTAGAAAGATATTTTTATGGTCAGTGTGAATATTTTAGTTTCTAGGTTTTGTGGCACATGATGATATTATGTTAAGAAGTTATTATTCTGCAGTGTATGACTTACTGCCTGGTCCTGCTGCTTTAACTCAGACCTTTCATAACTTGTTTTCAGACGAGGGGATTCTTTTACATTAATTGTGCATTTGAGTAAGGAATGCAAAACTGGATCCCCATTTACTACATTGAAATAAAATGAACAAACCAAATAGGGTAAGAGAGAACAAGGAATTTGTATTTTGCATTGATTCTGTTCATAACACAGCTGTTTTCCAGATTTAACCCTCATATTGAGAATTCCCCTACTACTTGATAAATCACTCAGAAAGTTTCAGGTCTCTGACTATCTTTTATTCAATTCCTCTTTCCAGACAGAGATAATAAAGCGGACAATGTTCACATTCAGGCACAGAAAAGGTGATAGTCCATTAGGAAATCTGAGCATTTCTGCAGTAAGTCAATGTTGCTGTTTCTTGCCTCACTCTTGTCAGTTTTAACCACTATACCCAGGACTGCAGTGAGCAAATATACTCCCCAGTGCACTGGCCTGCATTGTCATCCCAAGAAACAACTGAACTAAATCACGGAGGGTAAAACCTGAGCCATTGGAATTAGGGTTCCTAGGAGCTTAACTTTCATCTTTCAAAGTATTCTTCTCTCAAAAATCAAGCACACTCATGATTAGAAAGCTTGGGTTGTACAGAGCTAAGGTTGCAGGGGGCACTGTGAAAAGCAGAGTTGAACACACCAGCTCCACGCTCAAGTAGCCATCTCACCAACATGGTAACCAAATTGACACCAAACTCATCTTCAGCCTAATCAAGCTTTCTTCGAAAGATGTACAACTTCATTAAAGGTACAGCCAAGCCCCTCACTTTCAGAGAAGCACTCCAGCTCCTGTGATAGCATCCTGCTTCCTGACCAGACCAGCGAATATTTATAATCATGGTCTGGCACAATTTCATGTAGGGTCAAACTTCTGCCCTGGAGCTGAACACTCCACCGTGCTTCTGGAGGCTCTGTGGTTAGGAATACCTCCCCAGCAAGAGGGTGAAGTGTGTCACCCAGCCAAGGTGTGACTCATGTTTCCTATGTCTTGGATGGCAACTTGCATTAGTAGGCAATTAGATGAAAGGGAAATATCATTGCTATTTCCCCTCTTCTGAGTGACATCCTGAGCATATCTATGAAAAAAATTAATGCATCTAGGACCCTCAAGATTTGTAGCTTATTGAAAACGAAGAGCCAGGAAATGCTCTTTTAGACTCCTAGTTCATGCTACAGATTCATAGATACTATGACATTTTAAATCTTATTTATTTAATAAAATAAATAAGATAGTCTCTTTATAGGATTCCTGCATAAAAATTGGGTAGCTAGAGAAATCCTGCAAGGTGTTTTGGCTAGATACAGCCTGTTTTTTCAAATTCAAGTGGAAGTTTGCTTATCAACTCAAATGATGTTGTCTTCCAAATTATGCCTTGCTTTTGTACATAATATTGCATGGTCCCTGCATTAGACAGTGCTATCTTGATATTGTATCACTATCATTATCATCTTCCATTTGGTCTGCAAAAGCCTTCTGCATGGTGTAGACACTGCTCAAGGACAGGCTAACACGCAAAATCAGGTCAGGAGAAGGATGCAACACCCTTGGTGTTCCTCTGCAATGTGTTTGTATGAAGGACCTTGGCTTCTTGTAGAAACTGTCAGCCTGGGGGATAGAAGCTATACAATTCCAATAATGTGGAAAATAACTACCGTCTTTGTGAGGGAAATATCTGATGATCAAAGTGCTTCCTAAGAATTTAACATTGTTAAGTTATCAGGATGCTGAGTGGATACCACTGTCATGTAAAACTAGAGGGAGTATTTGTACTCAATGTACACCTAATATATCCTAAATTAAAAGCTATCCTTAACCAGCCTTTCACACAGTTATAGGTACAGGTAGAAGACACCATTTCTTTAATAACAACATGCAGTTCCTCTACAGAGTGCTCAGTCACCCCTAATTCTGAACACATCAGCCTACATCCTGATTGGCATGTACAAGACAGAATGTCCATCTGGAAGAAATATATGCCACAAATTACCCATAGCATGCTGACATTTTCCCTTACCTTTCCATGCACTTTGAGCTGAAAACAATTAACCAGCTAAACTACTAGTAATAATGTTGCCTAAGTACTGTGTATACTACTGGTTGCACAGGAGCTCTGAGAAACCATTCAGCCTTTTGTCTGAAAAACCTGACCCACTGACTTTTTCACTTTCTGCTACCATAAAATGCTTCTGTTCTGGAATTGCCAGCCAAAGTCAGACCCTGTGCCTCCTTAGTTAGCAGGCAGAGCAAACCCTCCCTCCAGGTGCATAAAGAAGGGATATATATATATATATATATATATATATAAAATATTTCTTGCACAGCTCTGCTTACAACAGGCTGATTGTTTGTGTAAGCCTAGCACCTTCCCTTCTATGAATCCCATGTATTACTCTTCTGACAATTTAACAGGCAGCTGATATTGCTACCATAATTTTATATTCAAATAAAGTACAACGTGTAAACACGTACTTTTTTGACAACGTGTAAAGGACTAACAGAAACATAAGATTCACCATAAGTTTCACCATCCCCAAAACAATTCAGTGGCTCAATTTCTGTGCCTGGTGAGAGGAAAAGCTATACAAATCCAAGATGGGTGCTAGTGTCATTGTTCAATGCACTTTTGGAAGGTGCTTAAAGTGGTTAGCACAGCAAGGAAACCTACAGCAACATAACAGATGATAATCTAGCACAGAAAATAAACACAGCTCTGGACTCAAGCAGCTAATGTGATAGACCTGCTGGTGCAGGTTTGCTGACAACAGCATTCTGGTCATTGACTTGGCCTGGACACACCAATCTCTTCCTCCTAGAGTCAAGACAGTCTGATAGCAACATTGAAAAAAAGGGTTAATGGTCAGGGACATTTGAACAATGTTTAAGACCTCATTTTAGTCATATTACTGTACTGTACACCAATGACAATAATGCCCACCATCCAGTTACTCATCTTCATAGGTCTTACACATTCCAAGGAGAAAAACATTTTCTGCCAGGGCACAGAGAGCTGAAGAGCCATACTCCAGGTGACAAAGAAGGAATCCACAATCTCAGGAAGGGAACTCAAACCCCAGCTGAGCAGTCTGGGACCTACTCAGAATATGCGGAAACCTCTTTTTTCTGCAGTAAAGAATGGTGAAAAGGGTACACACATTTGTCAGTAGATAGTGCTGCACTTGATGTCATAATGGTGCTATAATTGGCATCCAGCAGCCTCTGCATAAGGCCACATGGTTAGAAGAAATTGCTAAATTATTTGACTTGTTAACCCAGTTTGAAATGCTAACTGCAGAGTTGTCTGAGTGATAAACTCTTTAAGGAGAAACCTTTGATCTCCAGTCAAGTAAAGACCTTTAAAAGTCCTGAAGTCTGGAGTAGCCAGCCCTAAAGACCTTTGTTTGCAGCCATCACTGGAAGAGGGGGAGGGAAAAACCATTTTGCAGTGATTGCCCAGAAGTTTGGCTTTGCTTGTAAAGCTGGAAGGTGAAAGGCCGTGCTGCTCCCTTCCCCCAAACAAACAAACAAAAAAAGGGTTATCCAGCTTTATGGTATAAGGCGGTCCTTAAGTTTAAACAAATGAATTTGGCTTAACAAAGAATATTGCAATAATCTGAAAAAAAAAGTTTTACGGACAGTGAATTTTCTTGTTCCTGAAAAAACACTTTAAAGATCAAATTTGAAGTGGCCTGTGGCACCCTTTAAGCACACCATGTTGCAATAGAGTTATGGTTTCTAGCACTGAAATGGGAAGGAGTTCAGTCTGCACACAATTTCTGCCAGAGGCACTTACTCACTTTATCACCCAGCTGAGCTCCAGGCTTTGCACGTGTGCTGACCGTCATCCTTCAGCATCACTCCAGCTAAAAGCAGCAGGGTGTGGGACTGCCACTGCAGTCAGGGGACACTTGAACCAGATGTGAACTCTCTCCTGCCACTACACAGGCAACCTCTAGGAGGGGCAGGAGGGGTTACTACCCTTTTCTTCCTCACGAGTTTATTCATGGATAATGTCCTTCTTTGCCAACATTTCTTCTGACAGAAGGAACTAGACTTAAAAAACCCTGACCATAAATTGGTAAGGCCCAAGTGTCACTCCTCCTACTTCCTCCTGTGTCCTTTCACCACCATCACCCCCTGGATGAAAGTTCACAGCTCACTAGCAGTGTCTGTAAATGGCAGATCTTTTACTGCTAGCTTTAGCCTCTGCTGAGCTCCCAAATGGGATGGTGTTGCTTGATGGGGTCATCTGTTTACTTAAAACGGGACTGGGATCAAAAGTTCATTTTCATGGACCATTAAAGGACAACGATAACTGCGCCAGCCACTGCTGAGTTGAGCTGGATGTGACTGGAAGTGGAATAACACCATATGCCAGCCACCCTGCTTCTTATAAGATTTATTTCAAGTGCCTTCCCTGAACCTATCGGGAAATATGGAAACAGCCATCTTCCATACCAGTCTACAAGATGTATCTGTAGGCAATCTCTGACACATTATCTTCCCCTCAGAGGTCACTAGTGATTCATTACAGCATATTTACAGACATTCCAGCAGCCACTTGGATTTGTTTCAATGAATCAGTAACAGTCAATTTCTGACCAGCAAAATCTTACTGATCTTTCACTTTTTTTGGTCACAGGAAAACTCTGAGAGGCTTACTGCTCATGTTAAGCATTAAAGTCAGCACTTGTGATCCAGAGAGGGTGTGAGGCAGAAAGAGAAACAAAATGGGAAAGGGTGAAAATTTAGGTAACTTTCAAGTCTCCACACAGCAGAACTGAAAAACTGAGCCAAAATTCACATTGCCTCTAACAGGCAGCCCCATGAAAAGTAGTAGTATGACAATGACTGATTCTTGTTGTAAAAGCCTGAGCTATTTAGGCTTTTAAATTGACAGTGGTTTTGCCTAATAACCATAAGAGCTTCAGTCCAATCATGAGTTAAGCCTAAATTCTACAGGAACACAAAGGAAGACTTCCTTAATCAAATAAAGACAATCAGATCATGCAGCTGACCTACACATCTGCTGAAGGCCGAGCATCTGCCTGTAAAAAAAATATTTTCTCCTGGAAAATTTTGACTTTTTTTTTTTTTTTTAATGGCATGTTTAAGTGCTCAGGAGAAAGTAAGGGCCTGGGCCACAAAATCCCAGCCTATCTCCACAAAGCTGGCCAATGCCCAGGCGGCTCCAAGCAGAGCCAGAGGGAGCCCTGTCTGCAGCTCCGTCCACAAGTCCTTCCCATCGAGGAGAGGGGCTGCCAGCTCTCCAAAGCCAAAGCCTCAGGTTTTTGATAACAGGCATATCATAAGGCCTTTTCTCAACTCGAGGGTGTAGTATGGTGTGGTTTGGCTAGCAAATACCAAGGAGTGGTGCCACACCAGCGTCAACCGGACGAAAATTTGAAAACTGAGAAGGGAGAAGTGGGAAACCCCGGTGGCCTGGGCAGTACCGGCACTGCTTAAGGGACTTCGGCTACGGTCTGTAGATCGCACACGTGTCTGGTGGCACCCATTAACTGCTTTCAGCATAACAATGGCCCTTTCTCATCCCTGCCCATCCTCCCTGTCCCAGTTAAATGAGCCATTTCCCAGACAAATAAAGACTGCAGAGTCTGCCGTCACTAGGGGTAGGAGACTGAGGAAGGCAATTCAGACGGGAATGGTGGGAGACTACCGACAGGGACACGGGGCCGTCGTGAGCACTGCGAAGGGACATGAGGAGAAAGGGAAACATGGTACAGGGGAGAGACGTGCAGGGAGCACGAGGGGACGTGAACTGCATTTACCCTCTGCACAGTATCTTGCAGGAGGGAAGGGAAGCCACAGCAGCAGATATAAGGGATCAGAGACATGCTGGAGATCAAAGGAAGACGGGGAAGGAGGAAGGTGACAGGGAGGGGACCACGGCGCCTTTGCCAGCTCAGCCTGCAGGAACTGCAGGGTGCACAAGTGTTGGGTAGAACCAGCAGCAGAGGGCTCTCCATTTGCTGTTTCCTTAGTCTACTTATGTCCCCTCCATCTGAACAAGATTAGCAGGCACGAAGGCACCTATATTGACCTAGTCACAAGCTGGTGGCCTGACTGCACTCTTGCCCCTTTTCTGCTGTGGCTGCAAGGACAGTGTGTCCGATCAAGAAGCTGCTGCTAAAATTCTTGTCCTTCCTCCAACCTTCAGGAAAAGCAAGCAAACAAGGAGCAGAAGCCAGGTGGGACACACACTGTGCTTTAAAGGTGACAGGTTAAGCTTCATGTCCATGGTGCATCTGTATTTCTTTGCCTAGTGTAGGTAATATAAAATTAAAAATAATTTTTCATATTTCTACCCGACTTTATACAGCTAGATGTATAAACATATACATTTGCCCCCATACAGTGTGAGTAAATATTTCTGTGTCTAACCTGACTGCAGGCTTCATGCTGCCAGATAAAGCAATCCATTTTAAGGAATTCAGAAATACAAGACCGGTTTATAATATCTCAGTTGTATTTTTGCCACTTGTGTTGACAACAACAGTTCCAAAACCACAGCCAGCCATGCTGATAGAGCAGAGATCAGAAGCTGGGCTTAGAGAGCATGAAGTACAGTATACGAAGGGAAAAATAGCAAGACAAATGCTTAATTTGTTAAAAGACATTAGGCCAAATCTTCCTCTACAGCAATGTTAATTATAAGAAGCCATTATCTAAATCTTTTTTAAAGAAAAACCAACTTTGAGTCTGCAACACTCACAACCCAGAGAGAACAGAGAGCCTTGCACAAGACTGGGGAAACATATTTGGGAGCATTTTATGGTAGATCTCCTCAAGCTTAATTCTCTGCTGTAAGGATGAAGCTGATCAGCGCTGCAATCAGGACATTATTGACCACTTCTGACTTAGCCTTCCCTGGATATCTCCTTCCCAGTCCAGCCACTCCATAACTCCGTGTTACACACGGAGCACTGATGCTTCTGTGTGCACTTCTCAGCCTTTCTGCAGGCTGCAGGAGCAAGAAACTCAGCTGAGGGCACGCTCAGGAGAGTTTGTGGTACAGTTTCCCCCTCTTCCAAGTGCAGTCTCTTCAATATACCCCTTGTTAATATTTGCTGAGACTTTCTTTTCCCCCTTATGGTGTAATACTGATGCTGAATTTTGATGAGACAAAACCAGGTGTAGCCCGTGGCATCTATTTATTTAGTAGCAAATACAAAATTTCAGTAAATATTTTGGAGTTACAAAGAAGAACAATAGATCAACTGCCTCTCTCAATCCAGAATGGGGTCTTATATTTTCATCAGTCAAATTAGAGGAAATACTTGCCTTGAATCCACAAATGTACTTTTCTTTTTAGATATTCCAGACACTTTTGGCCTTACATTAAAGTTAGTGTTGGCTCTTTATATAATTCATACAAGTGGCCACAGGCACCAAAAAAAAGGTTAATTTCTTAACTGTAGCTTTCCTCTCTTTATGTTTGCAATTTCAATTAACTGTTCTAAATAACTGACAACATGGAATATAAAACATTCCTGCAACAATGTAGGTCTAACAGCAATTACGTTGATTTACTCTGGACCATGTTAAGTTCAGGGAGTAGGATAAAGAGACAAGAGTTTAAAACTTCTTTCACACTGATGTAATAAATTCAGTACATTGCTTTAAAGTTAGGGCAAAATAGCTGGTAACTGAAAGTCAAAAAAAACCCCTTGTTTTGTTTTCCACTGTGATAGAAAACAATAGATTATGGGAAAGTTCTTCAGAAGGTGATCAGAGGAAAAGTTCACCAGCATCTATCATGGACTGTGTCTCTGTGGCCTGCTGGGATAGGAGGGAGGGACATAAAGGTGTCAGCAGTTGAACTGGTACGGTAAATCACAGTAGAGCTAGTAAAGCGCGATGGCAGCCTAGTGTAAATGCCTTCAGACTTCTATTTCTTCTCTGAGGTTGTACTCGGGACACGTCCCCTCTTTGTGACCTTATCTCTGGGGCACTGGGTTGTGCACTGGTCTCTTCTCTTTAGTTTACGAGGACTAATCCATTTGCAGGTTAATAAAAGGTGAAAAGGACAATCACCAAGGAGCCACCAAAATAAACAAGTACCTTTGACTGCTTAAGGATTCTTGCTTTTCCACATCAGCATGCTCAGCCTGTCTCCTTTCTCTCCTCATGAATACTTTGATAACAAGTACGTCTGCAAACTGCTGATTAAAAAAATTACTAGCAGCATGCAAAAGAGAACAATAGGACAGTTCCATAAAAAGTGGATGGTTCCACTTTGCAGGCAAGTAACTGGTCTCTGTAAAATGTACTCTGCTGTGCATGTCCTTGTGGTTGAAATTTGCAATTATTTTCTAGAAATACTGACTGACAGTTAGTGAATTTCAAAGATCAACATGCTCTTAGTCACAGTTAGAGGAAGAGCTCCCTCAGAAATGTCACAAATCTGAGCCATTTCATGTCATAAAATGAGTGAAAAGGTCAGGACATGCCATCACTTCAAGCAAAATTAATTAATTTTTCTCTTTAACTGCTGGATTTATAATGCATGTGCTAGCTTGCTGCAGTGCTGTAGGCAGCATCATTAACATCAATAATATATATTTAATATAGAGACACTAAGAGCCAGAGACAGCGGGACAAGGGATGACACCAGGGTGAAAATCACCTGCGTGTCAGGCAGCCAGGGCAGTAGTGTGGTGCTGGAGCAGGGGGGCTGTTTGTCTCACTGCTGGTTCCCCTTTGTTCCCACCCTATCTCCTTCCATTCTTGTCAAAGTTAAGGACAATTCACAAAAGAGGAGGCTATTGCCAGGGCAGGGAGCAGTTTCCGGTTACTCTGTGGCTCCTAGGCTTCCAAGGGAAGCTTTGGAGAGAAGCAGCATGTTTGGTGAGTAGGTGTACGATGTAGAGTTTAAGTAAGAGGGGAAAAAACCCCAACTCTGTTCACATGGGCAGGCACTACTCTTGCTAGCAGGGCAAGATGCAGTCCCTTCCTTACTTTCCCAAAGGATACAAACTGTTAGTTCGTTCAGAAGGGCTAAGATAAATAATAAAGGCTATTAGGTAAAGCACACCACAGCCTCTTGCTTCTTTAAGTCGATTAAATCAGCAAGCCAAGGAAACCAAGACCTACTATAATTCCATGGAAAATTCAGATTCAGTCTTGAAAACATGTTTGTTCTGCTGATATTTTACAAAAGCGGTATATTTCTGAGATAAAGATACACCAAATTGGTATTGACCCTATAGAGCTCAAGCAGAAAAAAAATCCCAAACCTAAGTTGTTGCTTTTCTCTCAAAATAGCAATTCCTGGAGGAAGCTATTTCATTTAAAGCAGCATTAACAAAGATAACTTAACAAGTCTTGGTAGATGTGTGCCTATGTCCATCTCCTCCTTCAGCTCTACCCAGAGCACTGTTCAGGACCCACATCTCTGTATTTACACCAACCTTTCCAGCTTCCCACCACCTCAGAAAGTTATGAGCCTTCCTCCTACTCAAGAGTGCAAATGGTGCTGACTGCATTTTGGTTACTTTTATCTCTGGAGAGATCCTGTGAGAGGCCCTCAGCTCTGGAATTTATTCCCCCCTTTGCTCGAAAACAGCCTCCAACAATCTTTGACCTTCTGTGTAAGCTGTGAGGCCCAAATCCAAGGATTTGCTTGGGGAGAAGCATAGGAAAGGTTGGCATTTTTGGGTGTGGTAGGAGAACAAGTCGTCTATGCCTGATTTAGTCCTGGGTTTATAATTTTCTCATGGTGTGACAGTTATCCTGCACAGCAGCATAGTCTTCTTAACCCATGGATTTTAAGGCTTTCCTAAATGGTCATAAGCTGGGGAAAAGAAAAGCATTGAAATCTAGCATCATATGAATGATTGTGTATTTGTGAACAAAATGACCTGGAAAACAAGTACACCATAAGTCACTTTTGCTAAAATGATCCTTCCAGCCTTGCAAATCACATAAGTTCTGCATGTCTCCAGGGCACTAACAGCATACAAGTGAAACTGCAATGGTGGGGATGCTGATAAAGGGACAAATAACACTTTAATTAACTGAGAATACTTAATATCTTGCCCTGCCGATGTTGCAACTGAGAGGCAAACTGTAAACACCTATAAAAACAGCACTATCATGTCCTACTATGAAAGTTCTCCTGTCTGTCACCTTTTAAATATTTAAATCTCAGATTCTTTAAAAGCTGTTTCCGCTGCTTTTACTCTTTGGATGTAAACAGATTTGTTAAATATTTTATTTCTAACCCACCCACGAAGCTACATTCATTTACATAACTTAATGAAGGCTGCATTATTCATTGAACTTCTCATATAACATTTTTTTGTAAGACATTATTAAACAAGTGAAGCAAGCCAGTCTAGTAATGAGTCTTCTCTAAACTTGCTGCCAGTTACATTTCCTTTCTCCTAATCTATCACTCTAATGGTTGCAACTAATAAACTTTTTGAATTTTTGCTGCTAATCTGTATATGTTGTGCATTGCATGCTGGATGTATAATTTGACAGAGAATTTACAATACAAACCACCTGGGAAACAAAACTATCTCAATTACCCACCCCACTCTTTTTTTGTTATAATAGAGTACAATTACGTGTAACATAGTACCTTTAAGGCATAAATAAATTCACTAATTTGGGCCTGGAACATACCAGCAGTATATCTCAATCACAAGATTTGTGTCTGCATTTTAAAAATTCTAAATCTTTGCCAAAGCCACTAGATTAAAGTTTGGTTTATGCAAATATCCTGCATAGCCTTGTAAAAGATCCAGTGGACTTGCATACAATCCTGTTAGACTGTTCTAGGAAAGATGATATGCAACAAGTTTCAGGTAAAGAAATTCAGCACTAGGTTGCTTGCACACAGGCTATTTAATCTGTGTTTAAGACTATATCAAAAGTAACACTGGATTTTCAGGAAGTCTAAGCAGTGCAGCTCCCTTTGAGATAGAGAGCAAATTTTCAGAATTTATACGTCATAAAATCAATTCCAATGACTAAAAAAAAAGAAATAAAGAGTTGGATCCAGGGTTCTAATTTTATGCACATTAGTTTTTAAAAGACAGGCATATTATTTTATCAGTATCCACCCTGAAAACCTCTGCAGATGTGTAGAATTAACAAAACACAGCAGTGTTCTGTTCTCAAAGATGGATAGATGCAGATTTGTAAAAACATTTATAAAAACTTCCTATAGCACTTACGAAAATACAGCTTGAAAATCAAAGATTAAGTATTTTATGTACTATTAAGTATTTTTCTTGGTACCTCTCCAAAGGTTATTTTAAATCGCTGAACAGAATAAACTAAGAAAACATACAGTAGATTGAAATGAGGTAGAAAGAAGGAAAATCTTTTTGTCAGCCTCTTATCTTGCAAGGTCCAGGAAAATACTCCTTTAAGGAAAGTAAATAAAATAAAATAAAATAAAATAAAATGTCAGAAAAGTAAGTTCAAAACCTCAAGCATACAAGACTTCAAATTATATTGTCCCTTGAATAGGTGCTTCTATGAACCGAAACAAAAGAAAATCTTTCCCACCTCCACTGCTGAAAGCAATATGCAAGTAACACATCTTTGTTTCACAAGGACAAAATAAATAAACCAAATCAAGTTATTTTTAATCATTTCCAATGGGTCTTCAGCATTTTTTTTCTTAGTCACATAACCACTAGCAAAATTCACTTTTACCTGTTTTGACCTTATCTGGAAATGTTCTTACCCTTCAATCAAGTATTGATTTATCAAGTAGCATTCTTCAATGCCAACTTACATCAGTGTAATTCTTAAATGTCCTTTTGATTAAAGAATAGATACAACTGTGTGTTGTTAAGAACAACACACTTGGCACTGAATAGATAGTTCAGAAATTCTAAGGTTTAGAGATGCTGCTGGCTGGCAGGAGCTGTTACTCACGTGGTTTTAGGAGAAGTGTGGATTCTATTAACATCCTCAGGGAAGAAACAGCATGCTCCATATAAATCATGGCTTTTTACTCCAGAACCGAGGCACGGCACCTTCTAAATTGTGTGTGATTTTTCGAAGACAGACCTGGTCAAATATTTTTCTTTTAAATAAGAGGCTAACCAAGAGGAGGAATATGAAATACCCTGCCTCCTGTCTCAGTGCAGCACCCCAGCAAAAACTATGCTCATGGGGGGAGCTGGAATGAGGACCTGGTCTGCCTAAAAAGCAATTAGTTTTTTTGATAGGCAATTTTTCAACAAAATCAGCTCCTGGACCCAGCATAACAAGAGGGGTGGGGGCTCAGGGTGCAGCAGACAGGCAGCACCTAAACACCAACCACAGTCTCAGCATGTGCCCACCCCAACGTCTGCTGAGCAGGCAAAGGTACACTAACACCAGAGCTCACCTGAAACTGGTCTGCAGCCAGCATCCAAGCTGTCAAAATACAGCTGCATACAGGAGATTAGCTGGGGTTGTAAAACCTGCTCAAGAAGTTGGGCAAATATTTTAGCAATTAACCCACAGTGAGCTCCGTTTTACTGTAGCTACCCCGCTACCATTTCTCAAGGTAGCTTGTTTAACACTAGCTCCAGGATGCCTAAATTGCACAGCAGTGACAGACCTCTTAGCTACAGAGATAAATTATTACAGGGGCAGTACCTAACATAGGTTATGTTGTCATGATTTACAGCAGCTCAGGATGTGCCCCCAGATGTCCAGACAAAATCAAATTAAGTATATGATTTTTTTTCTTCTTCGAACATAAAAGCCATGCAAACTTGACTCAAAACCAAAAATGAAAGACTTGCATGTATGACCTTAGACTTACACTGTGAAAGTGTTTGTATTCTCCAGACAGTACTTAGGTTCCTATTCTTTATAAAAATAAAATATAAACTATAATAATATGAAGACCATGCAAAAAGTTCCCACATATAAAAGACTTTAATTAAAACCAAACAAAGCATTTAAAGAATATCAACATCTATTTGGATTTGGAGAATGTTTTGACGTTACAGAAGAAAATGTTACTAAAGAATACCAAGACAAGAGTCCTGCTGTTCTCCAGACTCCAGATCAACTCCAAATCAGGATCAAGGTTCACAATTTTCCACTACTATATTGGTAATAAAGGGATTTTAAACTGAGGTTATTCATCAAGTCCCTGAGAAACATAATAGTACAAGAAGTTTGCACAGGAAAAAATATTTAAGCTTTTAAAGTTGCCAAGAATACTCAAGTGCAATCTAAAAATAATGCATTTTGTGGCTACAAAAAACTGAATATGAAAAATTCGTGATAGTTATGCTCAAATGTAGGTTGTATCTAAAGCTATAAGTTAGAAGCTCCCGTGGTTAAAATGCTATGTGGAAACATATCAAATGCATTATAGAAACACCCCTTAAAAAATAATTCCAAACCTCATAGAGGCTATTAAGCACCTCCAGCTATTTTGGGCAACTTAGCTCTGTCCTTAATTTTGATCTTGGGAGAAAAAAATAAAAAAGTGACTGTTTTCCAGAAGCAAACAAAACGTTTAATTATTCTATATGGTGCTACAAGTGCTCATGACACTGAATTACATTTGTTTACTTTGTAGATGTTTATAGAGCCAGCCTATGTTGTTTGACTTTTGAGAGAAGACTAATAGGTGTAGTAAGCGGGGGTGGCCACAAAACCCCTTATGGTTAAGCCAAAATAGGGGTCATGCCTAGGGCATTTTATCTGCCCTGCTTACACACCCCTGGGGACTTGCATCTCAACAGTTGATTCTCTGTTAATCAATTCACATTAGTGCCTGCCTTTTAGTTTTCACTTTGCTGAATTCCAGGAAAGAAGTTCTTAAACCAAATGCATGCTCTATCTCTGACCTAGTCAAAGCTGTTGCATTTCAGGGAGAAATAAGCAGATTTTATTTGCTCTACCAGCTGATAAGAGACACATTCGTAAGTAAAAATTCATAGCCAGCAAGCTTAACACAGAACAAGATTCAGTGGTTCTGTTTACACAGGTCAGCACTAATATGGGAGGAGAGGACATTTATGATTTTTTTTTTCCTCAACCAGCTCCAGAGAAAGATTTATGTGACATTTTCAGCTTTCCCTTTTCTTTCTTATTTACTGTGGCTCAACATGATGTGCTTTATAAGGAGACCTGTAGCACTTGCCATCACTCCATGCAGTTTCAGCATGTGGTTTTATACTGTTCTTGCATTTACAAGCTAAAATTTTTAACAATTAACTACTCACAAGCAACTACACATGAAAGAGGGGAGAGTTATGAACACAAAACTAGCAAATACCTCGTTCACAGAAGCAGATCAGACTTTACATCCAAATGCTACATCCAAATCCATTCAGTTACTCTCTAGCGTACACACAGATCTACATNCCAAATGCTACATCCAAATCCATTCAGTTACTCTCTAGCGTACACACAGATCTACATACAGAGGATCATCAAAAATAAACTTTATTATCAAACTTAAAATTCACACATTAAACATACAATCTAGACACAAATAATACTGAAAACATTCTCAAACAATAACCATTTCAGGTAATTTGGATGAGTAGTTAGTTACCATTGTTTTCAATGCTTTTTGAATATTTCTTAATACATACACCATCCTGAAATGTCTTCAAATGCTTAGCTGGCCAGCTCTCAATGATATTTTTAAATAGGGGAAAACTTATTTCTATAGAAATAACATTATCTAATTATGAATCAGAGACCCATAATTGTAGTGCTTGGGGGAAAAAATATCATAGCCTCTTGAAATATTTAGAAGACATAAATAACTATTGTACATTTACAAGTTTTAAATATTTAAAGGCCTTTGTTACTATAAAAAGTTACTATGTACATATTAAATGCTATATAGAAATCCAGTCGGAGGCGAGTGTTGAGCTCTCAGATTTGGCCACTGAAACCTATGAATTTGGTAGGCAGATTGTCCACAGGGTACACGATGGGGCCTGTTTTCATTGTAGGAGGTCCATTCAGCAGCTGCCAGTCACAGCTCCGAGCCAACTCCACTGTAAATATTTTTAGAAGCACTTTTGCAAACTCTTTGCCCACGCAGCTCCTCAAGCCCCCACCAAAAGGAATGAAACTGAACCTAGAGGAATCCTCTGGAGATGGAGACATGAAGCGATCTGGATTAAATTCTTCCTTGTTGGTAAAGAGATCTGCCACATCATGTGTATCACAGATACTGTAAATAACATTCCAACCTTTAGGGATCTGGTAACCCTATAAAAAAGAACAGAAAGGAGACGTGGAGCACCTCACTGTGTTAAATAATGTGAAGTGACAAGACACATCAGTGCACCCCACCTCCCCTCCTGGCTTCCTGCAGGTCCCTCTGAGGCAGACAGGCTACATGAACACAAAATACTTTGCAGCTGCTCTGAGGAGTTGTGCCCAAACCTTGCTTACATTTAGCTCAAGGGTCTTGAGTGCAATCCGAAATCCTCCGGGAACAGGCGGGCTTAGCCTGAGGGTCTCTTTTATGACACAGCCTGTGTACTTCAGCTGCTCCAAGACCTCCATGTCCAGCTGCTTCTCTTGGTTGGAACTGCACAGTAACCCCTGGGAAGGAAAATGCTGCCATGACATTCATGAACCACGCAGCCAGGGTTCCTGGCACTGCAAAGCAGCTGCCGCTCAGCTACAAGCAGTATTTTCCTGCCACCCCTAAAAGTAGGGCACCACCTGGGTCAAAGGGAGCCCTGCCTGGGATACCTGCCCTGGAGGTAACTTCCTCCCACTGCCCCCTGCTGTGAAATGCCTCTGGGGAAGACACACACCTTCACCTGCAGTTCTTTCCTCACTTTCTGCAGGACTTCATGGTGGAGCCCTAGGAAGGCAATCAGCGACGTGGCAGCACTAGCAGTGGTTTCATGGCCCCCGAACAGCAGCTCTGTGGCAGACTCTTTCAACTCCTTACAGAAAGGATAGAAGAGGCATGAACCAGGCCTTGAACACCATATGTCTAGCAGGCCCACTCTATCACTGCAATGCTGTACATTTTTCCCAAACTAGAACAGACACCCAGGGGGCAGGATGGGGGGTTGCTGGTGCTTATGCTCCCTGTGGACATGTTTCCCCATCCAACAGCCTGACTACCCCCTCAGCACCCTAGTGCTCAACACAAGCTGGTTTATTTCATGGAGAAGCCAGAGCATCTCCTTCTCTTTCTTTTTGTCCCCACAAGGCATGTGTGATGTTCTCAGATGGCCTAAGGGAAAGAAATGAATCCAGTCCTGGGGAACCTTACCTGCATGTTGAGCTGCTCCCCGTTACCCTGTGTGTGCTCCATCAGCAGCTGCAGTGCATCCTTGTAGCCACCCTCAGGCTCCTTGCGGGCCATCTTGGCACGGATGTTTTCCTCGATCTTGGCATGGATGATGTTGCGTGCCCGCAAGCCCTGACCAAGCAGGAGGGAGAGCAGTGTGGATCTCAGGCTGTACTGCCATCCCTCCCCCGCGATTCCCCCGTGCCCTGGCCGCAGGGGCACCTCTCTCCTCCTGGCCTGCCGTGAGCCTTACCCGGTAGAGCCCACTGAACGGCACATCGATGGGCAGGGAGAAGAGGTTGCGGATCATCTCCTCGAAGGCCTCGACCAGCTGCTGCTCGCCGTCGGGGCTGGCCTGGCGGGGCTGGAAGCCCAGCAGGATTCTCATGGCAATGCGAAACATGAGGCGCTTCACCTCGGGGTACACGAGCAGGCAGGGCCCGGCGGCGCCCAGCCACCGCGCCAGGCAGGCGCTCACCTCCTCCTGGATGACGGGCACGTAGTGCTGCAGGGCGTCCCGGGAGAAGGCACGCATGATCACCTGCCCGGGGGGACGAGGAAGAAGGGGACAGAGGCTCAGCCGCCGCGCCCGAGGCGACCGCGCCCGCTCCGCGCCCGCCTTCGGGCCGTACCTTTTTGCGGTGCTTGTGCTGCCCGTTGTGCAGGTTGGAGAGGCAGCCCGAGCCCAGGATGGTCCGCACCGAGGCGGGCCACTGCACGGAGACGAGCCGGTGCTCGCCCAGGAGGATGTGCCTCACGTTCTCGGCGCCCATCACTCGTACCGTGGGCCGCCCAAAGAGGTGAGTCTTGTAGATGAAGCCGTATTTCCTGCGTTTCATCTGCAGGAATTTCCGCCTCTAGACAGGGGATGAGAGGGGGGGAAATGATAAAATAAATTTTAGAAAGGATAAGAGGAAGAGGCAGGAAGAGCAGCTCTTTCCCACCTGGGCACGAGAGCCTGTCAAAGTCACCGCTCATCTCCCTCCCCTGCAGCCAGAGGAGCTCCGGCTCCAGATGGGCGCCTCTCCGCTCCCCGCGCCATCGCCTCGCCTTACCTGCAGCACCAGCTGCAGCGTCTCCCCGAAGAAGGGGAGCCCCATGGTGCCCGGGGGCAGCGGGAGCGGGCAGCTGGGGTCGCGGCTGCTCACGCAGTACAGGTCCCAGAGCTTCACGGCAGCCAGAAAGAGTAACAGGGGCAGCAAGAAGGTGCACAGGGCGCTGGCGACTAGGGCGGAGAAGCCCATGACTGGGGAACGACTCCCGCCCGGCCCCCCGGGAGCTCTGAGTGAGCGGGCTGGGCTCGCCGCGGGCTGCCTTTTATACCCTTCCCAGGTTGCTGCCCACCCCTACCTTGGTCCGATAAATTAGTTCACCCAAAGTTCATCTTTAATTGCGGATTGCGGCCTAGCTCCTCCCCCCGAAATCTTTAACTATTTGCTTTGCGTAGTGCATCCTACCCGTCGCAGACCTCTGCCAGGGGAGGAAAGGTGCTGTCGGGGGCGGCGGCAGCGGCTCCGGGCTCGCTGACCCTGCACCACGCTCTGCGAGTGGGCTGCGGGACGTCCCCGACAGCTGACAGCCGGTGGTCGGCCGCCACCCCCTCCTCGTCCTCGGATTTATCGCCGATGCTCGTTAGAGACCAGCGGTTGCACCCAGAAATTCCCGCACCCAGCTGCCCGGCTCTGGGAGACACCTACCCCGCGGTATTACCGCCCGGCGCCGATGCGCTCTGCGGAGCTCCTTCCCCCGCCCGCCGCCGCCGCCGTCGGCTAGGAACGGCGAGGTAGCGGCCGGACCCGGGAGACGCCGGGCCGGGACCGTGGGGCGGCCGGAGCGGACGATCCCCCGCGCTGGGGCAGCCCGGAGACCTCCTGAGCAGAGCCGCAGCTGTGCCGGCGCATCGGCGGCGGAGCCTCCGCTGTCCCCTGGTTCACCTCAAAAGGTACGGCTTGTATTTCTACCGGCCGCGGAGGAAGGAGCCGCCGGCAGCAGTCCGTCTCAGCCTCCCGATGCAGGTTCAAGCGCGGGTCACCGAGGGAAAAGGAGGTGAGCGCGGAAAGGAAACACCAAACCCGCCGTGCCTAGCTCCTCTGCCCGGGATCCACTGCCCACCCTGGCCTGAGGCTCTCCAGCATCCCGTCGGGGCTGCCGCGGCCGGGAAGAGGCGCTCGGCACGGCCGTGTACCCCGCCTGCAGCCGCGGCGCTGAGGGCTCCGGGCTGGCGGGTGGACACCGCGCTGCTCTCCGGGCGGGAGCGGCGGCTCCGGGCAGGAGGAGCGGGGTTGCGGGAGGGCTGCGCTGGCTGCGGCTGCTGCTGGGTGCCGGCGCAGGAGCCGCCGGCAGCTGGGGAAGGGGCACCCGGCGCGGAGCGCAGCTGCGGGGCCGCAGAGCTCTCCGCCGGCCACGGCTGCTGCCAATACACTTTATTTTTTTTCTTTTCTTTACGGTTTTTATCTTTTCCCTCCCTGATACTTTTGCTTTCTTGTTCCCAGACAAGCTCAATAAACGCTGGAAGTTTTGTGTGTGTGTCTGTGTAGGGGAGAGGGAGATGTCACTTTTAATTACTATTTTTCTAACAATCAACGCATCACACGAGACACAACGCATCATAGGATGCCTTGTCGGAGCGGGGCTGCCCGCCTCCGCAGCCCCTTGCCCAGGAGGGAACCCCCCGGAGGGTACTCCCCCGGCCCCGGTCCCGGGAGCGGTGGCCCCTCGGGGTTCGCCGCGGGCCCGGGCGGCTCCGCGGGGCCCGGCCGGTGCTGGCCGGGAGCGGCGGCCGCGCCCTGACCCGGCGCTCTCCTCTTGCCGGGCGCTGACCTGCTTGTGACCTACAACACGGACCGTGACATCTGCGTGAACCCGGCCGGCAACTGCGCCAAGTTCACTGTCTATCAAAATAACGAGATACGGTGGCCTGAGCACCGATAATTGCCACAGGAAGGCTTTATTATCTCCCCAGCTGTGTATTCCCCAGCCATCGGCTTGAAAAGAATCAAATGGTAAAGAGTGAAAGGGATAATTAAAAACATCTTGGAAGGGGGTCAAGAAATTAACAGCCTAATATGAACAAACTTTGATTACAAGTAACAATTATTACACTTCATTTGTAAATGCTCGTGTTTATCTGCAAACAAAATCAGTTTATCAGTTTCTTTTTGTTTCTTTTTTTTTTTTTTTTTTTTTTTTTTTTTTTTTTTTTTTTTTAAACTAGATTCATGTTACATTTTTAGCGGGCTTGTTGGCGCTCAGGGTAATTTTTAAGTGCGCTGGTGGAGGAGCCCTGATCTTCCTGCACCGGGTACTGGACGCTGCAGGCCCAGCCCTGCTCAAGCCCTGCCCGCGGGGAGACCCTGAATCGCCTGCGGCCTCAGCCAGCCAGTAGCTCCTGCTAATTAAAGTTAGTCATTGCCACTTGCAGCCACCATCTACTGATTTCACCTCTGATAGGCAAAAAGATTCACCTTTCAGGACAAGGTCAGAAGGGCCAGAGGCTCTGGTTCACTACAGGGTCGACTTGCCAATAGCACTTAACTCAGCCCTGCAGTTCAACTTCTTCCAATTTGACCTGTCACATTTGGGAGCCAGGTTTCTGCCCGAGGTAGTGAGGTGGTCGCTGCACAGCCCTCCAACAGTTAATGCCAGCACACGGCCTGCTGCAGTGCCCCAGCATGGACAGGCAAGGGAGATTGGCCAGGGCAAGGCCATCTCTAGCACTGAAGCAGGATGATGATAGAGTTTCAGGAGACTGGAGAGCTCCCCAGAGCCTTTCCAAAGGGACACTGTCTTTGTGCCACGTTTTGGCCCTCACAGGTCAAGCTGGTTCTTCACACAAAGCACAGGACAACACCAGGCATAGGATGCTCTGGGGGGCAAAGAGAATTATTTTCCCACTGCATTCACACGGAATGCATGACAGTGGGGAGTAGAAGTGAAGCTGAATAAAATGTACAAACACGTTGTGCATCAAGGGCCTCGGCCCAGCTCTGTTCTCAGTACACAAACAACAGGACTCAATTTTATTTTACATGGGAGAGAAATACCCTGTGGGGGTACTCAAAAGCCATCTAAAAGGGTGCCTTCAGCACCCATGTTTAGCCTCGGGTACCACCTCCTGGACGGACGCATGGAGCTGCTGTCCTGACACTTTCCTTGGCAGAGCTGGGCTGACAGAGGTGACACAGTCAGTCTGCCCAGCCAGCCAGTTACCACAGGGCCTATGTCACCTTGCAAATGTCCCCTCTGCAATGTGAACAGCATCATCAGGAACAAGGGACTTTCTACATATTCAGAAATGTCTGTTTTCTAAACATTTGCTCCCCAAAGGCCCCTCCCCTGCTTCAGTCCAATCCCATGGGCAGGCTGTGGCTGGGGAAAATATCCTGGAGGGACCTCAGAGGGGGCTTCACGGCAGACCCCAAGCAGCAGCACAGTGCTCAAGCACAATGTACCCAGCTACTACTAGAGGGTGAATGAGAGATATCCTCTTTGTGCCAGCTCTAATGGGAAGTGCATGAATGAGATTAAATATTTACAATAAAAACCACTTTACACCCTATTATTCTAGCTAGAGTTGATGCTGTGGATTGGGCAACTCTGGCTTATGTTATCTTGCAGAGCCCCCCACCTTCCCTCTTTTTTCATCTAAAAAGCTACAGTGTGCAGGATGTTTGTCCTGTCTCTCCTATAACATACCTACAGGAGATAACCCTGGGAGTCTTAGCTGTGGGTCTGGGAATTTTGCTCCTTATCCCTGGTAGCTGGGGCATATGCATCCTGCCAGCAGCTCCAGCAGGTTTTGCCCCAGTGCTCAAGAGTGGGACTCTGCAGGACACCCTACTGCAGTACCCTGCACACCCTACCAGCCTGTACACCAGGAGAGGAAAAACAGAAAGACCTTTAAGGTTTTGTTTGGCAGTGACCCAGTAGCATACCCAGCCTGGGGCAGCAGAAACCTGCTCCCGGCAGCTGTGGAGGGGCATCAGCTCCAGGGCTGGGGGAGCAGCACATCCCTGGCTCAGGCCTTGTGGCCTTGGCTGGGTTGCAACGCGTGGAAGTAGAGCTGCAGCCCGTCGTCGACAGGGTGCACAATGGGCACGGTCTGCATGGTGGGGTAGCCAGGGGTGGCCAGCTCCCAGCGGGCCGTGCTGACCAGCTCAATGGCCAGCAGCTTGAGGATGGCCTGTGCCAGCTCCTTCCCAATGCAGCTCCGTGCCCCTCCGCCGAAGGGGATGTAGTGGAAGCGGCCGGCAGCCTCCGGTCGGCCGGCACCAAAGCGGTCGGGGTCAAAGCTGCTGGGGGGGCTCTGGTAGACAGCAGCTGTCTCGTGTGTGTCACGGATGCTGTACATGACGCTCCAGCCTTTGGGGATCTGGTAGCCCTGGGGAAGGGAGAGAAGAGGGAGGAGAGGACTGTTATATTCCTGTGCTACTGGAGGGTGAGCAGAAGGTGCTGCGGACAGCCCCACTGCACTGCCCACCTGCTCTACAGTTCCTTTTCTCCCCAGCCCAACTAGGATGCACAGAGATTGCAGGTGATACTTCCCTTGAGCTACACTGCCAAGCACCACCACTGTGCAGGACTCAGGGTGCTTGCACACAACGGCAGGCAGCAGCTCTTTAGCAGCCTGCCAGAGTGCGAGGCACTTACATCGAGCTCAAAAGTCTGCAGTGCCGTCCTGTAGCCTCCAGAGACTGGGGGCAGCACCCGCAGCACCTCCTTAATCACACAGTCCAGGTAGTGCAGGCGGCTCAGCTTCTCCAGGCTGATGTCTGAGGTGCAGTGACAGCTTTGCCCTGGCGGAGCTGGGAGCTGGAGGCCAGTGCAGGGGTTGGTCCGGGGGACACTGGGCTCCAGCAGGGCACTGGGCTGGAGGGAATCTTCCTCCACTGGGGCCAGGGGCTGGCTCTGGTCCTTGTGAATGTCTTTGGCCATGGAGTGGGAAAGTGGTTTTTCTCTGCCCCTGCTCTGGATGGTCAGGGTGTCCAGGCAGGGTCCTGCAGGGCAGCACTCAGTCTGCTGGTACAGCTCATGGGACATCAGCTCCTGCCTTATTTTTTCAATCACTGAGGGGTGCTTCAGTAGCAGGAGGATCAGAGAGGTGCTTGCGCTAGCCGTGGTGAAAAAAGCAGCGAATATGAGCTCAATTGCTGATTCCTGGGAGAGGAATGAAAATGACAAATTTGAATAACATTTCAAAGTGATTGTATCTCAGACTGTTCTCACCTTTTGCAGGTTTTGTCCCTGTGCAGAGGGCCCTGGCCCCCACTCTGCTCTCCCCAAACCCACACCCATCATGGGTTGGGAGGGACCAAAGCATTTCTGTATGAACAGGACATCCACTTGCTAAGTGACTGATGTAGAACCACAGCTGGGATGAGTACACATTACCTCCAATCCAGCTCCTCTAAGATTTCCTCACAAGATCTACCAATTTTAAGGCAGCACTTTAGCATGCATTATAGCACATAGAGTGAAGTCCATTTCAAGTATTAAGCTTTTTATCTTCATCTGCCAATTCCCCTTTGCACCCAGCTTTTACTTCTCTGGCCAGGCAGTGGATATGGGCAGTGGTTTATGCACAAATTCTAGATGTGCTGGCAGCTAAAATGGGTTGCATTTGATCCATCTCCAGTTATGATTGATCTTATCTGGGAGGGAACTCAAGGAAAGAATCAAAAGCATAAAGGCCTCTCTGCTAGAGCAGATCAGCCTGGGAAGTGCTGTAGCCAGCAAGGAGCACACACCAGGCAAAGGACTTGCTTGCTTTTCAAGCTGTATGGTCTGAAGCACAGCAGAGTTCCCAATAGCTCCATAGCAGATGTATCCATAACAAGTTAGGAAGTTAACCAGCTCAGATGCATGGACCACAGCACAGTCAACTCTGTAATACGTGCTTGTCCAAGGTCAGGGGTCTCCTCACAGTCTCCCAGTCTTTGTGGGACTGTCTGCAGGGTCTATATGGAACAGCACATGCCAGGTTGCTGGGGGCTGTTTGCAGCACCCTCTGATCAACTTTTGCAAGTGGTTTTCCAAAAGTTAAGGGTTGCCCAGAACTGGTTCATGGCATGACACATCTCTGACAGCAAATGTAATGCTCAAACCTACAGCACCATCTGAAGGTGCCAGTGGCTCCACAGCACAGGGCTGGGAGTGCTGAGGCCACAGACAAAAGCCAAGGAGCAGCAGAAGGGAGGAGTACCAGGAGCTGTCTCCCTGGGAGGCCTGGGACCTGGCTGGTACTACAGAGCACTAACAGCTCCAGCCCAGGGGCAAAGAGGAGCAAAATCCTCCAGGGACATAGAGCAGTTTCCTTTCACATGACTGTGTCTGGACTTTAAATTGTTCTGACACAACTGCATCTAGAGAGGTGAAGCCACAAACACAGAGAAGAACACTTGAAGACTGAAGGTACTTGGATTCAAGTCTGATAAAGTTAAGGATAATGTAACAAAGATGACACTTTGCTACCATCCCTAGAGCCATATATTGGCTGAACTAGATGCTTTTGCCAAAGTGCAGCTCTCAAGGGCATCTTTCAGCTGAAATAAAACCCCTGGAACAACAGATCCCTGTCAACCCCTATCACACCTCCTGCAGGCATTAGCAGGAATTTTTACATTCACAAGGTAGCAGACCCAGATGAAAAGAAACCTCTCAGTTTCACTGCATGCAATTAAACCCCAAGACATTTCAATAGCATGCAAGGAATTTAGGGCAACCTCTTAGGTTTGAAATAATAGCCCTTATGCTCTTTGCATCAACCTCTGACAGTGCTGCTGCAGAAGTTGTGTCACATCTGCTTTCCCTCCCTGCTTCTACAAGACCAACAGAACCAGTGACTGGAAGGCAGGATATTCCCAAGCTTCTTCACCAGTACTGTCCCTGTCCTGGGAGGCAGAGCAGGCAGCATTACACTCAGCCAGTGACAGCATTATTATGCAGGATGGGGTTTTTTTAAATTTTCCCAAGGTTTAAAATATTTTAAAACAGTATTGTTGGCAAAGCAGTACCTTTTTAATGACCTGCACATTTCAAGGGCCCTGGTGAGTTCATGGCAGCAGTACAAATCACAGTGCATTTAGGAAAATATCTGGGAAAACTGTCTTTCCACATAATTTGAAAAAAAAGCAGATTAGTGACTAGTTTGTGCCAGTGTCTGGAGGGTCTATCAAAGACAGATATATCCACAACTCTGAGACCGCTTTGGACTTTTTATCCAATTACATGTTTCATTAAATGAGATCTCTACTACTGTTTTATTAGGGTAGAGAATATTGCCAAAATTGCAAGAATAGGCAGTGCAGTTTGCAAGTAATTTTGTTAGATACAGAAATTTTCTAACCATAAAGGTACAGAACACATTAATATATTTTAATTTGACTCAGCTGGCCCAAGGTCGCTGCCATGTCACTCAGTCCATGTTACCTTTAATATCTCCTTATTCCATTTGTGGTCAGAGCCAGAGACACGATTGACAGGGAGAGATTGTGAAATTATTCTTGCATAATACTCACGTGACTATTAGCAGAGATTAATTAATCTTAATCACAATTTGAATCTGTCAGTTATTTTTAAAAATTACATTATAATAAAACATTTTTAGGATAAATAATACAATAAATAACTATAATAAAATGTATTTAGGAATATATGCTGGTTCTAATTATATGTAATAGTTGCTCAAAGTTTTTCAGATATTTTAGATTTAGAGATTGCATTTTTACAAAGTATTTATAAAACATTAGTCTTTGGATAGTTATCCTGAAATACTTAAATAAACAGTAAAACTACCTTAAAACTATATTCAAATATTTTAAAACCATATCCAGCTGCTGTACCCATGCAAAACTGCTTCAAAACCTGTCATATAGATGCAATGTCATCTATCATTCACTGATACCAAGTGACCTGGAATGATGAATGATGCAGTACTAATGACAATTTTTTTCTCAAGATCTTTGGCAAAATACTCGTCACATTCACTTCGTGGCTTTGGCTCATCCCTATGTCATAGTCATACATCATATTTCATCATAGCAACCCATGAGCTGCATGATCTAATGAATGAGGAGGTGATAGGGAATGACCTGGAATCCACGACTCCATCCCTGGACCCATTCTGATTTATCACCTCAGAAATTTCTGGGCTCACAGCCCTGAGGAGTCCAGTGACGTGATCTACACCCTGCCCTAGGCTGGGTGCTGGGCTGTGTTTGAGATGCACACAAATAGCTCTACATATTTCCAAGACAGTGTCCTGGAGGTTACTGAGTGCACAGATGTGCAGAGCCTTAATGCAGCCACATAACCTCACCAGCATTCTACACCAGGCTGAAGGCTGGTGGCTATGAAGAGGAAAGGTAGAAGAGGCATTCATTCCCTTCTAAAAGGGTCCCCTCTAATGCAAAGAGACACAAGACTACAAGAGCATAAGAGTGTGCAGAGTTCAGGCTCCCTCGTTTGTGCTGGAGCTGGTGTCCTCGCCGCTGGTAAGAGGGGGCAGGAGCCAGCAGCTGGTGGTGGTCCCCACACAAGCCTCCTCCTGGTCCACAGCCCATGTCTCTCAAACAGCCACCAAGTCAGGAGTGGCACTGCAAGGCAGAGGTTCTTCTTACCTTTAGCTCCTGCATGGTGAATTCTTTGCCGTGCTCCTTGGCACTGTTCATTATGAAATCCAGAGCGTCGCTGTGGTCTTCTGGGTTGTTTCTCTGCAGTTTTTCCTGTATAGCCTTCTCCATAAACTTATGTAGCATGTCCCGGGCTTTGATTCCCTGTGAGAGGCACACACAGTTCAGGAGAACCTTAGGAACTGCCCCCCTCTCTAGAGAGACCAGGGGAACCCAAGTGTAGCAATCCTTAATCCCAGGACCTGTAACAGGAAGAACTGTTTAATCTGTTGCCCAGCCCTCGAGCCTTGCACAAGGCAGCAGTCTGGGGGAAAATGCTGCACATTCTGTTGCCTTGCTGTTGTGAATCAAATGCAACAAGTCCCAAGAAACTCTCTGGGAGGAAAAGACAGCATTAAACCCATGCTGCCAAGTTCAGAGGCATCTATACTGAGCAAACCTACAGTTGTGTCAGGTTCAAAAGAATCTTACCCCAAGGGACAAGACAAGGTAATAATAAAACTGAGTCCAGACAGCACAGCACGAATGGTTTTACAAGGGTGTAGTGGATAAAGACTCATTAATCACAGTCAGCTCATCTTCAGGTGTGTTGCACTCCAGTGCAGAAAAAAATCATGTAAGATATCACCAAGTCAAGTGATCAGCAATGTCTTTGCAGAGTGGGATGCATGGAGTCACAGAGTGTATGACTCTCTATAAAAATGTCTCCTGCAAAATCCAGAAGGACCAGAAATTTGAAATGAAAAATGGTCATGGCCATGGCCAGATATTGGAAAGAAGATACAAAGGCTTAGATTTGAGGTGGGAAGGACTGGACAAAGTAAACAGGGCAGGGAGCAAGGAGAAAGAACAAAGGGCCCTAAAGGCAAGTTGAAGATGTTGATCTGGGGCCAGACAGGCCTTGGCTGACCTGAAAGAGGGTAGGGAGGGATATGGCAGGAGGGATGAAAATTCATACTGGTAACAACCTGCAAAGGGAAAGTGGACGGGGAGAGCAAGAGCTTTGATGAAGAGTAGCAGGGAGGCTGGGGGAGAACTGGGACTGGCTGGGTAAGGTGATCCAACAGGGCAGAGCTCACACTGGAAATAAGAGATGAGGGAAGACCTGGCTAAAGCAGCAGGAGACTTCAGCTGTTGTAAGAGTGGAGAACCCAAAGCCAGAGGGAGGAATCTGAGAGGAAGAATGGTACACAGGACCTATACCTAGAGCAGGAGTGTGGGGAGGCAGGCAAAGAGGGGCAGAGCAGCAGGGAAGAAACTGCAGGTTAAAAGAAGCAGAGGAGACTGTCCCTCTCCCTGGGTTGTCTCTGGGCTGCTGGACTACAAGGGACCAAGGACCATAAGAGGGTTCTAAGTTCTCAGCCTGCCTGAGTTGCAGAGGGGGTTCCAAGCTGAGCTGTGCTGTGCCCACCTGTCTTTGTGCCCACAGACCCCTCTGCTGTGGGCTGGCGTGAGTTCAAATGGGGTAAGATGTGACACAGTCAAACATGATGGACTCATCAGGGGCAACATATGGGATGAGGGAGAAGAGGAGCCCTGTGCTGTACAATGAGCTGGAGCCAGTGCCCAGAGGTGTTGGAAGCCAGTCAGGAACAGGTGAGAAGTGCAGAGAGAAGGGGAAAGGGCTGGGGTAGGTAAGACACCGAGCCCTCAGACCTAGAACAGGGTGTTGCAGATATCCTGGCCCATCAGATATGCCCCTTGGTGGGCCTAGGGACAGGGGGTCTGTGCTGCCAGGGCCCAGGCCCTGCCCCCAGGCAGAGGGAGCAGTGCAGGCAGCAGTACCTTGCGCAGCCCACTGAAGGGTAGGTTGAGGGGCAGGGAGAAGAGGTTCTCCACCAGCTGTTCAAAAGTTTTGGCCAGATCCTTGAACTGCTTTTCCTCCAGGCGGAGCCCCAGCAGAATCCGAGCTGCAATGCGGAAAGTTAAGGTTTTAGCGGAGGAATAAACTGCGATAGAGCCTGGCTCCATGCACCAGCCCCGCAGCTCCCAGCTCACAACCTTCTGGATCCGCGGCAGGTAGCTCTCCAGGGCGGCACGGCTGAAGACTCTGGCCAGGATCTAGGAGGAGAAGGGGGGAAGAGAGGCAGGTAGTTAAAGCAAGGGGTACACACATGCCACCGAGGCCCAGGCCAGGGCCGGAGGTGCCGCCTGGGCTGTGTGTCCCGTCAGCGCAGCTGTGAGGCTCACCTTGCGGCGCTGGCGGTGCAGGTCACCAGTGGAGCTGAGCAGAGTATGGGAGCCCAGAATGATCTGGGTGCTTTGGGGCCACTGTGAGCTGACCAGCGTGTGCTCACCCAGCAGGATCTTGCGGATGTTCTCAGCGCCTGTCACCCGAACTACCGGCCGGCCCAGGAGGTGGGTCTTGAAGACGTTTCCGTACCTCTCCCGCCGGGAGCTGTGGAAGCGGGGGCCCTGGGGACGAGCTGCGGGTCAGCCCGTGGCTCCCGCTAGCCCCTTCCCACCCGGCCCTGTCCCCC
>JANPWX010000328.1:1496009-1583164 GCA_024734555.1 Trochalopteron elliotii | reverse complement strand
GGGGGCTGCGGCGCAGCCCCCACCGCCCCCGCTTCCCGGCCGGCAGCGGCAGGCGGGGCGGTCCTGCAGTGCTGCCGGTCCGCACCCGCCGTCGGGGCCGCGCGGATCCCCGGCCGCCTTCCCCGGGGGTAAATCACCAGTGAGTCGCGACCTGCACGGGTCCCGCGAAACCGGCTCCGATATGTGTTCCGGTGTGTGAAATTACACAGGAATACGGGTGAGGTTTATATTACTGTATTTAGACCGTCAATAACTTAAAAATACAGCGAAAATGTACATTATTTTTACACGTTCCATTTGGTTTGCATTTGTTAGACATTCTCTTAGTGTCTAAAATAGCCAGAAGGGGACAGTGCAAAGAGACCGATAGTCGGACAAAATGCTAATCCTGGGATGGGGCTGGCAGGGGAAAGCGCAAACTAACTAACAGATCCGGCACGAAACCAACAGCGGCAAACCTATTCCTTACTGCAGCGTGGGATAAAGAACCCGAGATCTTACAAAAGTACAGTTAGAAATAGTAACCCTGAGGAACAAAACCAAAACGAAACAACGTGTCACATTATAAAGAACTCAAACGGTTATTTACATTCACAAGCTCAAGATTAAATCCTTTTGGAGAACAAAGCCTATAAGTCCTAATGCTAAATAGATATCAAGTCTAGTTTTCAGGTAGTTTTCAAAGGTACTAAAAATCAGAAGACTTTTTCATACCTCCAGACTACAAAACCTGGTATACAAAATCATGTCCAATCACTTTAAGGCTAATATACATTTAATGCGGGAAAACAATAGGTGGCATCTGAAACACAAGTATCTCAATGCTTCAAAAGATTAAATTAGGATTCAACCAGAAAACAGCAACTAAGGGATCATTTCTCAAATAATTCCTACTTGGAGCAAAATTTTGGACACCATATCTGCAGATATTTAAATAACATATTTACAGTTTAGCTGTTCCATGTACAATACGATTGCGCTGGTTTTTATTGTACAACCTTATTTTTCACCATTTGTTTACAATATACAAAATAGTATTCGATCCATTAAAAATACGTACAAAGAATTGTTTGTTGAAGACTACATGTACAATCCATCTACTGCATTTTTCCTTCTCTCTGTCAAACAAAAGTCCTAACTGGTATCACCATTTGCTTAGTAGAAATAGTGGCTAAGAAACACCTCTTGGTGTGATGAGATACTGGCGATTTAAGAGGCCTATGTGTGCTGGGACATACCATTCACTAAACTCCTAAGTTGCTTTACTACAGTCTCTATTAGCTTCTGCTTGTCACGGTCATTCTTCCTGAACTGAGCAAAAATGTTGTTCTTTTTGCTGGAGTCTTTCATTCTAGAGAAATAAAAAAAGCAAATGACAAACACATTAGAAGCATAAATTGAAAAGGAAAAATCCGACGTTTTAGATCGGTTTACTACTGTTCCTCTTTTGATCTTTCTGCTAATAAGAACTGAAAGATTACACAACCTGTTCACTATGTGTTCTTAAATTAAACTTCTGCAACGTAGAATTCGTTTTAACAAATGCTACTTCACAAATAGCCTGTAAATATTAAGCAAATACCCCTTCAGCAGGACCCCGATTCTATCAATTGCCTTAGGAGAGAAGCAATTTAGAAAACCCGTTAGTATCATCTCCTTCCATGGTGAATTCAGACTCGGCGAATGGGTAAGTTTCGTTCACCGTCAATGACGGGCATCTACATTGCTGATTTCCCGTACCAACGGATATAAAAACGAAATACGGGAAATTGAGTAAGTTACAGAAACAATATTTTGTAACAATATAGGCGATACGTACCCTCTGTGAACTCTGCAAAAGACATTTTCATCGCAGGCAGGGGAGGAGAGAAAACATTGTTAGAAAGCGTATTTAAACCGCAACTGTCTTGATGCGGTTTTTACGAGCAGGTTGGTACCGGGCTGCCGGTAACGTGCCCTGCCCACCCTGCCCGCCCGTCAAGCCGGCCGAAACACTCGCACCGGCTTCACCACGGCCAAAGCCCAGCGTCTCCCTTCCCCAGAGCGGCAATCCGGGCAGCCGCTGGCTGCTCCCGCGGCCCTGGTCCCGTCGCTCCCGGGCGGGGCGGCTCCGGCTCCGGCGCCGCTTCGCATCCCGCGCCGGCAGCTCCGGCCCCCGGCCCCGCACTTACTTCTCCAGCAGCGTGAGGGCCGTGCTGGGGTTGACTCGCAGGTACTTGGAGGTGGCCTGCCCGTAGTCAGCCAGGTAGGTGGACCAGTCCCACACCATGAAGAGGTCCAGGAGCTGCGGGGGAGAGGCGGGTGAGGAAGTGCGGGGCGGCTCTGCGGAGAGAGGCCGGACGCAGCCCCTCGCCGAGCCCAGCCAACACCCCCCTTCACCTGCCCATTTCTTTCTTTAACGTCTCTCACCTCCCTCAGTGTGCAGGGAGGCGGCTGCGTAGGTTCGGCCCCAGGAGGGGATGCTAATGGCTTCATGGCTTTAGTACTAGGGAACTTGCTTTACCGTGGGGAGCAAGACAGGGATGCTCCTGTCTGTTGCTTCTCACAGTAATTTAAACGAGAGGTTCAGGTACTCTCAACGAAGTGAATTAAACGCCTCCTGGCTGCACTCTCCATTGTGACTGATCCCTGAAACTCAGCGCTAAGCCCTGGGCACACTTCTGCCCCAAACAAACCCAAACACTTCAGTGGAGGAACAAAAAGTCTCCAAGCACAGTTCTGCAGTTTCAAATCAGGTCTTTGCCTCATGATCTCAGAGCTGCTGTTCAAAAAAAAAAAAACAACAAACCAGCCTGCTTTTACAATCAGATGCAATGCCGAACCTCCAGCAGCCAGCACCCTCACAGCCCTCAAAGCCTAATTCCCCCTCCAGCATCACCGGGCACCGCTGGGCACCCTGCCCAGGCTGCCAGGGGCCAGGGCACAGGCAGCCCCGCTCGGGGACGCCTTTCCCACGGCTACCTGCGGGCCGGCGGGCCCCACTGCCATTGACGTCAATGGCGGGGCGCCCCAGCTTCCCCCTGCGTCTGCTGCCTGCCCTTGGCCTGCTGCTGAGGGCTAACAAGGGCTTGTTCCCAGGCTGTCCCGTGTTAGCCAAACCTACTGTTAAAATAAGCCTTGGGAACCACTAACAACACTTTGCCCCAGCGTGCAGTGCCTGTGGCTGCTCTGCTGAGCTGGGTCCTCAGTGTAAGGTAGAGCCCTGCTTCCCTGGAGACCTGCTGAAACAGTAATGCTGGAAAGGTGGGCTGGAACAGGATTTTGTGTAACAAAGCCACTTTAAAATTGTAACAGACATTTACATTTTTAAAATTGTGACTGCAAGTCACACCATTTTGCTATTTCAAGGAAGAACCCTGTTCACTTCAAACATTTGCTTCTGTTAAGCCAGACTAGAGCTGTTACAGCTGAGACACAACAGTAGCAGCCCCTGCTCCCACAGGCAGAGCTGCAGCAGCCGCCTGCTCCTCTGACTTCTCAGGCTACACTTAAGAGGAGGACTGCACCCCAGAGAACCTCACCTTACTCAAACTTCTCAGTCTGATAAACTGTCAGAGGTGTCCAGTAATGCTCATGCCCAAAATCATAACACCAATTTATTTACAGAATAAAAGCACAGATCCAGTCTTCGCAGCTTCAAATTTCTATGCTTTTTTGCAATTTTTTCCACTTCCAAACCACTTTCTTATGTTACTTTCAAATATAGTGTCTAATTTTAAGACATAATTTTCTAATTAATTACTCCTTCCTTATTTGTCGTGTAGTCTTTTAGGAGTAGGTAGCAGCATTTCCTGGCGTTATAATGACACACCTACTGCTCTATCATCCCAAAGACCTTCAGGGACCCTTACAAACCTCAGCGACACATTTTACATTTAACTATCTCACAGGGGTGAAAGTATCTAAAACCCAAAGAGGCTCTGCTGACTGGATATCCATGATCACCACCAAGGTCAACTTCAAACAGCTCTTTCCCACAAAGCCCTTTCTCAGGATGGACACCACCAATTTTACTGAGTTGCTGAGAACATGCCTTCAGTCATCAAGCAAAAAGACTTGGGATGGCTTGATAACTCAGAAATTAGCATCAGTTGTGAAACTCACAGCCTCTGTTCTACTGCATGTTGCTCATCACTTGTTATAACCTGCGTTACACAGCTTGTGGTGCCCAGTCCTCACAGAAGTATTTTAAAGCACAACCAGAAGAGTGGAAAAACAGGACAGGCAGATGCACAAGACAAGCTGTGAGGATAAAGCTGAAAGGAACCCAAACTATATAATCTGGTCATAAATAACTTACTGCTGCTTACAATGCTACTTGTCATGGGCTCCACATGAGACATGGTCCCTAAGGATGGACCAATATTCCTGCAGTTGTATTCAGTGAGTAAGAGGTGAAAGATTTCATTTCTTATCCCTATTGTACCACTGAAATTGAGGATTCTGGGTAAATCCTAAAACAACCCTGAAGCTCGTATGGGTGAAAGGTATCTAAAGGTACCCTCCTAGCAATGTGCAGCCCAAAGCCATTGGTGACTGACACAATTACAGTGTTGACAAGTTGAAAGAAACTTCCCTGACAATACTGCATGAGTGAGTTTCGTATGATGCTTTCAATGGTTGACCCAACTGATTGTGCCATGACTCTGGGAAATCTCAGTGACAGTGACGGCTGGAAGATTACACCTCATTTGTCACCTGCCCAAACACAGGTATGCATGTAGGGCTCTAAACAGACCGTGAAGTCTGTTGTTTTTCAACACGAGGTAGAAAAATGTCATGCAGAACATGAAGCATATTCTGTGCACTCCAGGACAGTCCTGGCCCTAAAGAATAAACACCCAAAGAGACACTATGGTCAAGGGGGTTGTACCCAGAGATTCTTTCCTGCTCCATGCATGGTCAAAGAGCTGCACGCAACCAACCTCATGCCAACAAATCTCTTAAGTTCAAACAGCTGTCATGATATGTGGCAGGTAGCTCAAAGGCCCAGACACGCAATCAAATGACACATACCACTCAGTCACAGCCCCCTTTCCTCCTTCTGTGCATCTGTTCAGAGGCTGCAGTGTGACAATCATGTCCTGGCTCTGGATTAAATGTGGCAGGGAGCTGCAGACACTGCTGGAGACCAGACTGCTGCTGTGCACGATCACGCATTGAGCATTTTGTCCTGTTCACAGCTGCAGTTCTGCACCGTGGCATACTGCTGTATGCAGTGAGCTTTGACAGCAAGTACTGCATGCTGTGGGGTGGGCAAGAGCTGCCTGGTGTGCAGCTCTTGGGATTTGTGTCCTGGCCATTCCTATCACCCGCATCTGCCCTGGCACCCGGGCTCGGTGGATGCCCAGCCCACGCAGGCACTTTGTGAGGGGAGCAGGTTGGCAAGCGGCCAGTGGCAGAGAGGACAGTCTATAGCAGAAATGACTCACTGGCCCCTGGACCACCACATGGGTGGTGGGAAATAACTTCAATCCATTCATGCAAAGTTTCACTTGAGCACAACACAACACGAAATTCACCTTCACTCCCACAGCAACAATGCAGAGGTGTTAACTCACCCATCTGTTTCAATTTCTGCTGCTCTGTTCCTTTCTGATTTACGCCATCTTTTGCTACACAAATGTGTGCCCTATTTAAATTAATCATTTTAATTCCTCTCCCTGGTACAGAAAAAGTGGAACTGTCTTGGCCACAGGCAGATGGTATACATGAAGCACAGGACAGTTTGCTAGTTCTGTGACAGAAGTTTTTACTGCAGCATCTAGGTTCAAAAATTATTAAAAGCCAAGTTAAAGCAACATTTCCCTACTCCTATTTTATCTATTAAAGCTTTCACTATTACTGAGACAATAATTGAAAATGAGATGTACTGTCTAACAAGGAATGCTCCACACTGGCATACACTGTCAAAAGATAAATATGGGCAATCAGTAGGTCCTGGCAATAAGTATTTCCCAGGTCCAAAAATCAGTCAGAGCCACAGAGTATATCACATCATACTGGTGCTATTGGCTATGACTCCTTCAAGGTTAGATTGTGCACAGCTTGCTTTGAAATGACAATAGGAAAAATGTTTATTTTGCACATGCATCTTTCTTAAGTTAACATGTATGGAAAAACTTCAGACAGAAAGGCAGTCTCCCTCACTGCTCAGAGCCCGGAGGCAGCACAGCCCATTTTGGCTGTTAGAAGGCTACTCAGTCCTACCTAAGGAGCCACCCATGGGTGTTCAGTCAGAACCAGCTTATCATGCAGCCAAAACACTGTGAAGCACTGAATAAAGTAAATATATGTATTCTGATATCCAAGAACAATGGCACTGCTGTGCTCTTTATCCCATAATAACCATGAAAAATAAGAATAAACTCAGACAGGCAATACTATACCCGAGTATTTTATAATGAAGCAGAATATGCTTCCCTAGGAACAAGGAGCAATTATTCCCTTCTGACTAGGAACAATTTGCAGAGATGTGTTTGTGTCTGAGTCATTGTGGGGAAAAAAAAACCAAAAGCACCAAAACAACAAGGAACAAGGGAGAAAAAAAAGAACAAGTTTTAGCCTTTCCTGTACACCACACAGAACATCCTATATATTGTCCACTTACTTCAATTTACACTCTACAGTCTTCCACCTTATTTAGAGGATTTTGCCTCTTCTAAAGGTGTGACATCAGGGGAACCTTTATGCAATATCCTGGAACCATGAGGGCTGATCATCAGAGACCAGCATGATTCTTACAATGTATGTGCAACAGTGTTGCTTTCCCAAACCATTACATTATTAGTCACATATATACTTCTAACATTATAGGTAACTTAAGCCTCTGGTTGCTGTACTGCACTTTTATTTTGAATTATGCTCAGTGCTTTGATTTTGTAATTTTCCCTTCATGTGCAGGTGTTTTCTAAATGCCTTTTATGTCTAACATTAAGTGTCTCTGTAGAAATAAACATCTATTGGAGAAGAAAGGTACTTACATAAAAGTTTATAGGAATTTCTCACATTTTACAGATAACACTACCATTTTTAATTGGAAGACTTCTATTTTAAAAGATACTAAATTATGTTTTGGTTAAAAGAGCTCCTGCTGTAAGACGTTGCTAGCTAACAGGATCTGTTAACACAAAACATTGTAATATTGATGCTATGAGGGGAAAACATCTTAAACTTTTAGGGACAGAACTCTGATTTCAAATAGGGTACTCTTACCTATTCTTCAAAGTTAGTACTCTATTGTTTTCCCAGTATCTAGGTGATATGGCTGTGTTTGAATAGAAATTACTCTTTATCGTTTAAGCTCACTAAAGCTTTGTATTGTATTACCTAAAGTTCAGAGCAGCTCAGGCACAGTCCTGTATTTAGGCCATCTTGTAATTACATGAGAATTTTGTGCACTGGGAGCTGCTGGAATCGACCATCCGGCCCTTTCAATGCCATTTGAGCCTCTTGTCACATCCTCAGATATCATACAGATGCCCTTTCCTTTTTACTTTTGGGCAACTGTCAGGAATAATCTTGGAAGAGAACGCAACTTTGGGAACTAGCTATGCGCAGAGTGAACACAGCAACAGACAGAAGGAGGAGACGTGAGTTTTGCAGATGGAAATGGGGCAGTGTCCATTAGACACTGTGCTGGTTATACTACAAAAATCCTAATTGTAAATCATCAAGGTATCTTAGTGCAAATTGGAATGGTGCAAGTTGGAATCTCCTCTGAAGCAGCATGAGCATCAGCAAATAGCTTTGGTTGTACAAATGGCACCAGCGATTCACGAGCTGGAGATAAAACTGAGTTGTACACTTAATTTCCTACTTACCTTTCAGTAAAGTCAAATATTCCATCCAAAGAAAAGTAATTCTTTTAATATATCACTGTCAGTTATGTCAGTTCTGGCCCACTCTCCTTGCTCATAAGCTGAATATTTCTTATGCTAAACAGTTTATTAACCCCTAATCACCCAGTTACTTCTGGGCTTGATTGCATATGTAATTACCTTTTGTCAGGTACAATTTGCCTGATAAACATGTCAGAACACTTGCTGCTTAGTCTGTTGAAACAGATAAATGCTGTCTTTCCACAGCCTTGGGGCATAATTAACAGGGAAAAAAAGGCAGTTATAAAAACACACAGAAGCTGATTCAGTGAGGCAGGAGTTCACAGCGTGCAGCCCGCCAAGGACCATTGCCCGGCCCGCTACGCTTGCCTGAGCTCTTATTGAGTTCCAGCCTGCTGTGACAGGGCAAAGGGGGCAGCCCTCAAAAACTGAGATTTAAAGTAGGTTTCCACGTGAACTTCAAAAAAGAGAGAGATGATGCCTGTTTGGAGAAAAAAAAAAAAAAGAAAAAAAGAAAAAAAAAAAGAAAAAAACAACACAGTGAAGCAGCAGATAATGAAATTGGTAGAGTCCCTGTCATCATTATGTTATACGCTCAAGCAGACTCTCTGGGATGGGACCAGGAACGGAAAAACTAAAAGAAGGCAGAGAAAAAAAAAAATGTCAGGAAAAGCAAGCCGCTCAGGATTAACTAAAAATGCTTTGTGGCATCCTTGGGCTCAATTGCTTCTGATTTCTGCCCTGTAGTGTTTGCAGGTTATGTACCCATGCGCTACGGGGAGTGCGAAGAAAGAAATCCTTACCTGACCTCTGGATAACCCAAACAGGAGATTAGCCCATTTCCAAGCAAAGCAGGTTGTCACACTGTTAGGCCAATTGCTTCTATTGACACTTTGCATAAACATCTTACACAGGGTGATCAGAAAGGACTGTTACGCCATTAATGCTCTTTTTATTTTTTTATACCTAAGTCTTACAGAATAAAGGCCTTTCTGAGTAAGGGATAACAAAAGGGTCAAAAGGTCACAAACATTCTTTTAACTAGGCAAAAATTGGGGAAGTTTAGATTCATTGAAAAGTGCAAATTGGAATTTTTTTGCGTCTTGAAACATTCCAGCACACTCAGCTTTTTCTAATTTCACTTCTAGTAAATTCATTATCTACTTAATTGTGCGTTTTTACTTTTTACTTTTAAATAAGAAAAATGCTAAAGTCTTAATTTTAGGAAATAGCAAGCTGTCTAACCTTCTCAGCTAATCAGTAATCTAAACATACTTAGACATTACCATTGAAATCCTTGTGAGGACCAGTGGGAAAATATATAGAATTTTTTCTTGAAATGGGATGACTGAACAGTCTCTCATGTACAGTTTTCACATAATTTACACAGCATGTGGTTTGCACTGTGTACAGCAAAATATTCTATATTTTCTTTTGTTTTGCTTTTGCTTTGATCAGAGATGGAAACAATCTCCCTTTAATAGTATAAAAGCCACCTGCTGGGCATCACAGACTACAGCTAATTGGTAAATTCTTTGAAATTTTGATATAATGGATTTTGACCTCTTTAATTAAAAAAACCCAAAGCCTAGAATACGGTGAACTCTTCTGGGAAATGAATAGTGCCAAGCATACACAACTGCAAGCTACACCCAATCTTTTCTTAGGAAAGAATACAGAAGTAACATTACACTTTTTTCCTCGAGGATGCAAGGCTTTTGGTCTAGAAAAAAAAAGGCTATTGCTAGCTACGTATCATTTAAGTCACTAAGATAAAGAAAGAGCAAACACATAAATATTTCAATTATTACTACTTTTATTGGGCTTTGGAGCTAAAAAGCACCAAACATGAAGGTGACTTTTTCATTTTAAACACAGTAAACTCACAAAAGCCACTTACGAATGTTCCAGTCCTCAACATTTCCTACTCCAAGGAGCTCACACTGTACCAACCCACCCCACCTTGTTTTAAGAAGGACAAATGTGTTTCAGGACCCAAAAGGAAGCTTGTCAACCAGAATCATTGCTGTTTCATAATCTCTGACATAATGTTAACCTTTCAGTGGAGGTATAATCTCATTGCTTTGGGAACTCTGAGGCAGCACTGTCTTTCTTTTGTTAAAACACTTATTTATATTCTGCCTAGCATAATGGGGCCATGGTCCATGACTGGGACTCATAGGCACTGCAGTAACACAGCTACACAACAAGAACAACACTTTTTTAATCTTTGCTTACGTTTCATGCACAACTATACATGAATATATCTTACACAGGTATACACTTATTTCCAACAAAAACCATCTGCATGACTATGAAGAGAACACCATCATTATTCACCAAGTTATGCTCCTGTTAATTAAAGCATGCACACCATGAAAGCACTTACTAAATTGGAAAACAAAACATAAAGGACCAGGATCAGAATTAAAACTGGACAAAGACAAGTCTTGTTTACCCTGAGCATTTCTTGGTTGCAAAGGAACAACTGAACCACTTAAAATATAGATACCTAAGTCCAGCTTGAAAGACAAAAAGACAGTTTGCTAACTGCAGAATAACACCATACCAACCAAACACAATTATCACCTTATCAGTAGGTGTTCATTACTGCTGAAAAACATCTTGTTTGTCTGGTTAGCAAGTCTGCCTGCCACTTGCCAAAATATTTTGTTTTATTTAGACCTGGTGACTTATTTTGTGAATGTGGTGAATTTCTGAATCCTCCCCCCCCTACTGATCACATAACTGGAATAACATACATTGGTCTTGTATTTCAAAGTGTACATTGATCTCTTGATCTGTGAACGTCTCCCTATAGTTTATGCTATTTTTCTGAATTGGTACAACAAATGGATTTTCAAAGTGATGTTATGGGGACTTAGCTATGCAATTCCCATTAGTGTCAATGGGGGTCGCAGGCTAAATTCCTAGACAATGCTTTGAAAACTGAGCCCTGGATTTTCAAAGGAAGGATAGTCTGTGTTAGAAAGGCAGTGTCTTTCAGTTTTTAAGCCACTGCATTAGAACGTGTCTTTTCCTTTTAAGCACTATGCATTTAGAAATTGTGTCTAAACTTGGGACATTGAAATGTTCACAAGAATGAAACAATTTTGTATTTAAATGCTACCATCTGTTTCAAATTTAGAAGTGAAATTGTATCTGTCACAATCTTGAATGTTGGGATACAATCTTCAACACATTCATAAATGTACAATGTATAATGTTATGACAGCTGAACCACTGGGATTTGTTGCTATGCTAAGAAAAAACAGAAGTTATTTGTATTCATATATCTTTTGTAAGAAAAAAAATCCTTGCAAAGGGCAGAATTCTTTCCTAAAATTTGGACTTTGTGGTACACTGAGAGATGCCTGGTCTTGTTACATTCAAGGAATTTTTTTTTATTCTTTGACACTTCAAAATGAACTTAGACCTGCCTATAAAATAGAATGCTTGCTGTTGAAGTCACGTGAACAAGCTTGTTGCTGTTACCATAACCAGAAAAACACTCACAATGTATAATTTTACAAATCCCATTAAAACTTCAAGCAGCCCAAGATGTAACATCTGAAGACACAGAAAAGTAGTTTCTGAGACAAATATAAATAGCTAGGCCCTATGAAACACACAACATAGCAACAAGTAATACCTCTTCAAAGAAGATTTGTTTAATTACAGTGAAAACGTTTATTATTAAGTGTGTTGTTCTTCATCATTAAAGAATAAGCTGGACTAGTAGCAAAAGAACCATCTTTTGAGTCTAGAAGCAGGGAAGAGTTTGAAAAGCAGGAGCCTGGCAGACAGTCAGGCTCCAGAGGGCACGGGCTCGGGCCAAATTGCTCCTGTCAAGCGTGTTAGTCCGTACACAAAGTCCCTTCAGACAAAGCATAAAACTATGTCAATACCAAATTTTGTGTGGATTAAAAATTGTGCATTATGCAATGGTCAGGTCATTCACCATTTTTTCTGGTTTTGAGCTCCTGACGCAGAGGTGTACATGCTCAAACAGCACTAGGGGTGACAAGTGCAGCCCCCCAAAACAGACCTTCTGCCGCTCACCTGAATGAGACTGTTAAAATTATGAAGCATTTAATATAGCACAGTTTAATCTCAGCTGGCATTTTCACTTGGCTTCTGGTTGTTTTTTAAACACAAGTTTGCCAGGAGTACTTAAATACGGACATCTACCAAAAAGAAATTTTATAGTTTAGTTTACAATCTTTCATTTTCTATAGGCACTTCTTTTTTACTTGCACTAACTCACAAAAGGTTTGCTTTAAACTATTCACTCGTCTATGAAATAATGCTGTAAACAACAGCACATGATGAAGCACAGTATCCTAAAATAAGCTTCCTGGGGATTAAAACTGTATCATTTGTCTCAATCTTTCCTGTAAAAATCCATCTGAGATGATTCACTATAAAAACGCCATCAAAAAGTTCAAAATCTACAATTAAATTTTAACCATCTTCTCTGGTTTAGAGGTGGGTCTAATTTAAATTAATCTGATTTGGTGTAACTAGAAAAAAATTCAAACACAAAACACATCCACTTCCATACTGAACACTCTTGTCCCATCTGTCACATTTAAGATTTAGCACTATCCATATGAATAACTCCAGATGCCTGTAGTCTTACAAGTATGTATATACACCATACCACAAGAAGTCAGTATCTCACAAATGCTGGTTCTAACTACCCCAAAACTGTCCTTCTATACACATGCATCTAATCTAGACAGTCAGGCTGCTGTACCCTAGAACTAATCATCTGCAGTGGTCTGCCCAAGTATACAACTCAGAGTTTAAATTTCAGTCCAGTTACTTCTAGGATTGAAGGAAGGAGCTTTAGATACAGAGCCCTGGCATGCAAATGCAAACTGATGCCTATGGGAAGACAAGTGAGCGTGGCACAGCTCCATGGCATCAGCTCTGTGCTTACAGAGGAAGAGAAGATTTCAGCTCTCTGTGTGAAGCTGCAGCTCAAAAGCAGACCCAGGACACCGCCTGTGTGGGCACTGCTGGGAATTAGGGATTCAGTGAACAGGGCATCTCCCTCTCCCAACTTTCCCGTCATTTCTTGTCACACTCTAACTTGGACAAAAACACCAGAGAAAATGACATCTATGAAATAAGCTGAAATTACATTGCTACAGAGATTGATTCAACTTAACAGGAGGATTTACATCAGCTCTATAACGTTTATGAGCACGCTGGAATTTGCAGCAGTTGGTCTCCACGAAAGTCCATGATCTGCAGTGTGTGCTGTGAATCGTGTTATTTCCACTGAGATAACCTAAGGTTCTACAGCAGGTAAGGAGAAACAGTTTGGTTCAACACAACAGAGTAATTATTTTTTAACTGACAACTTTCTTTTGGCTTAGTTTCTTTTAGCATCTGTGCGTTTCTTAAAAGCTGCACATCTAAAATAAAATAAATAAATAAATAAATAAAAAGACAGCCACAGTGTGCCGGATTCTTCTCTTAGGCAGCCAAAAAACCACTTAGAATTTTATATACAAGGTGTCTCTCTGAAAAGCTTCTGCAGGAAGCAGATACAAATACAGCAACTGCTCAATAAAGCATCTCAGCTGATTTTGAGTGCTGAGCTAGAGTAAGTGAAAAGTCACTAAAATTCAAGACCTAACAGGCCACAAAACATAATAATTCTGTTTGCACCCCTAAACAAAAACCCAGTGCAATCCATAAGGTGCAGATACTTAGAGATGTGGCCATCATAAGTTTACTGTAAACAGACAGTGATTTCTCCCAAAGTAGTGCACTCAGGGTACGGCTGCATAACCACCCTTTAGAGCAGATGAAGTTACATCCCTTAGGGAAAGCTATGCTAGACCTGAGAACCTCTGGACAAGGAATTCTACAATCAGCAGCTCAGGAATGTAAATAGAGACAAGTTAAAAAGAAAGCCAAAATCACTAGACAAAAACTTTCATATTCTTTCATGGACAACCTTCACTTTTCTCTTCAGCTACAAGATAACATTTACTTCCCTATTTATATCTATCGAATGACTCTCAAAACATTTTAGCAAATACCATAGCCCATATAAAATCCTGGTTTTGTTTTGTTAACTTGCCTAGAAAACTTGGTTTAACAAAGGCTTCCAGGCCCAGCAAGTTGCAACCTGGATACCTCTAAATTTCCTTTTTTAATTAGGTTTTTGCAAAAGATCTTTCTCCTCTGGCTGTTGTTTGCAAACATTAGGAAAAATCTCATTCTGCTTAAAGGCAATAATCCAATAAAATTTCTTTTCCAAGAAATACATCTTCAAGAAATTATTCTGCTTAGAAGATAGTATTTTTCCTTTAGACTTTGCATTTTCTCCTCAATTCTATAGAAAATATTTTCTTTAAATGTTTTATCTAAAAAAATATTTCTTATTATTTCCTTGGAAGACCAAGTAAATACAAATTATTTTATATGTCATTTGCAATAATTACTCTTCATATTTTAGCTCCAACAGATCCCAGTACACCATGGCACTTTTGCTGAGTAATGATGGCAAAATTCAGCCTGTAATGCCTCCTGCAATTTGAAAACATCTTCCCTTGATTTTACTTGCCACTTTGAAATGTTATCCCTTTCTAGTGAGTAATCCTGTGCTAGATTCTTTTGCTTCTTAAACGAACATTATTCTCACCCTTTATTGACTGACCAGATCTATTATCACATGTAATCAGTGTTAATCCTCCAGTAATTAACACCCTTATTAAAGTAATTTTAACTCAAAGAAGTTTAAATCGCATTATTGGTTTTATTTAATTAAGCTATGAGGGCTGTTTTACAGTGTCATTTTTTCAGCTTGTGCCTTTTCTACCAGTTACACCAGGTGTCCCCTGCAGCTGCCACACCCTGACACACACAAGCCACTACCACCACCACCCCACCCCACACAGTTAGCAGGGCATTCCTGTCTAGGAGTTATTCAACATTATTCCATTTCACTGGGAACTTTTTCAAATATTCTGCATGTCAATGGACGCAAGACGTAGACATTATCCTAAACATTTTACCATTCCAAGAACTGTCATTTGGATGTGGAATGATAGTACCACATTCACCCTTCCAGAGGACTCAATATCTTGTTAGTGCCTAAAGAGAAAGAGCCACTTTTAATGTCCTTTCATACATCCTAGGCAAGGGCAAACATTTTTCTTTAAACTTCAGACTGGAAAAAACCCCCAGAATCTGAATGCACTGAGTTGTGCCACTTACAACAGCCACTTTTTCTGTTACTTTGAAAATAAGTCAGGTTTTTAAATTGGGGTTTTGTGTGTGTCCTACTGCATACTCCTTTCTATGGGAAAACATCTGATTGCCTACACTGTTTTACAGATCTCAGGTAAGCTACTCAACTGACACATTTGACACAGGGTCAAAAGATGAAAACTGTCTTCTGGTTTAACTGCATCAAGTTACACTGTGCACTCTGGAAGAGTGTGGGCTAATTATGTGTCCTTCTGAACAATTTCCTGGAGGCACACTACTGAAACTGGGAAAGCTTGAATTCTCCTGGGAATAAGGCAACCTGATGGTTTTATGGACTTTATACACCATTAACTGTGTACTGAAAGGGTTTCTTTTCTTTGGATAAAAACATCTCTTCAAATTTCTACTGTTTAAAAAAGAAACGTTCTTACTTGGTCTCAGCATAAACCATGGAAAATTATAAACACAGAAAGAAAACGGTAAGAATAATAAAGTACATTTACAGACACAAATTAACTTTTTATCTTCTTCCCCCTCATCCCATATTTTTATGTTCTTCTTATCTCCCCATCATCTAGTGCTTCCATCTACTACCATATTTTGTTTTATTTCTGCATTTCTGTTATTATTCAGTCTTTATTCACACCTTCTGTAATCGCAGTGTCTTTTAAGTTGCACTATTCCTTTGCTACTAATGCTCTAGAGAAAGTCCTCTGCAAGGAGGACACAATCTGTAAGTGAATCTTCCATGTGAACTTTGTTATTTCAATGTTCTTTAAAACAGCACTATTTGTAAAAGGATAAATTGCTCCAAACCTGACACACCCATGAGAGCCATAAACGTTAGCATATATGATAAGCTGGCTCAGACATATTGCTTACAGTACAACTAGTGCACTTCATTCAGAAACCAATTACAACAACCCAGGATGAAATTTAATTATTTCTTTTGCCAGCTATTGCTATCGTTGTATTAACTTCATCTCCCAAATTTCACTGACTGACAGAAGGCTGTCTAGCTGGACAGAGTAATACCCTTTAATTTGTATTTCTGCAGTTCTAAGACAGCTAACTGCAGATCAGAGTCACATTATGGTACATCCTATACAAACACTTTTGAACATATGACCTTTTTTCCCCAAGATATTATGATCCAAATGAATAAACAGTCATTAACTATGTTTCACCAATTCACATAATTGTCTTACTATGTCCATACAATTCCTTGCTTGTGTTGTTACTGTTCTGAAGCAGAGAAAAAGTCTTGTTTTCCTGGTGTAAAAGATTCCTTTGATTTTATTGGATTTTATATTTGCCCTGCAGTGACTTCCAAAGATGAGACGATGACTTTTCTTTTTCACAGAGGAAACTAGCAAAAGGAAGAAAATGGGGTATTCTGTCTGCTGCATGTCATTGACAGATAAATTAGAAAAGGAATGGAACCTAAGTATGTTGATTGATGCAACTGAAAAAAATACAGAAGGCAAATCTGTAGGGTTAAAGGCTTAGTAGTGCTGCTTAGTACATCCTACATACCAGTGGTACTACCAGTTAACATAAGGCTGGAGAATGTAAGTGATTTTGGGGCAGAAATTACTTAACACATTAACACAGCTACCAGTACCATGGCTCCTCAGTGAGAGACCAGGTATTAGAAATTTCAAGAGAATACAAGTAACATGTAACTTGAAGGAAACCAGTAATTTTCTTCTCTTGTGTCACTCAATTAACAATCCTTATTCATTACTCATAGGAACCACATATATTGCTCACAGAATTCAGAGGAAGTACTGGGGAGATGGGGGCTCCAAAACTGAACTCCATCCATCAGCTCAGCGCTACAGAAGGGCCCAAACACAGGGGTGGAGGTCTTGCAGCAACTGGCTGTCAGCAGGAAGACAACAGCTTGATATAATGCATTCACAAATTTTGGGAAGTTGTGCACCCAGATCTTTCTTCCTTGCACATATATAATTTCTTACATGACAATGGCAAGGACTGAAGGGGAGCAAAACTGCTAGCAGAAGAATAACTAAAGAGAATCTTCATTTCATTGAATAGCTTTCACTCAATGGTATGTGTATCAGTGACTCAAAGGGTAAGTAGGATTTTACAAATATAATAGGCACATCGATCAACTTCTAATTCAAGGAAGATATTTGTTAATTGAGAAATTATCTGGAAGTGAACCTTCTGAAACTTTCCTACCAACAGGTCCTTCTGCGAAAGAACAAAACCTCCAGATAAAGTTTATTTAGTGCCTTCTCTCACAATGTCATTGGACACAGCTGCTTCAAAAAATGTTCCATGGCAGTTATTAAAGAAATTTAGTCTCACGTCCAAGAAAACGGAAGCCTTTGGGTTCTAACATTATGTGCAGACTGTTCTTGGGATTTCACTTCAACTACCAAGGATAAAATTTAGTTCCATTTGGGTCCCAGTCTTATAAGAATTTCCTCTGTAACTATGGGATGAGCTTTCTTGAACTGAAAGGTTTTCCAGAGAGATGAAGTTTTCATCATAACAACAACTCTGTAGGTTTTGAATTAATTGATTAACTATTTCTAAACTGTCTTGCAAAAGTAATGATGATCAAGAAGAGCTAAAAGCTGATTAAATGTGACAGTTGGTAGTATTCAGACAGGGATTCAAATATGTCCATCTAAATAGTCTTGACAGCAGCTTTTGCCAATTTTTCTTTTTTTTTTTCTTCATATCTGCTTTGATCAACCTCTCCAGTGAAACTTTTAGCGATTTCCATGATGGTAGCATTTAGAAGATGAAACTCCCCTGCACAGTTCTAAGTCAAGTCTTTTGCATGCACAAATGAGATCAATAAATGTGATTTCCTGTCTCAGTTCCCAAAACTATACATTCATTTAACAACAACAACAACAAGTGCCCTAAGGCTTATGTTCTTATTCACAGACTGTTATCTGCAGGTCTCTAAGTCAAGCTGAGTCAGTGTTCCACAAGTTCTGTGTAGTTTCTAAATACACAGTACAGATTTCTGGTCAGCTTACTTAGTTCTTGTGTGTATCTTGTTAAGCGAGAGAACTCAGAGAATTGTATCCCATAAATTAACTAGCTTAAAAAAAAATAAGGAATTTTCTTATTTTTTATAACTTCCATGATGTAGGTACCGATGCCATTCTTTACTGTTGATTAGGAGATGGCAGTCTGTTTATGCATTATACCTTTACACCTCAAAGCCTTTTGTGTACAATATACTATACTTTCCTTTGGAGAAACTGCTAAGGTTTTTGCCATAAATGGAATGGGGTATCTTGTGGCCATATGTATATAAGTTTTGTTAAGTGAGGTATTGCTAGAGCTAGTAAAGTGAAGTAACAGCATTTGTACACTGAGGTTTTCAAACCCGTTTTCAAGTATGCCCTCTCATTGTTAGTACACCATGATCTACAGCAAAAATCTGGTACATGATCAGCATGCTATTTACACTTCTCTGCTGAAAAAGAGGCATTTAGATGAACTGGATACAATCTGGTTTGCACTGAATTTCATGAATGATTTAATATCCCAAAGAATACACAGACACCGAATACCTGGCATGTGTGCTTTTAGTTTCTGGCACTAACAGGGTAGGAACAGTTACTACCAGGAAATTACTAACTTGCCATTCTGCTTTGATTCTGCAAATCCTTATCAAGATAGTGAATCCAAAGCCATGCTTGTTTTTGACCCCCTGCTGCTAATTTCTGTGCATTTGTTTCCCAAGCTTCCTAATTCTTACCAGCTGGCAGGAAGATCCCATCCTAGTAATGAGCCAGCTTGCTTCTGTGTACAGAGCACTGATTGAGATCTTCCTCACAAATATCTATACACACAGCTTGTGATCTGAGCCTATTGTGATTAACTAGAGGCTTTGCAGAACCTAGCTGAGAAGGAGAAATCAAAAGTAAGAGATTCCATTGGGGAATATAAGTACTCATAAACAAGTTGTCACATTTGTGTGAAGAATTCCTGTTTACTTGGAAAAATACAGTACTCTGAAAAAATATTATGTCTTCCCTGCAAGCCAGATAACACACATTTTGCTTGCAGTCATACTCAAATAACTGTCATCTCAAACCCAGAGATGCATATGTATTTTACCACTGTATGATGCAAATACATGAGATATTGAACCTCGAGTTGTGCATGTTCTGCTCACAGTATGTCTCGAGCCCTCCTGCCTTAGTGCCAAGTCAGCTTACAGAGAAGGGAAAGTCCAGGAAGAATTGCCTTCCTCCCCCAGCAAAGTGAGGATCTATGCTCTGAAATCCAGGGAGATGCAACTCCTGTTTTGTTGCTGTCTGAAACCTGAGCCCCTTTCTTTAGCTAAATAAGCAGCATTGCACCAAAAACTAGAGAAGCGCAAATCCCATTACATAGCACCCTGAGGCTGGGCTTCATGTTACAGATGTAACATGCTCCTCTGCTTGTTCAGAGAAGCTGGGGAATGCATAACAGGGAGAAAGGGATCAGTAAGCATTGTGAAAGAGCCTCTGTGAAGATGAAAGTCTCAGCAACCATTTCCCTCAGGAAGCAAAAGATGAAATGTTCTATACTACTTTCTAATTAAAAATTCAAACTGTTGCCTTATGAAAACAAATGTTACTTTTATCTTCAAACTCTGAAGTCTTTAAGACTTACTCCTAAACATACTGTTGGGGATTTCTCCCTCTTGAAAACTCCTGATGTTTTTTCAGTTCAAGACTCCTTCTCGGAACACAGTTCGGGGTGGGTGTACCCCACTAATTCCAAAGCCTAGGTACTATGTGGGCTGGCAGCCTGTAAAGGAAGCCAGAGCACACCTTTAAAGCCTCCAGCCTCCAAGAGTTACGGCAAACAAATTTGGCAACAGGCTCCAACTTATTCTCTGAGGTCTACTGAAGGGCTCAAGAGCATTCTCCACAGGGAACACAGATGCCAAGAGCTTTGGCAGGCTGCACGTTTGGGAATCGGAGACAAGCCAGAGTTGAAATGTAGTTACCGCCACAGGAAATTAATTCAAATTAAACACTGCAAACATAACACTGGGGAAGACTGAACTGTCACCCTGCCCTCAGTGGCAGAAAATCCTGGGCCTGGGTTTGAAGCCCAGGGGTCTGTTACTCCTACCTACATGGAGTTACTTCTGAGTTTATCAGATGGACAATGCTATGTCTCAGTAATGAATGGGAAGAAAGAAGAGGGCTATATTAAGTAGTAATAACAATTTCCTCTTTCAAATAAACTTCCATTACATTTGTTGCATGGAACACTACAGTTCACAAGGTTAGTAATATTTCTCACCAGAAAACATATTAAAATATATATGGACAAGCAACCCAATAAATTATCAAAGATTTGGAATTAGAAGAAAATATATTCTACTTCTAAATATCAGGTATCAATTTGCAGATGGAATACACATTGAGTACTGCCAATAACTTCAGTTCATAGAAGTGACACATGCTTATTTACACACATCATCAACAAAAGTCTGACAAAAATGTATCTTCTAATGTTTCTATGACAAATTACTCTCTATATTAGTAATATTGATTGCATCATGACTTTGTGTCCAATTTATCTCCAACAGAGAAAATACAAAGAGAAACTGCTGAAAATCTTCTAGATTTTCCCCCCATGCTTAAAGCAGAGCTTATGGACATTGTTGATCACAGCCCTTGATCTCCCATCTGAAGGACACCACTATCAGACTGTAAACTCTGTTTGCCATGTGGATGGAGATCCTGCTACTGTGGTTGCCTAACTCTGGAGTTACCAATAGCATATGATTTTTTTCACTTGAGACTGCTGCCCCGTGCAGGACCAACACTGACAGCAGCTGGAGGGTGTTAACAACATGCACTTAAGTGCCAAAAGAACAGAGATAAGACACAGTTCTCCTCAACCCAGCAAAATAAGGAAATTCCACAAACCATCAAGCTAGCTGAGTACTTGTCTGAGATGAGACAGTAGAGGAAGAAGCCCCTAAGCAGTGCTGACGGTGGAGAGAAACATCAGGAACAACTTGTCAAATCAAAAGTGAAACAAAGTCAAGCTATGTTGGCAGCTTAGTTATATCTCTGCAGGAAATTATTTTATTTCAAGAATAGGTATTTATTAGTACCCACTTGGCTAAGAATCAGGACATTTGGCCTAGGACAGCAACTGCTGAACTCTCAGCCTACCACAAGGTTATTGTTCTTGTCCAATCCATACTACACTGGCTCTCTCCAAAGAATAACACACGAATTATAATACAGATGTCTTATTCCCACAGTACTTAAGTGTACAGGACATACAAGAAATTGCCTCACATTCCAAAACTGTAACCCTAGTCGTTAGGCACTAAAGAACAGAGCACAACCAGGAAAAAAATTAATTCCTGTCAGAGGCTGTGCTTCCTCCTCGGAGATGATCCAAGTAGGACAAATTAAGACCTGTTTACTTTAGAAGGTTAATTCCAATTGACCTAGGATCTGAATTGGTAGCAGAATCCCCCAAGTTTATTCCCTCTCACTTTGGACCACTGCACTATTTACCCAGGTTCCCTGTACAGATAGTAGCAAGAAATGATTGTCAGAGAACAATGCAAGTTGCAGGAGAGCTGGGTCATCTTCACAAGATGCCAGAGACCAGTCCTGTAAAGCAGCACATGCCACTTTGATAATTGCCTTGCTGAGATGGCCCCTCAATGGCATTACGGGGTCAAAGGGTGCACATAGGTGTGACCTCAGGTCATATGCTAAGACAAGTGGCATAAGGTATGACACAATCACTGCAGCTGCACAGAACCATGAATCTGCCCTAATCTTCTACCTGCTAAACTAGCTGGAGCTGCAAGTTTCTTTCTAGATGATGTGTGATCAGCTAACCCCACCAAGTCACCTGTGTAAGCTGCTGAGATACTGTGATTGTGGAAATAGCACAAAAATATTGACTAGGGTTTCTTCAGATTACAAAGATCTTTAAAGAGCATGTTAAGTATGCCAAAAGCCTAAGTGGAGAATAGTAGAAAGAGACAGAGGCGGCTCAAACGGGACATTGGTAAGTGCTTGCTCCTTTGTGATTTCTGTGCTCTTAGAGCTTCCTGCTACTAACTACTGCTGTCTTCTTAGACACAACTCTTTCTCATGCATCTGTTTCTGTTTGCCCTTCCATGTCTGTGGAAGGAAGAAGGGAAGTGGCCTTGCTGGGGACAACACGCGGCCTACACATTGTCCTCAGGCAAAGACAGAGGATCAAGAACTGTTAGGTTGAAAATACCTATGGCAATTCTTTTCAAAGCACCTCCTCCCTACATGGTAATCATTCAAGTGTAGCTCCTCTCTCTGTCTTCCAAGCTGGCTCCCTGTAAGTGGCTTTACTTCATTGGTAAAACGTGCTGTAATATCCTACTGCCCAATCCTCATTAATCTCACACATTGCACTAGTACAGCACAGAGTGAGTAGCTGTTGTTGAGATAACTGGCTTCCATTAGCAACCATGTGATTGGCAGGACGATAAAGTCTTTTCCCTTGCAGGTCAGCTGCTTTTTAAGAAGAGGGCAATCCTGCTGATCCATCTTTTAGCCACAGTCTCTCACTGAGTCCCAAATCTCCTGCCTTTTAGCTTTGATACGGTTCAAGCTTTCCCCCTTGTATCAGCCCCTACCTGTCATCAGCTCCTCTGTACCAAACAGCCAATATCAGGAGTTTGACCTCAGGGCACAGTCCGGGTGGGCAGGTAAAACCTGACCACTGGACCTACTTCCTTATCTTTCATATCCTGCAATTCATGAAGAAGTATCAAATTCAAACTAAAAAACAGAAGCATGACCTTTTATAAGAACCTTCTGAAAAAGGCTCTGTTGCCTTTCTAAGTATTCTTGAAAAGAACTGTCATCTACCCTATTAAGACAGAAATGGATCACAAATAAGGAGAAGAGGGAAAGCACTGAAAATTCTTACTAAATGGTAGAAGTTTTTGATGTGTGCCTGCAATACCTTTTGGTGATGCGCACAAAAATATAGTAAAAACCAAAGCAACCCAAATATGCTAGAACTATTCTACATTTGCAAGCTTCAGTTCCAACCCAATAAGAGAACTGCCCAAACTTTTCCCGTTTTTAAAGTACATTAACTCAATTAAATTCACATGACATACAGAGAATCCTCTACAAAGTGCTTGAGAGAATTCTAAATATAAGTTACTAACCTAAGCTAAGAGCTATCATAAACAACATAGTACCTATTTAAGTGACATACTCCCCAGTTAGTGCTGAAAACATAAGAAAATCTTTATTTCCTGTAGCAGGCATGCACAAACCCTGCCTCTTGCATAGCTGGAAATCATGTTTTCCCTTCAAGCAAACGTCGCCTCTGCAAGGATTCCACTTAGGTGGATGACAGAAATGGTGCCAAAATCTCAACGTCCTTTCCCTTCCACTGAAATGATCTATGTACAAACTGGAAGATATTTAGTCTCTTTCAAAACTGACAATAAAAAGAGAGTTAAAAAGAATCCAAAAGAGGAAGTCTGCTAATCAAGGCAAGACTTGTGGCATGAACAAATCTTGCAGCCATAATCCTGTATCCTTCTCACACAGTATACACTTATTCCATTGTAGATATTGCTCATTATTATATCACTGTGAGAACATAACAGAGAACCCTAGCTTTTAACCTTTTCATTCAAAAAGACAGTTTAATGAAGTCCTTTCTAACTACCAGGAGAAATCTGAATACTTTCACCTCAAGAATCTTCCCTTCTGAAATGCCCTTTAATAATCTTGCTGTGAAAAACCTACTGAATTATTAAAAGCAAAAATAATCTTACTATATAGATAATTTGGTATAGAATTCTTTCTATTTTCTCTTATTTTTTAATGACTATGATAGGCTCATAATGGTGCTGAAAAATATCACTAACATCTGCAGAAGGCTAGAGATCCTCCATGTGCAATTAATGATTCATTTCACTATTTACATGATAGTTACAATTTTGTGAAATAATAAATCCTTTGTAAAAGTTAACTTCAAGCGTGAAAATGTTTTGAAGATCACTTGTTATGGTGGTTATAATGTCCAAATTTACAAAGATTTTAGTAGATTTTAGTCTGGGAAAACCTTACTTTTGGCAAGATCTGTGGAAAAGTCCTTCCAATATTACAGCATTTAAAATTAAATTAAATTTTATGTAGAATAAAGATCATCCAGTGGAAATAAAGCTGCTTTCCAACAGTTTAAAAGAATTCCATGTAACAAATTCAGGAAGGGAAATGTTATATAATATGATGCCTGATTCTGCTATCAGAGAGAAGTTTTGTAGACAGGAGCAAATGCTCAGAATGAAATCAGACCAGTACACACCAGCATAACACATACTCTCTTGCAAAAAGGCGTCACAAGCTCTTCACAGAATTGTCAGGACCAAAATTCAATCCAATATTCCTGTAACATTACTACCAGTAGCACAGTGCCCCCTAACCACACACTGGAGAAACAGTTTTATGCTACATTTCAGGGAATAGTGCCACTAACAACACTTCAAATAACTGCTTTCCACAACTAATTACATGGGAATGCAAAAACATGAAAGGTTCTTGAATTTAATAACTTCAGCATTGGTCAGAAGGGGAAATTAGTAGGATAAAAAACACCAACTAGTGTCTTACTTGTCTGAGGTCGATGAAAGCTAACTGCAGGGTGTCTCCCTGGAATCCTGGCACAGGCTCAGAACTAGCAAACACTGCAAAAAAAAGGTTAAAATATTACGGATGTAGAAGGTTTTTTTAATCTAACAGAAAAATCAAGTTCTATGCAATATAAATGCTAGGTAGCATAGTTTCATAGGAATAGTTTAATAACTCACAGTGATTAAACACAAACAAATCAAAAAACAACCTTTTGACAGTTTTTCCAATAATCCTAAAGAATAATACTTTTAGGAGTATTATTAGAAATTTTGCTTAAAATTCTAACCCAGTAGTAATGTTATGGCCACAGAAACCAAGATATTTTTTAGCCTGAGGTACATGATTACTGAAGAATTTCAAAATAATACCAATTCCATGGCTGTCTCTGTATTTTCAAACATCTGCCTTTGCTACAGCATCCATGCTACAAAACCACCACCTCCAGCGAAACAGCATTAAAAAACCAACACTAAGGAGGGAGTCAGCTTTATGGGCAGACAAAAAGTAGAAAGCCCTATGTGCCACTGTCAGAGCAGAGCTGAAATGCCTGCTCAAGTCTTTCAGCCTGCTTATCAGTAATAAACTCAGTTTGGACCCACAACTGGCTTTCAAAATTGGTAGCTAAAAATATATTCATAATACAAAAAATGGCAACACGGTAAGTGAAAGAAAGTCAGCTATTTATTTAAATCAGGAAAAGATCAGTAGTTGTTAAAAATAAATACACTTTTTGTTGTTATTATCCTAGTCACAAGTTAATAACAAAGACAACCAACCACTACCTCACATCCCCACTCAGGTTAGATATCTTATTTCAAAAGAACTTAAAAGAATATTTTTCTTACGCCCTTCAGGTAGAGGTCCCAACAAAACAAAGTAGATACTACTGCAACAACTATAGAGAAGCATCATCTGAGGCAGTGAAAGGTCATATTTTTTTCCAAGTTTGAGAAATAGGTCATTCAATGGTAGAGGAAACAAAACATATGGATCCAATTTCCAGACCCAGTGCTAAACTCTACCGTTCCTAATACGAACATTTAGAAGAAATATGAAATCCTTAATATATTGTTTTAAACAGCTAGTCAGAAAATGTGGATTATGTGGAGGTAAAATCCAGAAAACCACTGGTGCCTGAGCAAACCTGATGGTAAAATAATGGCTTGAACATTTACGTCTGAATGTATGGTTTCAACTTAAAGCAGACTAATGAATATAGATCGACTATTTCACAAGTCTAAAAATGACTATATGGAACACAATTTTAGATAAAAACTCTTAACTTAAATGGTACAAGAAACTACTAGGACCATCTCAGAATACTTAAAAATAGCTTAGTAATAGATGGATGTAGTATTAGAGCAGCAGCTTTACCAGTAGAAGGAGAATTTATTACTTGTATTACACTACTGCAGAAGTTATTTTATGAGAGTCATGTAATAGGAGAATGAATTCAAATGCAATACAACTTTATTCTTTATCAACTAAAGAAATAAAAAACAGCAATCAAATGCCTTAGGGAGACCACCGTAATGTCACAGACAAGTGATGTCACAGACAAGTACTGGTAACACTGGCAAATGCTCACTGAATACTGTATTCAAGGGTGAATTTTAAATTGTCTGGTCTTCCTACTTTATAAGTAACACCAACTATCTAGAGGTATTTTCAGGAAATTTTAATTGACCACAAACATGCCTTTAAAAAAGAAAAAAGAAAGCTAAAACAAAACAGTAGAAAAAACATACCTTACACTCAGTATTTATGGGGAGAGTTTTCTCATAATAAACCCCTTACATCAGCAAAGACAAATCAGCCTGTACAATCACCAACCTGCAGAATTACAAATATGCCTAAGCCTAGGAACCTTAGGCACCCTTCTGAACAACCTAGGCTAAAGCCCTATGTGTCTACATGGCTGTTTACTGGAGGTATTTCATGGCCACTAAGAACACCCTTTCCTAAGGACAGTGAAGCTGGGCTCTGAGGTCAGCCAAACCCAGAGTTTAAAATTGAACACCACTCTCCAACAGGGAATCCTAAGCAAAGCTCCACAGCAAACAGATGAGAAGAGATATATGAGTTGTGAGCCATGGCAGCACATTAATGAGGAGGATACACATGATGGTCAGAAGGGATTTTTTCTACACTCCTTAAACCAGAAAGGTAATGCCCATTGGATCATCTGATCTGATCCTAACTTTCTGTTCATACACAGTACACTGCAACCAGCTTCTACCACCAGAATCTCAGCTCTTCCGGCCACTCCACAATTGTAGCTAGCACTGGGAGAAAGAAGATCAATGACAAAAAAAGGATTACAGAACTGAAAAGTAAATATAACTGAAAAGTGTGACCTTCAAAAAGTCTTTTCAGCTAGCTTTTAGCACATTATACCTCAGGACATACCCTCCTACAGCAGAATACTCTTACATGCCACAGGGCAAATATTTGCATCTTTTCTCTGTTCATCAGGCAAAGAGAATTTGGAATTTATCCTAATGCATTAAATAACGCAGAATAATTTTGTTTCTCTATGTAATACCAACCAGTATTGCAGCTATAGAACAAGAAGTACACCACATACCAAACTTAACTGTTGTATAAGCTTTGTTCTCTTAAACTACAGTTTTACATCATGAATGCACTTACAACATTAGGGACACTCATTACAGCACAAACATTTATTCTCACATTTGGAACACTCTGACAGGGGACTACAATAGAATTTATTTCATTATTATAATTTCATGAGTTCAGAGGGCAAAAAGATAATCTACTTATGGTAACAGTCAGACAGTTCCCCCTCCACCCTCAGCGCAGGGCTTTTAAGTTTTGCTAACAATTTCACAAAGCTAATTAAATATTTTCTACTGCACAGCATATTAGGAAGATATAAGAATAGGATTAACATTCTTAATGTCTTTGTCCTAAGGGCCCTTTTCTAGATAATAATGAAACACTGTCATATATACATCTTTTAATATATTTGCCCCCTACAATCATTCTAGGCTTAAAGAGGATTTGCAGGGGTAGGAGACTGGTTGGTTGTTTGACTTAATGTGCATAAAAGCATTCTGGAATTTTATAATATAGTAGAATGAAATGCAAAGATCACTATTAAAACTGTCACTCTTAGGGGCAAACAACTGGCTGTTTGGCAGTTTGAACCAGAAACTCAGATGTCTGGGAAAAATCAGTTGAAAATATACATTATATGAATCTGGTATTCACAAGGTTTTTGTTAACATCTTCTCTTCCTCTGCTTTACTGATACTGTGTATATAGAAGAAGAACGATGTGGGTCCTCAATATGTACATCTCAACATACTTCCTGTAACAGGCAGTTTAAGAATATAAATAAGATAGGATCAAATGAAACAAATACGTAGTAATACAAAAATAGGCTGGGAGGTAACACATAAATTATAATGGTGAATATAAATGTTGCAAAGATTACCTCAGTCCATTTGCTTTTGAATTTTGCTTTGATCTTATATATACATTTTGTATACAGGATATATGAGAATTGACATATATATATGTAAGTATTAACAGAGATCTTAAGATAAAGGCTGTATCTACTAAACGGAATTTAAGACATCTTTAAGTGTAAATTGCACTGAATTTCTACACAATTCTAGATTTATTAACAGGTCTCTTAATTTTATTGTCTCAAAATTCCATCCATCCAAAAACGTCATCTGGTTTTGCCTCTCTGTTTGTTTGGGAATTCAGTACCTAATTCTTGACAAATAGTTCTGCTGTGGAAAAAATTAAATACCAAAGCCCAGACTTTGAATCCAAAGCTAAATTAGGACAGTTTAACTCCAGTCCCATAGTATTGATTCACAGGCGGGACAGCAAAGCTATGGAACTATTTTTACAGGAACAGCAGAGAATCAGGTGACTACCTCAGCTGCCTCAGCCACTTTGCAGCCCTGTTGGATGCTCCAGCTGTTCAAACACGCCTGGAGGGAGCCTTGCTGAGGGAGCTGCAGCTGGCCAGGCAGCAGCCCCCAGCGCCAGCGAGGTCTCGCAGCTTCCTCCCCGGCCGTGCTGCCATATGTGGGCGGCAGATGAAGGATGGCCCCCAGCGAGGGAAGTCAACCTGACTGCCCAGACAGGAGAGGAGGCAGGTAAAGAGAGGGGCCTCCAGAGAAGAACACAGTGCCCTTCCAAGGAGAAACAGGATCTGGGCTTCTCAGCTTCTGGCATGCCCACCTGGAGACTACTTTTGTGCGTGCTCAGCAGAGAACACTTTGGTCAGGATGTCACTTGCTCTTGGATACTGCCACCCACCATGCAGTGGGTGACAGGAGGGACTGCCAGGAAGCTGCACCTCTCCACTAAGCCTTGCCTGTTTACAGGCAAGACCCAAAACCTTTTCACCCTTTCAAATCCGGGTGAAGAAGGATGCCCACTCACTCATATTTCATTCTGTTAACTAATCCTGCCTCACAATTCATCTATGTTAAAACACATTAAAAAACCACAACATTTAGCTCTTCCAACAATTAAAACATCAGACAAGCTCTAATTCCTTAATAAGAAACTGACACAAGCTAAGTAGATCTGGATGGTGTATCTGAAAAGCTCATTTTTTATTATGTACACATTTCCTCCTGTAAAGTGAGATACAGTAACCCACATTTGAATTTCACCTTCAAGAAATAGCAAACGCCCCCTTCCCAACCCACTTCCTTCCTTGGGGAAGCAAAACATAATATTCAAGCAAAAGACTGGTCTTTGGATTTTATTCAATGGGACTTAATACATTCTATTTTCTGAACAGTGCTTCAGGAATCTCAATCATCCTAGTGGAAATAACCACTGAGAAAGAATGGTACAAAATACAGGGATAAAACACTGCTCTAGGTTATAAAATTTGCAGAGGAAGTAGAGAAATACTTTGATTAGAACAGAACAAACTGAAATCAAACTGAAACATTTTGGAATGTTTGGAAGGAAACAAAAAACATGCTAGAAGAAGAGCAAGATGATGATGACTTCTTTTTTCCCTTACAAATCATGAGGTAAGACCACTTGATGCTATTATTATTGTTGAGCAAAAATATCAGGTATTGCCAGATTTTCTACTCCGCTTTTTGAAGTTAACTATTACAGGTACTCCACTGTATGAAAATTTAGTGCAGGATAACAAAAATCACAGCTCACCACCAGACCACTTCCTTCCCTTCCACCTTCCTTTCTTGGAAGTCCATTTAACACTCTACCTATCCTTTGCCACTAAGAAGAGCACTTACTGACTTTAACAGATTTCTGGATTGTTGTTTGGACTGTTGATTGTTTTTTAACAGAAAAGAAAAAACTAGTAAGTTATCACATTTTTCTGATTTTATTTAGATCTCTCCAGTTCATATTAGAAAGAATAAAATTATAATGTTAAAGACCAGAAAAAAAATTCTACAATATTGGCAAGAAGTTTTAAAGTTTACCTTCAGTTATTAATAACTTTCTACATCTCATCTAAATTCTTAGTTCAAAATTCGTCTGAGTATACTCTATTGTAAGTAAAATGTCAAACCCATTAATACAATACAGTAGAAAACTCCCAACAGTTGTGAATTATTTGCACACTCTAAGCACTAATTGAAATGTCACTGTCGTATCCATTAATCCCAAAGCATCAAAGAATAAAGCTGGGGGAGGGTGATGAGCAAGAACATAAATCACAGGCATCACAGTGAAGCCTGGAATGTGCCTGTGATGGACCTTATGAATGAAGCCACATCAGCAAAACAGTCTGAGCAAAATCTTGTGTCACTCCTTTATTCCACAGACTGCAAATGTGGTTTGTTGCAACACACTATTCTGACAAGCTTCCATAATCATATTTAAACTAGTCAAAGGGTTTCTGTGCAAAACCAGGGGTTTTTTCTAACACGCTTTAAAAGCTTTTCACAAAGGAAGAAATAAAGTTCATTGTATTAGCACTTGTACCGCCCATGCTAGAAATTACACAGTGGTGGAAGAATGCATTTTTCAGTTTTCGAGCTACAAGCTTTCTGAAACTTTCTTATTTTGGCCAAAGTTTTGGTAAGTCCTGTCCATGCCATATACTCAGAATGACAGCTACCTATGAAAAACCATGTCGTCTTACAGTTGCATTATTTCATTATTTTAAAATAATGAAACATTATCATTTTAGATCAAATAAAACTCTACTAAGATTTCTTCATGGATTAAAGTTTCTGCTGTGCATTAACGAAAGATGGTAGACAGAATGGTAATAAAAATTAGGATGACACTAATCAGGGCACATATCACCCTTTGTCTGAGAAGAAAAAGGTCTGAAAACAACTCAAAGACCAGATGACAGCTGGAAACAGTGCAACTTCTCCCTTTTTTGCCGTGGGAATACTGTTCATACTGTGAAAGTCACCTGCAAGACATGCATTTTACCCCCTGTACTTCTAGAAATCCCAGGGTGAAACAGGGCACTGGTAATCTACAGAGAGTAGTGAAGTATTGTGTTGTTCACAGCTGACATTCTAAATATTAGAAACAGAATAATACTGTAATGGACAAGTTTTCTTCAGTGTTACACTATTTGTTCAGAAGGCACATGATGGTTTAGTGGTTGCATTAATTCAGCTTGTTAAGATGAATGATTATGATGTCAGTATTATGAACACTGTATAACTTCTCTTTTAACAACTGGTATCTTTTTTACATCTAGGAAACTACACAAATGCACACACTCCTATGTGCCTACCTGAAAAGTACACTATTAAATTTGCAACATCATGCATACTGAAAGTAAGAAAAGTCAAACCATGATCTGTGTGGTTAACTTGCACAATCACGGAATTTTAATGTCACAATCACAAATATTCTATCAATTCGACCCTGATAGTCCTGTCAGTCTGTTCCAAGTGCTGAAAGGCTCTAAGGCTGGACAGTGAGGGACTGTCAGAAAGATGCCTGCTCTACTTGTTACTGAGTTCAACTGGAATGTAGCAAATAAGGCAGGAGAAGGGAAGACAAGTATATGGTTGAAATGTCAAAAATGCCCCTTAAGTCTGTCTGTGGACTCTCACAAGAACCTTTTGTGACGCTAACCAAATTGCTTGAAATTAAATTTTCAGTTTCCCATAGGTGGTTTCTAATGGAGTAGTCATCAATTTTTTTTCATGTATCCAAACTAAAAGCCTCAGGATATGTAACTGCCCCATTTTACAGCTGTCACCAAAATCATTGAGACCTATGTTTCAAACACGCAACAGGAAAGATACTTTGAAAAAAAAAAAAAAACAGAGCAAAGAAATCTGAAAATACACATTGAAAAAAAATCTCAAGTGAGCCTTTCCATTGTACCTCAGTCATCAACTATAAAACCAGTCCTAACACCTATTCCTGGAACTTACTTCCTACAGATTAACAGCTCACCCTGAACCATGAGCTCCATGCAAAACATGAGGTAATCAATCCTTCAGTGCTGTATTGAACCAGTTTATAAAATAATTCTGATACCATGTTTTAAACAGTGACAATAAAACAACATCTGATGTCTAGTAAGTGAGTACTATTACTCTGCACAGTAAGGCAGCAGCAGCTCCAGGAGTGAGGAAACCATATGTAACAGCACATTTAAAATTTGTATCGTAATAGTTTAACTCAAGAGGAAGCATTAATATTTCATTGACATTTGACCTTTTTTCTTAACCATTAAAACATAATATTTATGTAGCTGTTTTGGGCAATTCTGTACTAAACGAAATCTTTACTGGGTATAGTGATTATGATCCCATTAGGAGTAACAACAATGCATGTTTCAACTTAGATATTTAAGCTAAAAGAAAAGTTACATTAAAAAAAATCCCAGGAATGCCAACATGCTTACTCATAAATACTTTTACAAGGAGATGCACTGCAGAATTATTTTTTAATAAAAAATCTTAAAAGAAATTATTTTAGCTTACACTAAATAACTTTTTTCAGTATTAAGACCAATACAGATGGGAATATATACTTACATTCACACTGTATCACATCTAAATTAAACTGCTGAATTGCTCCCATGCTTATTTGTTTTAATTCACTGTCCAGTAGCATTTGCATTAGGGACATCGAAAGATGCTGGCAGGCTGACATGCAAGCTGTCTGGGCCACTTTTCCCTAGTAGAAAAAGCAACAAGTTTTACAATAGAAACAAATGATATGCCACTAAAGAACTGCTCATTTGATTTGATTTTAATATACATTCTAAGTCTTAATGACATAAAATTTAGATTAGAAGGAGAGAGATCACACTTCCTGTTATTTCTTTGACCTATTAGATTTGTTTCTATTAGATCAGAGAACCAGATTAAATAGATGTTAAAGCAATTATTGATATTTTTTCCAGCAATCCAACAGTCTTCATGAATACAAGGACATTTCCAACACAATGACAATTAAAGTTGCTGAAGCATATGAACAGCTTTGTGGAGTTATTTAAATATTTTTAACCCGAACAGAATGAAAGCAACAATGTAATGAAAATCAACATGCTGCATATTTTTAACAGTAGCAAATTTAAAAAAACCTCAACTTTATATAAACCAAAATGATTGCAATTGGTTGGGCCATTTCTCATAACAGCTTATGCTGATTGCTGGTAGTTTAACTGCTCAGATTCCATCTCAAAGTTTGTTGCTAAATTATTTTAAAAATTCAAGCTTATCCATCATCTCAGGTGCTTAATAAATCAGTGCTGTCACTGATCAACCACTTACAAAATTAATGTAGCCCTCTGCTGTACAAAATGGAAATAATTTCTCAATCACAGTCTAGCTGGCAATATTGCTCTATACCATCTACATGTAATTGAGGTAATTTTCCCAACATGAGATCAGAAAACAAAACACAGTCAGACATTAACCTGAATAAATTATTTAGAATTTAGTATAGAAAAATTTAAAGATAAAAAAATACTACCTTAAAGTTAAGAAAACCACTTGAGACCAGATACCAAACCAGATGGCACCATTCTATTCACAGCACTGCCATCTTCTAAAACAGAGTGATCTTGGGTGTCAAATGTAACTATATGAATCTCTGTAGTTTAATGTACTGAAACCACTCTTTTCAACTCATGTGTACATTACAATGATATTGAAACAAAGCTAGCAACACGTTCACACAAAAGAAATCAAAATAATGTAACAGCACACATCACTATTGTTTTACTGTTATTCATCAGTACAGTGATGTCAACTGTTCCTCTAAAGTAATGGTTCCCCAGCTGTTTTCTGCAAAGTCAGGTGGATCAATTCACTGTTGACTCCCAGAAACACATATAAGAAATGAACAACTACAATGGACAGCTCACCGTCCTAAAAAGTTTGGAAAGTTCTGCTCCAGCATCTCTAGAGCCAGATCTTGTCCTTAATAAGTCAACTTGCTAAGATGATTGAATTTTCATGTACAGAAAATTTTTGTAACAGAAAGCAAATTTGGCCCCAAATATTTCATGCTTTAAAAATGCATTATTTGTTAAAAGGTAATAAAATACAGCAAATACAATGGAAAGCCTTCAACTCTCCTCAAGTTCACACTGAAACATTAAATGGTTGCTGTTAATTCTTTTTTAGCATTGGGACACCTTGAACTGTAAGGAGGTTTTTATCTAAAATGACATGTCAGTTTCTTAATTGAAAATCTCAGAAAACCAAATAACATATTTGAGCAAAATAGATGAACTGACAACAAAGAATGTAAGAAACAATGCAAGAACAGCATGCTTAAAAGTCTCCCAAACCCAACAGCAATTATACTGGGAGACATGCAGCTCTATTCCCCAAGCAGAACAATATCAATATGAATGGGGGAACAAGAAGAAAAAAAGAATAGGCAAAAAAGGAAGGAAAAAGGGAGGTGGGAAAGGGACTAAATGGGCCACAGTTCATGTAATTACAGTGTAGTGCGTTTGAAATACTTAATGGAAATGTCATTTTGATTTAATGGAACAACTAGTGCATCTCTGTTTAATGTACTGCTCCATCAAATCAGCTCCATGTCCTATTTATGCTGCCACTATAATGTAATAAAAGTTCATCCAGATTAACAGGTTGTCATGAAAAATTTTAACATTCTGTTTATTTCATATGGAAACAATGTGTACTCCTCTGTTATCTTAAATAAATGAGAGAAATTTATATTTCTAACAAGCATGTGTAGTTAATTGTTACAATCTGGCAAATATCAATAGTACTGGAGCACAAGATAATGGTTACAATACAGCAATGACACAGCTAAAGCCACTCGGACTTTAAATAAGTATCAATACATGTACATTTAATGTTGGTTATAAAGTTTCGTAGAATGGAAACATCCTAATATATAAATTATTTCCAACTATGTAACTTGAACTACAGGCTTATTGTTCAAATGACACATCAACAAATACTACAAGTTTACTATTATGCAGTTGATAAACATCACATAATATTCTCAAATTTAGAGAAAAAATAAAGCTATGCATATGTAGCAAAATGCTGAATTTTACCTAAGAGAAATGTGAACTATACTGTTAATCCTCTTCAAAATTCAGTGCTTCCCAGTTCAAAATACACTGGATGTATGATACCCAGAAATAAAAGAAATTAACATTTGTGTTTGAAAACTAGGATCTAGTCAAAAGTTCATCTCCAAATTAACAACATCTACCACATCATCAATTCCTTCAATTTTTCATGAAGCATTTTGAAGAGGAAATATAAGGATTCGTGAACATAGCAATAACATTTATTTTTCAGGATTGAACAAATGTCAGTTAATTTTAAAACAGTCTCGATGTTTGTTAATTTTGCTTTTTTAAATTACTATTATTATTTAAGGGAGTGGGGGTGGCCATGGTTATCTAGCAACTAAATACCTATATTCAGCAGCACGCAGAGATTCAGCAGGCTTCTCACATTCGCCCCAGTTGCCTCCCATTTGGAGACACTACCATTGTCTCTGCTGTGCCTATGCTAATTGCTCCTATCCACAAAACCTATTCTTCCACTCAATCAGTGTAAAGTTTAGGAAACAAGGACCCTATTCTATACGCAAAAACACCTGCTAACAGTGTTAAAGGCAACTGTTTTTTCACCCAGCCTTCACATTTTGCTGAAATACAAGTTTGTAAAAAGAGAAAACCCTTAGACAAACTTCTTATATTTCAAAGGAGCTTGTAAAGAGAATCTGCTGACATATTAAATCCTTTTTTATAGGACCCAAAAGCTTTTCTCCTAAGAACAATTGTAGTAAAGAGACATTTGGCTCCCAAGAAATTCCCAGAGGGTCAGCCATATGCATCCTTCCACGGCACCTTCGCGGTGCTGCTTTCTAAAACCCATGCTAGCTGTCTCAAAAGCAGCTTTTATCATTCACTATGGTGTCAGTCAATATGATTTATGGACTGCATTCAACAAAGTCAAAGCATATAGAATGAGAAATATGACTACAATCTGCTAATTTGTTTTGTATTGAGCCACTTAGGAGTCAAAGACCTGATGTCAGGCTGAGACCAGCAACACAATTAACCAGCCAGTGACAGATTCATCCATCCTCCCTGCCAGGCTGTGCCAATCAAAGACAGCATGAAGCAGCAGTTGCAGAAGTCAGTAAGAAAACCCATTCTCTAAGTAGCCTGTGGAGTCTGTTGATTGACAGTTTTTGAATATAGCTGCAGAAAATCACCACCCCTTTACCCTCACTGCAAGCTGTGAAATGAGGCTTTTGCTGCCAATCACAGAAACAATAAAATAACACAAACAGCCATCCTCAGCATAAAAAGAAAATAACAAAACTTATCTGTTAAATCTAAGATGCTAAGGTGAAGAATTAATTTACAATATGAAATAACATAATGTTATTCTTTCTGAAAACGCAAATAAACTAAATATACAAATTTTATCACTCAAGGTTAAAAACTCCAACTTCTGAACTATTGATAGAATACAAGTATACTAAAAACATGAATGGAATTTTTAAGAACCCATTTTAGTTCCAGTCGCTGCCCCAAATGCTACTGAAACAATGAAAAATACCTAATTGAAAGTAATTTGCAACAGTCTCTTTTCAATGGCCACTCTTTTGCAACTTCATATTGACATTGCACATATCTAGAATAAAATTTCAGCTAATTCTAAACTTAGATTAAAACCACTAAACTTTGGTTAGAGCCACTATAATTTCCAGTTAACTGATCTGAATACACAAGGCAACATTTTTCCCTAACCCTTCAAAATAAAACTAAAAAAGGTAGCTCCTTAACAACAAATTTGATCATCCAACTTATTTCATGAGATTATTGGCTGTATAATGAAATTTTAATTTGATTTTTGATTCCAAGCATCTAATGGCACTATAAACTGCAAGATGAACTTAAAATGGGTCATAAACATAATCTCCAAAGACTAAATTCTTGTGAATTCAGAAAAAAGAACCATTAAAAAGTGCATGGCTTTCCAATCACAACCTTCCAAAAGCCACACAGCTTCTGCACTCCACATTGCTGAAATTCTGCTAGTCCTCCATCATGAAATAACCAGCAGCCTGAGACCTATACGATACTAACAGGAAATATTTCTACACAGAACACAGAGCTCATGACACCTATTGGCTTGACAGTTCAGCAGGATGCTGAGTATTCAAATGATGGAAGTGTTGACTGGAATGAACCACCACTGCCATCGAAGTTCAACCTTCTACTTGGAGTACTGTTGCCAACACTGCCTCAGGTCCATCAACCTTTTTTCCTGTGGACCCTTCAAAGTAACTGAGGATGGGAATTCAGCAGCCTCTTTTGTGCAATCTCCTTCAACCCTGCACTACTCTTCAAGCACACCTTCCCCTTCATATCAAAGCTCCACCTCCCACACTTCTGCCTGTGACCACAGCCACATCTGAATTTGTCAGTCCAACCAAGAAGTTTGGCTCCATCAGTTTTGTATTTTGCACAACCAAGAGGTTGTAGGCTGCCACTGGATCTCTCCTCAGCCTTCTCTTTAACAGACTAACTACTCCACCTCCCTACACCTCCACTTGTGCTCTAGGCTCCTAACAACTGCTAGATCCATTCTCCAGGTTTTAATAATTTTATTAATATTAACCTCATCACTTTCATTATCACAGCAATGTCTATGTCAAATCAAAATAAATTCCTGATATGAAAAGAATTACAACCTGAAAACAATCAGAGGATGGGAGAATTCTTAAATGCAATTCATCAGCTTCTTAAAATTTTTCTTTAAAACGCAAATAAAGAACACCAGCACACACATTCCCTTGACCCCAGACAAATGTATCAGAGGAACGATGAAACTTTCACTGATTCTTTATTCAGCTCTATCACTCTATCCTCATTCTGTATGCATGTCTCATAGCTGTATTTTGATACCTGACCTCTCTTTCAAGAGGTCTCAGTCTCTAAATTACCTCATTTGGGATGCAAGGCACACCCCATCAACCTTCTGCAAGGTTTTTAGGACTCCTGCTGTCTGTCCCAGTGTATGAAAGCCCAATGTTAGTCATTAACCTGATCCCTGCATGCATCCACACAAGGTACACAGCAAGTTATCAACAAAACAGAAAGGGTCTTTTTATTAAATGATTAAAAATTGAAGCAATAAGCCTGCAGGCAGTTAATAGTTTTTCTGTTCACATGCTTTTTTTCTTCATCTTGCATCTACTTACCGACATAGCTGCATGGTCATTGTTGTTATGCTGAGAAGGAAACCAGTAAGGCAATCAAAACAAAAAAATTAAGATGTACTGTCAACTTCAAAAAAAAAAAAAAAAAGAATAAAAAAAAATTGGTAGCAATAAAAGATAAGAAAAAGCTTACAAAAAGAACAATTATAGCTACATAATAGTAATTCTTTTTAAACCTCTGAACTTATATAGCATTTTGATGAAGTGCAACAAAGAGATTATAACTTAAATAATACCAATTCAGCAATAATATGTTTTTCTGTAACAAGGAACTGTATGCCAAAATATCAAAGTAGCAAACTTCAAATGACCAAGTGTCCATTGAAATGCCTTTCCAGAAACTCTTCATTACAAAAAAAAATATACTCCAAAAGTCTTAGGTTAAAAAATAAATGCCATGTTTACCACTATGGCCTACAGAGGCTATCTGTATGTTACTGACATACTTTGTTCAAGCAAGACTTAAAATGGACCAGGATAGAAAGGCTCTAAATATAACACGACCCATTAATAAAATATAACATAAAACTTATGGCAATGTAACTGTAGGGTGGAAGAAAGCTGTTTTCTTTTCCAAAATTGCTTTTTAAATACAATAAACACAGAGGAGAAAACTAACATGCAAAACTTGAGAGGGAAAAAAAGCTTTGGAGACACAAGACATTTCCAATGACTCAACAGAGATCTCAGACCCCAACTAACTTAGGTCACTGTGTGCAGATTCAGTACAGTTCAAGGTCTACCTGATTTAGAGCTCTAATATTCCAATGAAAATAATACAAATTGCATAAAACAGATGTACAACATAAGATGCATTTTTGAAAAGTTATGCCTACATTGCTACAGAAATACTTCAGTACAGCCCCACATGAAAGCACAAAGGGAGACACACCCCTGTGCATTTACACAGCATTATAGATACAGCAAAACTAAAACAAGATTCTAATGACAGGAATCCAATGACTGCAACAAAAAAAAAATTTAAAGAACATATTATAACACTTCTACAGGCAGACTAGGGCTTGAAACAATACCAAAGAGAAAGTCAGTGATCCTGGAGTGTGACAACAAAGAACTAGTGCGGCCAACTAGTGTCCCCAGTCCTAGCCCAACGCCCTCTAACACAACTGGGTGTGTGAAGGTAGAAAAGAAGAGACCTCTCTACTTGTCCCACTCTTTTGCTTACTAGAATTGTGGCCAGTGTGCTAGGAATGGGTTCTTTGACTTCTAATTACAGAAAAGGTCCTGACAAACAATTTCGAGCAGTGGAATGTTTCTGCCAGCCATTCAAAAATTATTATGGAAATGACACTATGACATTAATGGAATGATGCATTAATGAAAATTAATTCTAAAAGTATTCCAAACCTTAAATCACAGCATGTGAAAATCTAGCTTAGTTTCACTCCAAAGCCCTTACTATTTTAATGAGTTATAGAAGCTGGTTCTGGGCTAATCTTGGAAAATACTTTCACTATGAATTTTCTCTTAATGAAAATAACTTACTAGTACAAATCTAACTAGAATCACCATAGTGTGCACACATTTTCATATAAACTCCACAGCTCACACCCAACATTCACAGGACTGTATGTTTCTACAGTTGGCCAAGATAGAATAGGGAACGAGATGCAGGATAAGTAAAAAAATACAAGAAACCTCTTGCCACAGCAGACTACTTGTCCATAGAGTTCTACATCCTGCCTGTTACCTGACCAGAGTTTGAAATTACAGAAAAACCTCTCTACAGAAACTAGTTTTCTCCAAAGGCTGACTTGTACCTCCAGGCACATAATTCTATACCTTCCACACTTCTTAAGTCCTAATGCCACAGCTGCTTCTTTGCATTCCTCTTAACACATTACTTCATATTGTCTGTGGCTCATTTCTGAACAGCCATTTAGCAACATACATTCATGACAGACTTCTGTACATCCTGCTCTACAAATTCCACATCCCTTAACTGCCACATGCATGTGGCCACTGAGGAGCAGTGCCATTTGTTCACACTGCTCTGTATACTAAGTTACAATGAATTACACTATCCAACAAACTTGCTTTTCTTTATCAAAAAACGCTCCACTGATTTGGCACAGAAGCACATGCCTCACATGACACATTCACATCAATACCACATGATACATTTTGAGTGGGCTTTGTCTTTGAGTCAGTTAAAAGAACAGGAGACTGAAGAATCACAGTCTCTGTGTAAGACCTGGAAGACAAGATAAGGCTGCTAGCAACTTCAACATCTTGCAATGCACATAAAGAAATTTTTTCTTTCAGTCTGAAGCCTCAAAACATCCTGTCCCTTGAGGACTTCTCAGACATCAGTGTGACTGTAACAACCAAGGACAAGCTGATAAAAAGCAGATGAAGCTTGAATTACTCACTGAAGTTACTCCAGACCTATAAAGATATGTGATGGTATCATTATGATATAATCATAATGATATTGTGATATATGATGATATTATTATGATGATAAGCCAAACTATAAATAATCTATTTTATCTGAAAGCAAGGGGAAATCAGACAACAGAATGTAACAATTCACACATGAGACAGGTTAACAGTACCCTTTTTCCTGGGACAAAGTAACACAGGATATATTTGAAGATGAACAAGGATTCATTCAATGAAGCTCTGTTAACTACAACCAAATAACTTTTATCATCAAAAATATTTAGCTAAAAACCTTGGAGAATACAAGACCTTCATAACCTTATACATAAATGCAGGGTTTATATCAATTCTGCATTTTTTAACCAATGCATGTGCACGCAAAACCAAGATGACTAACCAAAAAGGCTCTAGAAAACTGCATGAGTTCTTACACTATTTGCAAATTAGTTGCTGGTAACAATATTTAGACTAAAGTATTTGAAAGTATTTTCTAAGTATTCTGATGGGTAAGCTTCACCAACCTACTCATACACATTTGACAATACTTCTGTGCTGAGAAAACCTTAAAAATACATCTGTCAGCATGTGCACAAATCAGAAACCAGAACCTTTTGTTCGAACCTTACTGTTTTAAAATAAAATGATGTTCAAATACTTTGAAATTAAACTTAATTTTGAACACTTACAGGTAAATGAGTAAAAACTTGAAACGTGCTTCTCAAAAAGTTAATTAGATCCATCAAATATCCACTGGCTCTTCCATCTGACTCAGACATTGTCCAATCATAATCAGCAATCTGAATAAATTCATCTATTTTTTGGTTAAGTTTTGTATATATTTCTCCTTCTGCAGCATGCCTTGCATCCTGAAAAAAAAAATTGTGCAATGCTTGTCAGAATTCTAAAATATTATTAAATGCAGATAAAATTATATCCATCAACAAAACTGAAGTCCTGTGTTTTTCTTAGATTAAAAAATATTTTATTGAAATTGGTACTTTAATGTCTGTCTTACATCTGAGGCTGTGGTTTTTAAAACACTCCCATAATGCATACTCTGAGTGTTTATAACACTATGAGTGCTTACAGAATAATCAAAGTATTCAGACAAGTTAATTTGAAAACAAAGCAATTTGTTTATTCTCTTCACAACAACCATCTTTATTTCAGCCTTACAAATTTATCAACCCTGACACAAAGTTCATTTCTCTTTTACAAAGAAAATTAAAAAAGAACCTAATAATTTTGTCTTTCATGGACAGAGGTCAAGCAATCATATGATTTTTATGTAATTACTATCTTAAACTGCACATCCAAAGAATACTCATAATTTTTCATCCTCCTTTAAATATCCTGATCATCACACACCATGATGCAGAGCACTCCCCAACTGGCTCCTACTTTTGTTCTGCCACTCCCTGGATTCTACTTTTTGGAACAGCAAAGTCCTGCATTTACTGTGAACTGAGTTTACAATACTGTCTCTGCCTCATTTGTACAGGGAACATCCTCAGAGATGCAACAAGATCTATGTGCAGATGTTTGTGTGTGTGTTGCTGGAAAGTTGTGCTTTTGCCAGCCTGGAGTTTAAAGATATTGAGTATCTTTCTAACTTGGGGTCAACATAAAATTTTCTTCACTGATATGGAGAAATAATTCAAGTAAGACATCTGATTTAAACTAAATGGATCAGTTGCTTAAGGTTTTAAGAGGGTAAAAATAGCCTGGATATACTGAAGCAACAAAAAAGCAGATGAAACTCCCATCACTACTTTCCTCTAGAAGAAAGCCATCCAATAACCACGGCATTTGAGAAAAGCATAAATAAGAAAGGCAAAAAGAAAAAATAAAAATATTCACATTTATCTAAGCTTAAAGGTGTCTTCAAACTGAGTGTGCCAAATTTAGTCTTCAATCAGGCCCCAGGCTGAGAGGCACTTCAGGAGTAAGCAAGAAAATATGCGGCCCTGCCATAAATAAATACTGAAGTATGATTGGCTAAAAACAGAATTTTTACTGCCAAACCAGCTTGAGAAAGCCTCCACTGAACACCTCTCCAAATCCAACATGCAAGAATCTGGCAACCTGTCATCATGTCAAAGGAGTATGTGAATATCCACAAATTCGTAGATGGCCATGACTAAGAAAGTTTCAGTTAAAGTCAAGTCTATATTTCAAGTTTCTATTAACAATGAAACCTCAGTTGCAACAATTTATAGTGATGGAACTTGCAAATACACCTGCCTAGGTTTAGAGCAAAATTGCTTCATTTTTTTGTTCTGCTTTGTTTGGGTTCGGATTTTTTTAATTTTTTTTTTTTAATCTAAGACATTTGTGGAGCTGTTGCATCACCTTTAACAGTTAAAATGATTTTCTGGCAATGGCAAGACTAGTCCTTCTGGTTTTGTCTTGCATTACAAAAAATACACTGTAGATGTAAAAGCTCATCTCAAGGAATGTAAATGTGACCAATGCTGCAAATAAAAGGAGATTTTTGACCACTCTGAAAGAATGGAGGTGACATAATTTGCCACCAGGAGATGAATTTAATAACAGTAGAACATACCAAACTCTGTGAGGGCCCAGTTGGGGAACTGTGAGCAGTTTTTCATTACAATAGAGAAGGAAAAAAAGAGGGATTAACAAGAAAAGAATTTTCTACCATAATTGGAGAACATTGTGCTAACAAGTTCTCCAGGCAAGTAGACAGGAGAGAAACCACACACACAAAAACTCCCCTTCTGTTTGTCAGCATTTATCCCGTATTTTTCCAAAGTACATACATGCTAAACTCACTAAGAACAGACACAGTATTGAATCCCTCCAACAGAACTTGGACTGCAGGAGTGTTAAACATAACTGTTAAACAGCATAAGCAATCTACAAAAAAAAAAAAAACCCACAACTTGCAAATGCACTTATTAAATGAAACGCAAGGATAAAGAATATATCACCTCTTAATGAAATCAAAGACTATGCCTGTATTAAGTGTTTTTGAATGCATTTGATTGGTAAAAAGATAATGAATTGCTCTTAGAGGAAAATAGCTATAGATACACAAATTCCAAGACACACATGCATTATTGTTGGTACACAAGCAAACTAGGCACCCTAGACCAAAAACAGTGAAAGTGCTGGGAGTGCAATGGTAACCAAGTATGGTTGCTAGGTCACAACCCTTCCATCTTGCCTTATGTACTAAATCCTCAGCAAAACAAGCAACAGCTAATGGGAGAATGGTTAACTATCAACTGGAAATATGAAGTGTCTTGCAATGATGGTATCTTATTCCACCTCACCCACCTTTTAACAGCTATGCCGGAGGGTATGTTACAGTAAGATAGGCTACATATTGCATCAAGAGATAAAATGAAATGCAGAAACAAACTCTCTCAATAGGATTAATCCTTTTTATCCCATAAATATAAGAAATCACACTCCTTTGTTTCAGTGTGCATGGAAAAAATGCCAAATACCCAAAGTTCAAGTTGCAGCTGCTGTGGAATCCCTGACGACTTTTAGTTTTGTTTTGCAGTTTAATTCTAAAAATATCATAGAATAATTTTAGTTCAAGAACTAGTTGTTAATACTTCTTTTATACTAATACTTACACCCTTTGAAAATACATCACAAAATAATTCTACTGTGGAATAAAAAATAGATACAAACATTTTAGATTAAGGTAGCTGGTTTGCTTGATTCCATTCAGAAAAAAGGGAGAAGTTACACAAACTGAAGCTTAATCTATTAAAAGCTTCTGGTGAAGTTAAGCTTTGACTGCCATTTCACAACTTAATAAAAAATGTACTTGAAAGATAATATTGAAGCTTCTCACGTACTGACAGATTCCAGATCATACTAATAACATAAAAAACCACCGTTTATGTGCTCAGTGTCACAACTGAATGCTTAGGAGCTCAGAATTATTTTAGAAACAAAAGATGAGAAGACATGCAGCTTTGCTGTCACCCTTCTTGTTTTAAAATGCTTCATTTACATAACTTTTCAGACATAGTCATAATGGATGAGATATACCATACCTTAAATGTAGAAAGTCCATAAAGTCTTGCAGTGTGAACAGTCAATTGTGAAATATTTGTAATGTTGGATATAAAATCCTCAAGGTATTTACAAGCTTGCTCCAAGTGTGTTGTGTTTATGATAATTTGAACAAGCTACAAGAGACAAAAAATACTTGTAAAAATCTTTTTATATCACCTATCGTCATTTAATTTTGTAAATGGTCACTTCTTTCGGGAACAATGCTACTAGAAATTCATTTCAATATTTCAGATTACCACCTATTTCATCTTAGTTTTCAAGTTTCCTTTCAAATACCACTAAGGAGTAATAATGTAGCTTAAATACCAGTAATGCCATTTCAAGAACAAAGATTTCAGACACCTACCCAGTATAATAAATCCAACTGATTGTTTAGAATTAAAAAAGGGAAAATAAAGGAAAATATATTGCTGAGTTATAATCACTAAATTGTGCCATTTGATTGGTTTTTAAATTTACTGCTCTTAAAAAGTCACAACACTGTCTGCAGAATGATGCATTCAAGTATAGCTTATATCCCACTCCACTCTATTTTTCGTAGAAAGAAAGAGAAATTCAGCATTAGCAGTACTAACTGCTAGGCAGAACATGCAAATTATACTCTGCATCTAAACAAAATGTGAATGTCTTTGGCTTATTTCCTGCAACTCTCTGTTTATCATATAAACCACAAAACTCTTTCGTTTTCATGTCTCTCAAAAGACACCCCTAGGCCAAACTAGACCCAAAACTGCATTGTTCTTATGTATGTAATAGATATTGATGCTTTTTATACTTACTTTCATTTTTAATTTGAAAACAAACACTACTTGATTTTCTCATACTGTGATGTCAGTATCTGTGTATCTACATTTACAAAAATAGTTTTAGCATGGATTGTTTTAAAATCCATAGTTTTGAATATGTGTTTCAAAACTTACCTCTGTTAAACCTATATGAGGTTTTTTAATTAGGTTCTGTAAACAACTACTTAGAGTTCTTGTAAGCAGCAAATTTGTAGATTTTCTGAGCATATCATCTATTTCTGTTGAACTGAAAAAAAAGTTTATTTTTATTATTATGCTGTACCTCTGTACAATACTGTAGCAATACTTTGACAGCAATACTTAATTTCTTCCCTGCAAAGGGAACTTTTGATGGTAAGAATTCTCTATGTGCATTTAAATTCTGGTTGCCCCAAGTTTCCTGTGATCTAGCAGATAGAACACATCGTTCACCTACCAAATTATCCATTAACTGAATTTCAACACTGAAAAAAAATCTGTTATTTTTAGATTTTGGACATGTTTATTGACACAGCAGTTCGTAAAGATTAATTTGTGGGTTTTAATGAGTTACTAAGGAGGTCAACATGTGCTCATTAGTACGTGTAAATTATAAACAGTATCAATTAAGAATGTGTGAAAGGGAGTAATTTACATCTTTAACAGGGCAGAAGTGGGTGACAAGGCCACAAATACCTTCCAGATTTCAAATCTCTGAATTCTATTTTATGCAATTAAAACTAAGCTTTTGAAGACCAGAAGAGGAAAGGAAATGGGTGAATTGTGATGTTTTCCATCAGAAAAAGCTGGGAAAGGAGAGGGAGTGAACATGAAGGCAGCACATTTTGTTGCAGGAGAAATCATTGCTAAGGAAACTCAAAGCACTGAGTAGGGAAACACTGGGAGGTAATCAGGGATGCTAAACAATTACTCCTGAAATGGTCAGTATCAAAGTATACTTTTCAATTTTTACATGCTTTGTTAAACAAATAAATTCTCTAGATCATTCAAACTGGTCAATACTGTGTAAAGAACCCCAACAGTGTTTTAAACTGCTTACCACACCAAGTAGTTCTCACCAATGCACATAATATATAGTTACATACATATCCACACGTGTATAAATATGTGCTACAGCATTGGGAATCATAGAGTAAATATATATGAAAAATTACATATGTAAATTATGAAACAAGCAAAGCAAGCAACTACACAAGAAAGTGTATTTTCATTTTAGTATATATATATATAGCTCCTGAAAGTCACAAGCTACTTTACAGCCACATTCCTGATAGTTCAAGCTTACCTGCGGTGAAGTGACTCTGAAAACTTAAGGCTTGCATAAATAAATTCCTTCACCTGCATATAAATTTGAGGCACTGACTGAGACATTGGAAGCTTCTTTGGAAAGGACTGCTGAGAAAATACAAGATAATACTGTCTTAAGACTTAAAACTTCCAAAAAGACTTGATTCCAACAAGAGCTTGATACTAAACACAACAATTAGAAAGCCACTTAACATTATCAACATTTTAATCTATCTAAACCTTTTCTGATTTTCATCAAATACAAAGCTGCATGTGTTGAGCTGTTTAACATCTGTTTAAATAGCTTATAAGCAGAACAGAATTTTATCCCTTCTTTAAACTACGATAAAGTTTGGAGACTTTATGTAATTCAAGATGCCCCTGCAGAAAGCAATTTACAAACACACATTAAAAAACAAGTCACAAACTGCTTTTAATCTGAATGAACAATAATAATACAACAACAATAATTGGGATAAGAGGTTCAAAAATACAAACTTTTCTTTCCCAAAGAAAGCAGTGCAAAAAAAAAGTTTGAGAAGTTCAACATTTCTGGGATTCTCAAAGTATCTTGAGAATGCTTAGACTATTTTTTAAGGTTCACAAAACCAATGGAGTTTGAATTATTTTCAGGAATTTGGATTAACATGTGGGAAATAGTAGTAAGTTTGTAATAATAAAATCATGCTTCTTATTTTGATTTTAAAGCTGATACTGTATTTGGGAGGACAAAAGTGAATAAATTCAATTAAATCTACCCAGATTAAATAGGTATTTCTGCACTGAACACATAATTTTTGACATTTACAAAAAATTATTTTTCTGTTTATGACTAATGCATGAGAAAAATAATCAACAACTGGTATCATCCATGAATAATTAAATTTCTCTTTAGAAGAAAAGCATCCATCAACAACAGTCAAAACTCCGTAGTAATCATACATATGTGTATAGCAGATAAAACTGTTTAGTACAAAATAAAAATTTCTGCAGTTTATTAGCAAAATACGCCATGCTAAATAGCATCCATGGTACAGTATTCCTCCAACACTGTAAGGGATTTCCATTTTATTTAACTTATTTTAGTATTATAATGGCTAAGTAAATTAATTTGATGGAGGAATGCATCCAGAAAGCACTCGGGAACCTCATTCAAAAATCAGCATATAAACCTCCTTTAATTCTTCATCTTCCTTGCAACACTGCATTAATGACATGCAGCTGTTACAACTGCTGGCAAACCCCTGCTGAACAACAGAATTAAAATAGCTTTTCACTTTTTCAGGTATCTGCAGCAATGGATCTTGTAGAAAACAGCTTCCCCTAGAGCAGTTACTCCCACTGTCAGGTGGTTCTGAGACTTAGTGCCCCTCTACAGACTCCATCACGAGCTCTCATTTCTTCACTGGTATTTCTAAAATCATACTTGAATAGCAGAACAGGGTAATCACCCTTCTGTGAAGAGTCTGTAGTGGAAGAATAGCTGAGGCTACAAAAGGACAACCTACAGCAGTGCTATTACAGCCGAATTATTCACAGTCCCTTCATGTTTATTTTGCCCCACATGCTCAAACACAAATATTTAAATTTAAAAGTGAAATATAGAAATTGTCTCTAACCAATGCCTTTTTGCAATACAACAGTGTACACTAAGTAAGTAAACACAAGTTGCAACAAAATTTAGCTAAAGACAGATTGCATTATAATTACATAAGGACTTTATCAATTAAAATCTATTATTAATTTGTTTACAAAACAATGTGTTTCACTATTCACAGAAACATTAGAGCAAATGACTCATCTTTCATTTTCACATTTACTTATGACTAGATAATTACATACAAAGAAAGTGATTTAGCCTCTTAATCGACCTAGCTTTTTAAATTTTAATTGTTTTTTAATTATAGAAATCATTACTGTCCCTAGTGTCTTCAACTAGATTTCCACAAACTTCAATAACATAAAAGTTTCCCTTACCTTATCAAGTTCTGGATCCTGAAAAGGAAATTTGCTTATAACAATTCTGTATTCCTCTTCATTTGCTACTGGGATAGGGCTGTAGTTGTCTGCTTCAAAAATATCCCTGGTGAATAAGTGAAGTAAAAAAAATTTGGACATGTAACTTACACTATTTTCTGGTTTTAAAATGTGTAAATAAATATAAATTTTACCACCACACTTAGGTCTGCATCTTCAAAAAGTTTTAAGGACTTTACACATCCCAAGTATTTTTGATTACTTTGGAAATAATTCATATATGTTAACTCTATACAGTATGTCTAATCACAGAGGAAAAAAAAAATCCTAAAGTATTTTCGTATGTGCATAATACAGCAAAGGAACCTTAGAGCAACTAATCCATTCCAGAGTAAACCATAATATATCTATTGATTAAGAAAACCTGCACTTTTCCTACACTAAAGCTGATATTCAGAGTGTCTCACTTTGGCACCAGAGCTACACATGGTCAAGGGAGATGACTGAGAGAACCTCAAGGAGGATATGGCCACGGCATTGTCTGGGCACCTCTGCACTTCCATGCTAGTCAAATGTCTATTACAGAAGCACAGGGAACTGGAGAACCTTAAGTGGTCAATTTAACATGAAGGCCTTCCATAATAAAACATTTTATGGCAAACAATTTCCGCACATTGAGACATCACACCCTGTCTGCAAATAGGCTTTGGAGTATAGTCTCAGGCTGATGTATTCCTGGATTTAGATCTTATTCAATCAAATGATCCCAAGGAATTGGTGGAAAATGTCCTTCATTAAAAAATGAAGATATAGTGACAATGTCAGTAGTTTGTCAGGCAAATATGCATATCAGCCAACAGTTGAACATTAAGACAAACCGAGTTAGGAACCTAAAGCCCTACTGCAATAACCTGGAATTGTCAGATTCCTAAAGAAGAGAAACAGATGTCTCTCCCCTGCATGTTTCTCCGATAATGTCCCATTGGAGACCTTCCTTCTTTCCATCAACTATAGAAGCAGTACTTGATGTCTCTTCTAATTAGTCATTACATGTGATGAATGTCTTAGTCCTAACCAGCCTTAAATTCATAGACAACACTTGAGTTAACAAATACTTTCTGAATTATATCGTAAAAACTTGAGCTCAGACAAAAAAAATAGATGCAATACAAAAGGCACAGCTATTTTGATATACTAACCTGAACAATCCAGACCACTTTTTAAGAAGTGTTTCATTGTATTGGTCTCTTATTTCAAACAAAAGATCAAATAATCGGTTCACAGGAAAACCATATCCCTAAAGGATGAAAATGAAGAGGGGATAGTTCAAGAACCAATACACTCAATTCCTATCACAACACTTCAGAAGTCTGAGGTGAGACTTACATTCAACCTTATCACCTCTATAACACAAATTATAGTACTTGAAGCACACTATTACATGCTGATTTATTAAATTTTTACCAAAGTATTTATCCTGTGCATTGGGAAATTTGCCCCATTTCTCCTTGTTTGTTAAAAACTGCAAGAATACCTTCCAGTGATGTTCACTTACTCTTTCAGCTGAAGAGTTCATGATAACTGGAATGCTATTCTTTTTTAAGACAAGAAGTAAAGCATTTTTAAAAGACAAAAGCGTACACAAATTACAAAACTAACACTCATTTTGCATAGATATGAATAACTGATGCGTGCTGGATAGCCCAGAACACGTATGTTGAGTTCATAATACTGAAAATAAGGACCTAAGGCAAAAAATAACTTTTTTTAATATTACTGTGCAATTTGGGGTTTGTAGATATCATTTATGAAAACACACTCACCTAAAGTTAAAATCTGACTACAAGAATTTCAGTTAAATTAATAATACAGTATGTACCTGCAAAGTATCAGCAAATACTACAATGAGATTCTTCAGCTCCAGAACAAGGTCAGGATCATTGCAATATGACTGAAAGTGAGAAATTCTTGTTTTATTAAAAGGATTTAACATTTTCAAAGAACAGTATCACAGGTTAAACTTCTCCTTAGCGAAAAACAATTTAGACTTGTTTGTCTTGACTTCATCCAGCTATATAAAAGTATTCATTAAATTTTTATAAAGCTATCAATGGTGTAAAAGTTCAGAAAAAGTCAACTAAAATATGAGATTCAAATAATACCAGCATGGTGTACTGAGACTGAAAATCAGCAAACTACATTTATTTTAGTGGAACAAAAGCACACTTGGCTGAATCAGTATCAGAGAGGTTCCACAGGACATTGTTTTGATCACCAAGCCTGGTATAACTACTGCTCTTCCACCTCAAATAGTTTTTTCCAGCAGTATGGGTAAAACTTATTAAAATATTTTCTAAACAATTTCAAATTTAAATTGGATAATAACAAGGTCAAAGACATTAAGTTATTTACTAGTTGACTGAAACTGAAATTTGATTTTCAGAGGTGTAGAGTCATAAAACTAAGGCTTTCACCTCAGCTTCACTATTTGAAATACTGGATAAAGTAAAAAAAAAATTCTATTAAAATAATTTAAAGCTGCATGAGAATATAGTATTGGTTGAAGACAATATACACCTGTTTCACCTTCCTTGAAGTTTTGCTCTTAGTATACTTCATTAAAAGGAAGGGTTTGGTTTATTTATCTAAACATTAGTCTTCAGTAGGATGATGTTACAGAAATTCTGATAGAATTGAGTTTGATGGGAGTTATGCATATAGAGAAGAAATAGTGACCAAGAACACGACAAGACTTTGAAGCATTCTTTAGATATTACATTACTTTCAACCTTTAAATCATCCTATTCTCATACAGGTGTATAAATCCACATGGAGACAATTAACTAGCAAAGCATTCATCTTTAAAAAATGCTGGATGAATGTATCTAAATAATCCTCTCAAAAGAAGTAAAAAAGCATGAGAACATCACATGTACCACTGCTAATGAAGGTCCTACGGTAACTATGGTTGCAATCTCAACTTCTTCCCCATTTTTCCTCAGTACATACGAAATATAAAATTTTTCTTGAATTAAAGATCAATTTTCGTAACAATAAAAAATAATGTTGCATAAAGGAAATGCTGCTAGCAACCATTCAAAAGGGAAAGATAAAGTTCTTGTATTTTTTCTGACAGTAAAAGTTACACCAATAGTAAACTCTGAAGCAATTTATTATCAGTCAGTCTGAGTGAACAATGTGTATTCCATTGGTTTTTCACAGAGGAATAAGAAATAGCATCCAGTATCACTGCAGCTGAGGTAGGAATATAACTTTAGGAGACACACTTGAATGCACTGAAATACCCGAGTGATACGGAATTTTTCTAATACCTTTACTTCAACATAAACATAACACTACCATAGCATTGAAGAGAGAGCTGCAAGGGTTTTGCTGGTGGAGTTTATTTTGGAAACACAGCATTTGGAATGATAATTAGGAACTATTTCCTGGTGGTGCTTTCAGTGCTGAACTATTCAATCTGACCTAATGAAGAGGTCAGTTGAGACTAATGAGGAAGGATTGCAATAATAACAGCAGATTAACTCTGCATATTCTAAACTGCTGGACTAAGAGGAGGTTTGGAAGACCCAGTGAGTTGTAAATCAGTGGAGGATTATGCAAATAGCCCATGGCTGCGGATCACAGCCTGATACTGTTGGGAAAAACAAAAGCTTGGCAGGCTCCCTCCCAAATCTGAGCAATTTTTAATCACAAGAAAAAGAAAACATGAGAGAGGTGTAATTTTTCACTTTGTTGCTATCCCAGCTTTAAATACATAGACCTCTAAAGTAAGAGGATTTAAACTGCAATAGTGATAAAACTTCTCACTTACTGAATGTGTTCTAAGAACAGCAATGATCTTGGAAAGGGCCATGTTCCAGAGTTCATCAGTGTATGTCCTAGTGACCAGTCCTTGGGTTACATGTAAAATGTGGTCTTCTACTACAAAGAAACTAAAACAGAATAATACTCAAATTATTATGTTGTTTCTAATATTGGAGAAGATACTACCCTTCACACCCAAGCATAGCCAAAACCTTCCCCAGTCGAGCAGTGACACTTCAGTAGGTTTGGTGCTGTGCTTCAGTCAGAATGAAGTAAAAATGTGAGAAGTTTGTTTCCTGGAGCCCAAGCTGCTGCAAGGTCCTTGTAGGGTACTGTGCCAGTAGGATCTGGATGCTCTTTCCTGCTAAGATCCAGCAATAACCACCCTCATGATTTGTGCAGAAACTGAATCTTGCAGAAGAAAGTTCTTGGACAATGGGCAAACACAGGTTGAATTAAGAATCAACACAGTAAAACTGAAATGAATTTTCATTCAGAAAACTTACCCTACAATTTGACTGAAGTATCTTCTATAGCCTTCTACTGTTTCATGCTTTCAATGAAAAAGAAAACAAGTTTAGGAACAAAAATACCACTCAGCATTAGCTTCAACTCAAATCAATGCAAAACTGAAAGTATTGATTACCATGCTTGACTGTGGTTGCAGAACTAATCTTGCTTGTTTCCTCCTTTGTTTTCTGTAGTAGTTTTCAAATATTTCTCCATCACCCTAAAAAAAATAGGGTAAAATACTAAAAATACGTAGTCAAAAAAAGAGTATCGCCTCAGTGTGAAAAAGGCCCTTCTTAATTTAAAGGTAGAATTCTCTTAAAGTAAGCACATATTTTGTATTTATTCCACATGTAAACCTCCAGCTGACACCAGCAAAGTTCTGCATGCATGAAATACGCAGAAATTACCTTTTTCTGTAGAGAAACTTACAGCCTGTACAGTAAATAGAAGTCTTCCTCACGTGCCTACACTTTGTCAAGTGACATTATGCATTTTAAGCAGTATGTCCATTTTGAACTACAACTTTCAGAGTATATTAATATTCATAGACAAGGCATACTGTCTATTTCTTACTATATAATTTAAACTCATTGTCTCCTAAAACATTTCTCTAGGTTATTCAAGAAAGTAACTTCATTATAAAGTTGTTACAAAGATGCTTCTGTGAATATATGACACATCTGAACACTGCCTGCATCAGCTTTGCCTGAGGAAAGACACACATGAGATTTATTGAATATTTACTTATTCTCTTTAGATTTATAATGAGTGTGGATTTGGATTTTTTTCCTATCACGATCCTCAAAATTACAATACCTTCTGTGCCTAAAGATTATATTATGAGGAACTCAAGTGACATCCTACTCATCTCATTAAGATGACCATTCAGTAGAAACCATCTGTCCATTTGAAATCAGTGCTACAGTGACTCATCTATCTACCAAACCACATGCAAGCAGAATAAAGCAGCTTAGCATTTTTAAGGTTTGTTTTTAGTTTATGAGTCTCTTATTAGGCCACTGTAATTCAGAATTCCATTACCTGGTCTTCCAAAAAATCTCCAAATCAAATTATTACAGATATTTTATCCTACTAATCCAGCATTACTTACCTAACTCCTTTATAAAATATAAATTTAGTTAATAATGAATATTTAGTTAATAATGAATATTTAGTCATATTTAGACATACTGTAAACCCAAGAAAGCCTAAAAGAAAGACTTTGCTTAAAACCAAAATCCCTTGAAACCAAGATGCAATTTTACTAACAATAACTGTCTGTTGCAGCAGAACTTTATACAGTATGCTCCAATTCATACAAACACCTAATGATCACAGATACCAACCATTCGCCTCCAGCTCAAATATTCAGTGCAGTTTTCAGATTGTCGACTTCTACCTCCAGCATCAAATCTCTACCCAGTCTTGACAAAAGCTTCTCAAGTGAAAAGGACTAGCTGTTCTTCTCAAATCCACACCACAAGTGGAGATGTAAAATATCTTACGATTATTTATAGAGCACGCTATACTATGCATTCACAATTAACAATTCAGGCATAATTTGTTTGAACCAGATGTGTTGAAGCAATCAGCAGAATACACCCACAACCCTGACGGTTCACTCACTGAATCAGCAAAACCTAGGCAAGATAAAATATAACAAAGCAATGCATTTGTTTTTCCCAGCTTCCAAAATTACATTAGTTTCTATCAACAGAAACAATAAATCAGTTCATGTTTTGTTATAAATTTTAGGAATACTGCTAAAATATCAAGTCCTATTTCACACCATAGATACTCTTGTTTTACACTGATATGGTGTTTTTTTAAAAGGCAACATTAGATGCAAAAGGGGCAGTGGTATCTTTTCCAGAATTTACATATACAGCATCTCACATAATACACAGGCTAAAAAAAATCTTTATGTACATTTCCCCTAAGTTTCTAGTCTAAATAAAGGTTACTGGTCCATAAATAGAGTCTATGTTTGGTATGTATGTATCTTGCCATCACTAGGCTGGAATCACAAGCTGTGTAATATTGAGGTACATAAAAATTGTGCTTTCTTCTTCAATATGAAGAAGAAGAGTAGAAAACTTCCATCCTGTGTAAAATTACAGTATCTTCTACAGTTTTGTAGCAGAGACAGAATTCATTAAGAACATAACACTTGCTGTAAGATCCTTATTAGAGAAATGAAAAGTCATCTGGTATAAACTCCCCTTCTTTGCCATGATCAAGTTCTCTAAACTCTAAAGAGATGGTTTGCAACACCAGGTAAACGAGAAGGACTCCCAAAAGGGGCTGATACACAATTCTTGATAATGCTATCATGGCTTATTAAGGAAATTATGCTGGCCAGAAATACAGAAGTCTACATCAACAACCCTTTTTGATATCAGGGAGCACTCCAAGTTGTTTTCTGTCTCCAGTAAACTTGGAATCTGGAAAACTTTTTGTGTAAGCCCAAAAAGCATATCTTTGGATGAAGGGTGCAACTTCAGGATCCTTGTCAAAGTGAAAAATACAATTACATATTATTTTTAAATGTCATCTATCAATTTTACTTCCTGTTCCTTTATTATACTAAAGAAAGAATTAGCAGCTGTTGTCAACTGGTATGCTGAATTTTACACATTCTTTTTAATGTGTTATTTTCCACTGTTCTCTGTTAAAAGAAGCAGTCCACTCTTTCAATAGTTCTGGCAGCCTGTCTTTCTATCCCTCCTGACTTTTCAGTGAGATGAACAATTAATGATGATTTGGTTTGTATTTTTTCTTAAAAAAAAAAGTTACAGTGAAATTACATTTTAAACAGTATTTCAATATGCAAGCTTTCATGTAACACAGCTGCAAGGATTCCATAAAAAGAAGATAACCCAGCCTGAATGCTTGAAGGCAGGTGCAGCTGAGACTGCAGGATTAGCAATACTTACAAGCACATCATCTACATGTCACTGATACTTAAATTCTGCAAGTAATCTGACTTCAAAAGTATCTGAGACATAGGAAAGATAAGAAAACAACAAATCATTTGCTACCATGTCTCCCAAAACCAGTTTTTATTCTTGTAAACTCGTGCACTGAATCTGTTTTACAGAAGGTAAAATAGGCTATTGTGTCTCTGCCATTGAATCCAATCTAATTTGGGCACATCCTGCCAGAATCACCAGATTTTGCTTCCTATTTTTTGCCACTACTCTTATTTCCACAGGATTCAGACTGAATATTCCTGTTTCGTAACATTCATGCAAATAGTTGGGTAACATGGAACACTTATAGGAACTGTGGACACCAGTATTAAGGCAAACATGCATATTTTACTTAAAAACACCTAGGTAATAAATGCCTTGTGGAGTGTCCTTTATGATGCATACAAAAGAACTCATGGGCTCATGCCCTGAGTACCCATACCCATTTCAGCTGGTTCATCCAGAACTACTAACACTGGAAGCAATATGCTCGCCTGTTTGGGAACTATTAGGAGCTCTAATTTCCTAATTATTAGGAAATGAATATGTAAAGTTCAAAAATTTAAGTATCTTTTTGAGGTCCACCTTAGTACATACCAAGACTGAGTAGATGTGCAAACACCTATAGACTGGAGAAAAGTCTACAAGATCTTGGGCAGTTAAAACCTGAAGAAGGAAAGGAAAAAGAAGAGTATAGAAAACATAGTAAGTGCATAATCTGCAAAATGGGATGTATTACCAACAGAACTTGTCTATGTAATAAGGACTCAAAAATGGATGGCTTCTATCAGGAAACAACAAAACAATTGCTCCAATCTCTCCTCCTTTTCCATTAGTCATAGATTTTATTTGTGTTACAATACCACACTCCTTTCTCTGTGTTTCCAGAGCATCAGATTTAAAGGTCTAAATACTTACTGTTTTATTCAATTTAGGAATACTGAGTGTCTGACTGATGAAAGGGGTCTTACCTAAGCTGAGGTCCTCAACACAAAATGCAGAATTTATCAACACCAGAATATTCTAGTGGGCCACATAACAGTAACAGTGAGCAGGTAATGAGTGACGTAAATTGCAACTGAATTCTAGAATAACTGCAAGTCCTGTCCAACTGAATGTCCTCAAACATAATGCTAAAGGCTAGCATTAATGTAATTAACATTTTAGCACCAATTTTTCACCCTGAAATGCTGATCTGGACAGGTACACCTTGAAGGTGTTCTGTGTATTTTTCTAACTAATGTTAACCATCTAAAGACAGTGTAAAGACAGTCAGTTTTGTTCAATAAACCTACAAAATTCACTTTAAATAAGATGAACTGATTTAGTACAAAGTTACCTCTTCTTCATGTTCATCCTCATCTTCAAATGTTCGCTTCAATGTGATTTCATTCTTGGATTCAAAAATCCTGTTTCTACCTAAATGCATATTCCGACCATAGTTTACATTATTCTGCTTCTGAAGAGCAGTACTAAAGGTTTTCTGCTGCTGTGCCTGTTTTAAGAGTAGAATCAATTAAGAGGCATGCAAATCAAATTTCATTACTGATGAGCAGTATATGCTAGGACATGAAAAACAGGTGGTGCAATTGAATATACAACAGTGTAACTGCAAGGTAGATGCACACCCTCAGCCTACACCAGTGATTTTGCCTTTAATCACTTTGGGATGATAAATGAATTAAATAGTGAATCCTGGATAACTTTTCCCTAACCCCCAAAATAAAATATTAAAAGCAGAAAAATTTTTAAAATTCAACATGTACTTTTCCTGATCATAAATTGCAGAGAATCAATATTTAAATGAAGTACAGGTATCTTGAGTTCCCAGATACTTTTTTGCTGTCTTCAGTTAAGTCTAAGTGAGCAGACAGCTGCAGAAGTCAAAGGCACTGTGTTGCCCTTACTATTGAAAGCAGCATTGCATAACCTTGCAATTAAGTTTAACTTATAATAATCAATGCTGGATTTTACAAGAACCTTAGATGACAAAATGGCAACCCAACCTGAATTCTGTCAACGAGAAGTCAAATGAAAACAGCATTTGCTCTCTGAATAAATTTTAAAAGCATTAACTGCTTTAAACCTTGCCTAGTAGTAGTGGTCTGAAGTGGGAGATTATTTTGTGATGGAGCAAGGAAGGCCTCCAGCTGTCTCAGTCTCCTTCTGGCTCTTACCTTAGTCTTCTGTAGGAGTAGCACTTTGGAGAGAACTAGGCAGTTACCTCAACACCTCTTTTGTCTAATTCATCCTGGCCAGCTGGCCAGATAGGCTGCTCTTTGTTTTGGTGCAGTAGCTGCTGAGATACAGACTATCCAGGAGCTGACTACTCAAAGCACTTCATGATTTCTTGAAACTTGAGATACACACCACCACTCCTTCCTTTGTTGGGGAAGAAACTACTTCTTTCCAGGACACTGATAAAAACCACACAACATGGTCGCATTTCACAGCTCTCCATCTTTACTCAGAGGTCTGTGGGATGACTGTAACCTTTGAACAAACCTTCTGGGTAATCTGACACTAATGAAACTGAAATTTTCAGTAAACAACAGGACCTAAGCCATTCTGTTCAGCTGGCTTACCTGTTTCATGGCAGTTTCCCCAATTCTGTCAGAATGCTTTCGAATACTCTCTAAGAAGTCCTTCAGATCTGACATGGATATTTCTTTTATTTCTTCACGCAGTTTTGGAAGATTTTCTATCATTATCTGGCAAAAGCGGTATTGACTAACTCTAGGAAGATACAGATTTTCTAGCTGCTCCATTGTTTTCAAAGCAGAATAGTATCTACAAAGAGATTAAAACAAAATGATGTAGCTTCTTATAAAAATCTGGTAAAATAATTTATCAAATATATATATCAATATCACACATGGAACCAATATGCATCTAATTAATTTATTCTATTCTTAGAAAAATTAACAATCAAAAGTCATCCATATAATGCTTTAGTTTAAAAAAAAACCCCAGTGAAGTGCCAGAGTGACTCAGCCAAGTCAAAACTTTAAGCAGACTCCTATAGTATTAACTGTTCTGATCAATAGTCCCAGTATCACATGGAGCATCCTGCAGAATGGAGACACTGAAGTCATGACCATTATCTTCCCTTCTAGATTGAACTGATTAAGGTTTTTTAATGATTTGGGTATTCTTCTGAGACATAAACTGCCAATCACCCAACACGCAGTATATGCACAAAACAATGAAAAAAATCTTGAAAAAGCATGCCTGCAGGTATCTGCCTTCTTCATGTATATGTGAACACATACACATATCTACACCCACCCTCCTACCATCCTCAGTCAGAAAAAACATGGATACACCCATCCTGACCAATGCTTTTTTCCAGCAGCGTATCATATTTTGCTGTAAACCACAAACCTTTTAACTCTTCTGACAAAATATAGTCTATCCCACCCAGAAAACAATTACATTGAATTAACAAAGTACCATGTTCAAAAAACCTGTGATCTCAACCACAGTTTAAAGAGAGGCACAGGAACCAAGCTAAATATGAGTAGGGCAGTAGTCAATTGCAGATGTGACAATCATTTCCCTTTATGTAGTATTCTTACCAGCTACTCAGCCCTGGAGGGAGTTGGAAAAATTAATTTAGTTTGTCCAATTAGAACAGAATAAAGTAAACCGATTCCTTCTGCCTTGGTCTTAAATGGGAAAAGCACAAACACTCAGATCAGATGGAGTTAACTTGCTGCTAGTTCCAACCCTTTTCTTCCACAAATATGGAACAATATCCTTAACCCATTTTCAGCTTTTCTTCCATAATTTTAATTCGTTTTTCTTCCTTAAAGTCCAATAATCTGTTTTGAAAAATTACCTAATTATTTTGAGGGGAAAAAGCTGAATATGAGGAAAATTCCTTCAAATGAGAAAACCTAGAAAAGCGTCCTTTATGGTTCTTTAGTTTCTGGACATTTCTTTGTAAATATAGTGAGTAAACACTTTTGAAAAATGTAATTCAAGTTTCTGGTGTCCTTCAGTAGACAAACAATAACAAATTACTAACACTAGAGCCATGACTTCTTGTTCAATTCTGAAATTAAGACAGTGTTTTGAATCTTCTTAATCAAGACATTGCTGAGTTAACAACTCAGCATAGCTGGAGGATGGGAAAAATCTTCTCTTTTATCCCAGAACAGAGCTGCTTTCAGAAGACTGCAAATAAAGAGGTTTCAAGTGTAAATTAGGAGCTTTTGTTTGTTATATGCTTGGTTTATATAAAATATACATAAGGTGACGGGAATGTTGCACATAAGAAAAGGTCTGGGGGTTTATGTGTGTGGGTTTTGTTTTTCTAAATAGAAAATGGCCAAGAGTGCCACATGGTGAGACTTCTGGGGAATAAAACCATAATAGCATCAAAATTGTATAAAAGGTTTTTATTTAAATTATACAGATCAGCTTATCAGAACACTGTTAGTTCATCTGGAAGGTTTTTGACTGCTGACTCTAAGATCAGAATTAACATAATCCATTCTAAATCCATTCTAGAGTCCCTTACTAATTATACATATATGGAGCTCAGGACCTTGCCCTTTTAACATCTGTTCTGATAAAGCACTGAAGTCTTATTAATTTGAAGGTCATCTGCAGGTCAGGATTTAAACCAGAAAGTTTTTCATATCATTTCACAGAATTCATGTATTTAGATTTTAAAACTTTTCACAGATTTAACTCAATGCCGAAGGTTTTGACAATATTATTAGTTCCCATCATGTACTATCAATCACAGAAGGTGAAGACTATCCATTTGACTACAAATGAGTTAAAGAAGTATCTTCCAAGATGTCTTTCACAGAAATATAGCATTCTTCTGTCTATTCTTCTGAGCTGATCTTATGAGAATATACTCCTCAATGCAAAATTTGTAATTTTTTCAAACTGAAGACACAAGCTTGAAACACCAACATGGGTCATATGATAAGACTGTGCAGAACTGATCCATTTCGACATCAGAACAAGAAAACTGCACAACAGATTTACTAAAATCTCCAAACTGTAAAAATGAAACCTTCTAATACCAGCAAGAACCAGGAAAGAAAAAACCAACGCACAACACAAAAGTAAATTTAAAAAACCTCACAATAAAGAAACAGCCACCCTCACCCCCCTGCCAAGATTAATATTAGTGTTTTGCATCATCTTATTCTTTGCAAAATTCCCCAGGCACAGAACAGTCAGGTATAGATTATGAAACATAAACACACAAAAAGCCCAAAATTAAAAGAAAATGATCATTACTTTAGTGTACATGAAGTATTCCTTTATGCTTTAAATGACAAAGAGAACATTAAAGATTTTTATCAGCGGAGTGTTGTTTGGAGGTAGTAAAGAGAACTACCATAACTTACTAAAAAAGTCCCATCAAGTTAAACTGCAGCATGTAAAGAAATTACTGCTGCAGGAGATCAGGAGCAAGAGGAATTCAAAGGCTAAATTTACTGAGAATAATTTATTTGCACACAAGCTTATTAAGTAAAAAAACATGCAGTTATAGCCCAAAATTCCCCGCTGAATAAAAACGAGAGACAAAATCCTCATTTTATTTTAATTAAGGAAACAAACCTAGTTCACAAAGAAAAAATAGTAGTATTCTCCAACTTTAGTGCTTCCCTTAGAGGAAATACTGTATATTATTGCTTACTACATTTCCACTGAGTAAATGCCTAAAACTTTGCTATCAAACACATTTAAGGGAGTTCCTTGGGATTTTTCAACAGTGCGACAGAAAAATCACAGTCAGAGAGATGCTGAAGGTGACATGTTGAAATTGCAGTTGAAATCCTTTTACCTCAAGTATTTATTTAGTTTTTAAATCTAGTTGCCTTACCAACTTTAAACCTAAGTTTTAAACTTTCCCACCATACAAATTTTGTCAGTTCCCCAAAGAACTGAACTGAGAGATAGGCACTACTAACTCTGAAACTTCTGCAAAGTAAATCAAAGGCTCAGTATTTCTTAAAATCAGATTAAACAACTGCTGTGTGGAAAAAAACCAAGATATGTGGAGTACCTCTTTTGTCAATAATGATGTGGTAGGAATTTTTTTTAGAAAGTGAAATTATCAAACTAATAATGCGTGAGAATGGTGAAAATTTCAGTATCAAATAACCATCAAATAAATTCTAATGGTTTTTTTTGCCAGATCCATGGTACATCTGAGAAGTACTGATTTGCTGCTGGTAAAATCTAGTCCTTCATTCTGACGCTGCTCCAAAACAATGCACGAAACCAAAATCAAATTACCATGGTTTTATCTGGTATCTTCCATATCGACATGGGTAGAACTAAATCATACAAATTATGAATTTTTCATATTTGCATCCTTTAAATCTTAAGGTTTATTTGGATGCTTGGAAGGTTTATGCAGAGAAAGGATGCATGACTGTCTCAGTGAGTTTTAGTAACCTAAATAACTAATCAATTCTGCCTTTCCCACCGTTTGGAAGAAAGTTTACAACAAGGTCAAAAAAACAAATCCAAGTCTTTCAGAGCAAAAAGCTCACTCTGAATCACTATACTCCTTCTTCAGTCCCTCTCACAGAAGATTTGAGAAGATTCAGCAACAACCTTAGCAGACTGACTTACTGAATTACTTCCATTGTATGATGGGTTTGGGTTTTTTGTAACATTTACTCTCGAGAAAGACTTGCAAAAACACATATCAAAATCCAAACACCAAGGGCATGTAACACAGCTGTATGAAATGTATGATGACCTTATCTGTGACTTAAAATTCAAGCTCGAATTGTGTAAGTGCATAGCCCCCACTAGGTGGCTAGGAGAGAAGCAAAGAAACCACACTTCTCCTTGGTGCTTCCTCAGTTAAGACTTTAAACCCTCTGTAGCTCTTTCCAGCCAACTGTGTCTGTTTAGAGCAGATTCTGCAGTTACTTCCTCTCACTACTACGGTTCTTGTCAACTTGTGTTATCCATGGCTCAGGGGACAGATAAATAGGATACAGAGCCTTTCACCTCTAGGTCATCGGTTCAAACGTTACCCATGTTGATAAAGGACCAAAAGTTGCTATCAACAGATGGCTTTTTGGACTTCTCTGTAAACCTCCATTCCACCTGCACAAACCAGTATGTATTCCAGATTCAAAATCCTGCATTATCTTAAAAGAGGTCTGCCACGGAAAAAGCAAATTGAATTCCAGTCTTTTTCCTGTAACAACTATCCATCAAACATATATAATATCCATACTTTTGTTTTCCCTTCCTTTAAATATTAGAATTGAGAGTTTTATTCATGGTGCAAGACTGTAAGACAATGGAATAACGAAAATATGTTCTAAAAGGCTACAAGCAGAGAAAGTCAAGATGTTCTTTTTATAAAAAAAGAGTAGTGAAAGCTTTGCTGCATTAACAAACTTCAATGAAGGTTTATGCAAAATTATCTTTGCCTAAAATAAACATTCCTCATTGCTTTGTTATGTCTTGGATTACTCTCTCTGACTCTTCCACAAAAAAGCTTCACAGCAAAACTTAGGAAGATCAATTTTGAAATCCCTTGTACATACACACATCAGCTGTCAGGTCTTTGCACTGACACTATGGATGTTCTTGATGTTGCTCAATCTTTTAGCAGTAATAAAGGCCAGAATACGTGCACTCTGCTGAGCCACAAGGAAATTACCAGCTGAATTACCTGCAAGTTCCACGGGATAGCCACCTGTTGGCTGCATTATAGGGAATTGTAAAGTCACAGGCAAAATAGTAACTGTAGTGTAGCTAATGAAAGAGTTATCTGAGCTGCAGCAGTAGCCTGCAGCAGAGTCTAAGCCTTCTGCACTCCATGTGATTTCAAGGCATGGTACATCAAAGCTATGGCATCTCCCCTCTCCTTTAGATGTCTCTATGGTATGACAATAACGTGTCCAAACCCCTCAATTCAGGTATCCTTTGAGTTTTAAGACTTCCTGTCTGGCAACAACTTCTATGGGAAAATTATCAGATAGAAGTCTTTAAGATTTGAAGAGTACTGATGGTTTCTAGGAAAGCACATCAACCATCAGTGGACTCTACAAAAGGACTCACAAATACAAAGTCAAAATGCTAAAAAACCATCAGCAATTTTATTTCACTTAAATGATCGTTACATGGTAACATTAGGAACTACAACTTCCTCTGCAATTCTAACACCAGGATGCTGCTTGCCTTGCCTGACAGAGCAAGGGTAGGGCAGAATGCAGGCATTGAACCCAGTGTTTGGAATATTTTCAGGACACTAAACACAGCATTGTCCACAGAAGACCTTGCAGAGGGAAGTGTATGATTCAGAGGGCACACTCTTCAGTCTGATCTCTGACTGGAGTAGCAAGGGGACTGTTTACATCTCTCTGCAGAGCTGCTCCAGGAACACTGCAACAAATGCTACCACCACCACTACTACTACTACCACTACTACTACTACTACTGTGGGCCAGCTATTCTAAGCAGATGCTGAACCAGTGTCCTGTTCAGAGGTAACATTGTATAGCAGTCGTGCTGCTGAAATCTACCACACTGGTTCACATATAGCAAGTTTTAATTGTAATAAGAGACACCATAGTGCCATAGCTGTAAGGTCACTCTTAAAGATTTTGTATTTTTGCAGAAGACCTCCAGAGAGCAAACATGCATAGGTATCATGCAGCACATATATCACTTCCAAAGATGCATCAGATTTGCTGCAATGTTCATAGATCTGATGTGTAGTTAATCTGAAGCATTTTGGACATGTCTGCACACAGGCTTTAGAGCTGATTGCTCACACTGTGGCTGCTGTTGAGGGTTTTCAGACGTCCAACAGTATGGTAGGAGGTGTTGGCTACTCAGAAACAGTCCAAAAGTAAATCTGTATTACATAGCAGCCCTGCAGACAACTGACTGTGCAGAGCTAGTTCCAAATGGAAACAGTCCTGTCCAGACAGACTTGTCAGCAGGAGCTCCCTGAAGTGGTGCCAAGTGCACAAAGAGGCACTGCCAGCAACAGGGACCCAGAAAGGGCAGGCACAGAGCATCAGCATGACTGAGGCACTGTGAAAAGCAGGCAGGGATCACGGTGGCAGTGATGATATGGAAATCATGAAGAAGGAAACAGCAGCAGTGGAATTGCTGGGGTGGGTGTGTGAGGTGCAGGCAGCAGCCCCAGTGGGACAGGATGCAGCTAAAGCAGGGGGCTGGGGCAGCCAAGCTGCCATGGAGGGAGGGAGAACTGGGGATACTGGGACTACAGCAGCAGTGAGTGGCCCCCTGAGAAAATGAAAAGTGGAGACACAACAGAAATGAGCAACTGGTCAGGTACCAGTTATAAACTATTATCCTAGATTATAGTTTTAATTCTTTTTAACAAGTAAATTTGTCACAGACGGAAAAACCAAAAATGACACATTATCTGCACTTCATTCTCATAGTTCCATTTACACAAAAAGGACAGAGAAACCAGATAGGTCTAAAGAAAGATATAAGGAGTAAAATGTCCTTTCTTCTGGTATTATGTGTTTAATTTAAATATATCATTATATATGAATCAGATATTAAAGTACTCTGAAAGACCTTTAGTCCCTAAGGATCTTATTTTTCTTTCTTCTTACACCGCTTTAAATAATAAAAACCAGTAAACTTTATTTCATATTTTATAATCATAATTTCACTACGTCATACTCATTTAAGTAAGCGTTATTTTTCATGGCAATCACTAAGGTCCTAGAAGTTCTTTAATACAACAAAGTATCTTGAAATACAGACCAGTATTAGGAAACGAAGACTACATATATACCGAGCTACAGACTAAGAACACTTGTGTACATAAGTGTTTGCCATTCTGTCAACTTACTTACAAATGTTACATTTTTTCTCATAGAAATAAGTTTACTCACCTTTTAACACTCATCTGTTCTTTTAGTTTGCTGTACATTTCCAGCACTGCATAAAAGCAAGCAGATTAACTTGTGAGTCTCACTGTGGCTATAGTTAATAAAAGAGGAAAATATGTAGTGTAAAGGACAAATTAATATGTACTGTAAAGGACAAAATTAGAAATAGAAAAGGATGTGCTATATTTATCTTATTTAATTCCTACTGTAGCATAAATGTGATGAACCTAGAAAAAAAAAATTCTAGAATGCAGCTAAAAAACAAAAAGATAACTGAACTCTTAACAGCTTTTCAATCAAAAAGAATTAAGATTAACAAAACAGTCAACACTATACGTATCAAGCATATTCATTCACTTACTACATGTCACAACCTGATCTGCATTACCAGTCCATGGCCCATCGCCATAAAAAGGCAACAGTACCACCTACTGTACTCCAAACATGTCAACAAGACTTCACAAAGAAAAATCTTCAAATCTACTTTACACCAATATGACAAACAGGATAAAACCCTTATGGAGCTGTGTGCAATCCTACAATATTATCTTCCTGAAACAACATTTAGAGCCCTTTTGTTTTATTTCAAAATGCCTGTAGTGACACAGAGCTAAAAGGACAATGTCGAAAGAGCATCATTAGTATTTTCCCCAGTATTCAAACAATAAAATCCACCCTCTCAAGCAACAAATTAATTATTTACCACATTAAAAATATTAGTTCATTCAAAGCTGTATGTGGCTACATTGTTTGCACCATTCAATTATCTCACTGTCTTCTGACAGTGTCGCAATTACTCTGTGTCAAATATTGCAAAAGACATGGAACCTACACGTGGTCATCTTTTAAAAAACCTAATAATTTTTTCGTTAAACTGGATGTTACAGGACCAGAACTTAGAAAAAACAGAAGACTTTTCCTTTTGGCTATTGTGACTTACTTTATTTAATTTGCCACCATATTTAACTATAGGTCACTCACCTGGAAGACACAACTGCAGTTTTTCCACAACTGTTGTAATATTCCGCTGTTGAACTCTACATCGGATGATTTCCTCTGTTTGGGCTATCACCTTAAAGGTTTGTTTTTTTTTTTAAAGGAAAGAAAATCACACTTAAATTATGCAAATAAACTTATTTTGCTACAAATATTCATAATGCCCATATAGGAAGCACCATTTTCTCACCTCTTTCCCAGCATCCTGAAGCCTTCGGTTGGTATCAGTAACTTGGACCTTAAAAATAATTTCACCTTTGTTAGACAAATATGCATATATTGCCCTGATGTGACTGCTCACCCTTGTAATCAGATCATGCTTCCTGAGAAACTTAGAACAAAGAAATGCAAATTCAAATTAACTCTACAGCTTGAACTTGAACTTTTGATCGCAAAGGGCTTTTGTTAAATTCAATTACTTATGACAGTTCTTTCTAACAGATTCTGTGGCAAACTTCTCAAATTTACTTGGGATTTTTGAACTTTCCTTGTTTCTGTAGGTCTGTCAAACAATTCAAATCATTGACCCAATTGACCACTGGTCCCTTTTTGATAACCTCAATGAGCTCTATGGGCCATTCATTGTCTGTAAGAAATGGTGATTGCATTTTATGGTAATTAAACATTCATACTTTGCTGAATGCAAACACTGGGTGGTTGATTAACATCAAACGTGGAAATCTCCAAACCACAGCAACATTTTAATGCTGCAGGTGCAGGCAAAGCTCAACCTCAGATTTTCCCACATAGTAAGTGACTCATTAGGTCATCATAATAAGGAAGCACATTCTAGTTTATTAAAAATCTCATTAATTTCTGAACAAAGATGCTCAATGACCTCATTGATGCTGTATTTGGTCTCTTGTTATCTGAATATCCTTTATATAATGGTCTTCTAATCATAACCTCTGATGAACTATGCTCATTCTGTCTGGTGTGCATATTTTGCTCTCAAAAGTGTAAGGAGAGCTAAAAGGGACGGATCTCATAATTCACCATTCTGCATTCTGATCTGTGAGGAAATCTTGGTTCTCAGATCTCATGAAAACTACTAACATCACCTACTCCCCTGCTCATTACAAAGTAAAGAACAGGGGGTTTTCCACGTATAATCGTGGTATTTTTAGTTTTCTAATAAGGACTTTCAATTCTTCTAAGGTCTGACATATAAACATATGATTAGGAAAAGAGCTATTTAAGAAATACTGTGTTTATCATTTGTTGTTCTTCACCTTCTGAGAAAGCCTTTAAAAAAGGCAAAATAATTTAGTACGATTTTCTGAAAACATACATTTAAAAAATCAGAATGAGATCTAATAAAATATTCAGCTTTGTGAATATAAATCACTGTATCAGGCAACACAGCTCAATCACAAATCCTGTTCAAGTCACTTCTAAAAAATTGCTGCAAACATCAGAGTGCATGTGATAAACAGTAAATTAATCTGGAGTAGAAGCATCCAGTTCCTTCTTATAGATTCAAAGACAATGATATATGAAACTCTGAAAAACTTGTTCCTTACCTTTAGTTTTTCTGCATCAGCCCTAACTTTAAGAAGTTCCGTAATAGCATCCACAAAGCCCTGATGGTGAAAATTGCACATCTTTTCTATCTCCCTGTCATGGTTACGTATGCAGGCATCAAGTTTTTCCATAAACTTCTGATGTGCATTTGGTTGGTCATCATATACAGACCTATTAAACACAAGTAAGAAAATAAAAAAATAAAAAACCTTTTTTTCCCAGTTGAAAATAATATGCATGCAATGATCTTTATTGAAACCTATCTCTCTTAACAAGAAAATAAAAGCAAGCAAGCCTGATGTCAGTGGCACCTTTTGGTGGATCCACCCCATCAAAATCAGCATTAAAAAAAAAAGATGGCACAAAACTGAGAACTGATGGCGCAAAACCCAGCCCTTGTGGCATTAATCCAGGTGCTTAACCAGTTACATCATGGTTGACCTGAGCCTCACTGGTCTGTTATTTATGCCCTAATGCTCAAATTTGGGTACAAAAGAATCAGTTTCTCCAACCACCTCAAATAGCACGGATCGCTTTTCCATCAAATTCCACTCTTCGCTAAATATAAAGAAGTGCAAACATACAAATTTGCTTTCCTGGTATTCCTAACAGCAGAGTTATCCAACTAAATCAGGGTGGGATGACTCCAGCCGGAATGACCGGAGCATTGTGCGGCAGCAGCCGGACCCCGGGCAAAGGCAATCCCCACGGCTCTGTCCCTGCCCGCCCATGCCCAACAGCTCCCAGGGCAAAACCATGACATGCACACACCTAAGGCTGCCTCCTCCATGGCCCCTAGCTGTCAGGAAGGGCTAGAATCAGGTCTTCTGGCTTATTTTACTAATTCTTGATTAGGTCACCTAGAAAACTCCAATAGCAAACGCGACTTGGGAGAAATTCCTGGTGTAGTTTGTAAAGCAGCATCAGAAACAGAAATCTGCATGGAGAAATGCTCAAGCACGAGAAGGAGCAAAGGAGGCACAGGGCAATTTAAAGCTTTAGACTTTGGCAGAGTAAGCGAGAGAAGAGGTTTTACACAGAAGTGTACCAAAACCAAAGGTATGGGGTCTCCCAACAAAGGCAAGGCACAGACAGTTCCAGAAATTGATTAATAATTGGATACAGCAACAACAGCAAATACTGGTAGTTTTGAAGTAGCTTTTCACGTAGAATGAGAGCAGCAATACAAGGGTGATATAATCATACATATACAAACACATTTGTATTGCAAACTGCAGGTGCTTAAAAAAAAAGTGATCAAAAATCTTTAAATTGCTTTTTTAGCCTCCAATTTCCTTTCACAATTATAAAGTTTTCTCCAGTTATTTAAAAGGAGAAGCTGATTTAGAAAAAAATAAAAATTAAAAAATGTTAACATGAGGAAAACAAAAGGCTGAAATTCCAAGCATTTCAGTGTTACTTGCAGAAGTACAGTCTCGTCTCAAGTTCAAGACCCAGGCAAACATGAGTCAAAGCCTCTAAAACTCTTGAGTAGCAAGAAAGTATTTCCCTCCCAGTATCCTTGGAGAAGTGTGATTTCCCATATCTTCAAGATTCAAGAGAATCTCCAAGATTCTCTTTTTTAACCAGACATCTGGGCTTTGCTGAGATCTGAGCTCATCATCAGCACAACAAACCTGAGTGTCTGACAGGAACATGACCTTCCAATGAAGAAAAGGATGCAGAAAAGACTCTTGTAACAAGATTCTTTGTACTTTTTGAGTTTCTTTGGACCTCATTCAATCTTATTCAGAGAACTAACTGAACATAAGTGACAGAAGAAAGGCAACATGCAGTCCTACAGGTTGACGGAAGAAAGCCAATTCCTTACTATAGATAAGGATTCTAACAAGATTCTGCTTGTTATAGATACTTTTTCAGGGGAAAAATCTATTGAATAAAATTTTCCAAGAACAGCCCCTTTTGCTTATGATAGGAAAATAAGGCTATGGTACTGAAAGCAGGTTCCTTCCTCCAAAGTGCATCAGGGAAAAATAACACTGTTGACCCATACAGTGGTTCACCCCTCACGATTTCTACCACCACAGTTTGAAATGACTGCTGGAAGGAGCAAATTTGTGCCCATCAGTCTCTCCTCCTCAGGCTCCTGTCAGATTGCCTGAAAGGGCTCCCTCAAGGCTGCCCAGGATGACTGAGCTTTACAAGGCCATGGTGGATGGTCAGAAGTGATCTGCATCATCAGGGGGAAATACCCACATGCAGAACCCTGTGCTGGCTGGAGAGAGAAGCAGCATCCTGGCCTGGGAGGGAAGAAAGAAAGGTGCAAGACACAGTGGGGGTTGAGTGAGGCCTCATTAGGCAGCCTGATGTTCTGCATGAGAAGATACAGGGACAAGCATGTGGACCACAGCACTGTCACCTGTGAAGAAATGGGGAAGGGATGAGAAAAAGGTTCAATGACTGATGTGGTAGCACTTCAAAATGCACATTACAGTTATGTGAGTGCTGTTCCATTAAGAAAAGGGTCAGAGATGCTGGAAGCTACAGGGTGGACACAGAGGGGCATCCAACTGTCTTCAGAGTTCTTGGACAAGAAAAAAACATTAGGAGGACCAGATGCATCAAAGTGCCTTCACAGATATCTGGCAAGCATGAGCCTTCTCAAACTGGGCTGGACTTGCCACCTATACTGCACAGCACGCTAAAGAAAAAAACCAAAAAAAAACAAACAAACCCCCAACCGAACAAAAATTGCAACAAATCCAATTAGCCAACCAAAAAAAAAAAAAAACAAAAACTAAACAACCAACCAACCACACACACACACACACAAAAAAAAAAAAAACCAACAAAAAAACACCACCACCACCACCAACAACAAAAAACCCAAACAACATACACAGAAAAAAAAGGTTCCATTTATTACTACTTTCTTTAGCCTTTTTGTTTAAGGGTGGAAGAAGCCTCCAAGTTTAAGTTTCCTCCCAGTGTTCTCAAAGAGAAGAGAGAAAGGAGCATCATTATCACAAATATACAGGACTTCAATCTATCACCATGTGCCCAAACTGTAAATTCTGTCATGCAAGCACAACTGAAACAGTAAAACTCAGCCAAGAAAATGTAACTAAAATGAGAATAAGACTGCAAAAAGATGGTACAAGACAAACTCCATATTTGAGTTTGTACCATCAAACTTTCTTTGATGGTAGCAATGCACTGTGTTTCTGGACATAGTTATTGCCTGATGATTTGGGGTATCCAATAGCTGCCTTGATAACTTTTTATCCATTTCACATCTGTGCCAACACTTTCAGACAGGCTCTTAAAATACTGAAAAAAGGAAATCCTTTGCAATCAGAATATTTCTCTTCAAAATGTTATTAAAAACCCAGAAAACACAGACAGATGCTCTGGAAGTACATACAATGTAGCATAGATAATACAGTTTTCACTGTTATAAACAATCTGTATTGATTATGTTTTCCTCAATATTAAGGCCACTTATGCTTAAATTTAATTGTAATAAAGTACTAGGTTTTAACCTCATGGGTATTATCACAATACTTAATTGAAAATAATACAGGGAATAAATGTTCAAAATACGGGCGAAGAAAGCAATATGGTGCAGCTGCCAATACCTTAATTACAAGACTACCTACCTTCTTAAAATAATAGTTACTATTTTGTGTCATACATTGTACCCTTTTCTGCAAGGACACTCTAAAATTAGTGATTTAAACCAGTATTCTGACAGACCTCCCTAAGATGCACCACTAGTATAAACTCCACGTTAATTACATACGTCAACAGCTCCATCTTGTGGAAACAACAAATCAACGCTCGTCAGCACACGAGTGAAAAAACCCCTGAGACAGAACTGCCAGCCTCCAAAATAAACAGTCGGAGTATTTAGAAGAAAATCACACTTTGTATCACGACTTTCTCATCTAGGTGAGAAGAAGATGAATAAACAGGTTTATTGACTCCCTAAGGACACTGTCCTCTGAGGACACTTCACACACGCAGTTTCAGGGGCTTCAGAACAATGTCTGGCCTTTTTGAAAATGTAAGTGTACCCTGGAGAGCCAGGCCATCTTTGGTCACAGATAGAAATTAGGCTTTTTCTCAAATCTGCAAACACAACTGAGACAATACACACCTGATTTACCCATTAGGGAACATCACACATCATAGTTTGTTTCTGATAGTGAAGCTCATTTTCCATGCATACACTTATTTCAAGATTACTTACACCTATCTAAATAAAGTAATTGCTACCACTTAATAATTATCTGTAAGTGTACATTTCAATAGATAATGACACTGCAAGAGATGCTGATAACAATTCTCCACTACTGAGAGCTAAATTATCAGGCAGACAAATCACCAATACTGCAGTATCTTGGAGAGACATGAAATCCTAAAAGCATCCTAGAGATAATTCTTTAAAATTACAAGACAAAATTAACTGAATTTACAACACACACAGAGTCTTCAGTTTGTTGGAAAGCAAGTGAGGAAGTAGTAACCCTTCTAGCTCCATTTTTTCAGGAGATGACAATTATATGCAATTATGTCTACCCTAAAAATCTCTCTCCCACCGTAAAATGCTTCACATCCAGCAGTAGGAAGTGTCATAAAAAGTGGCAAATGTGCCTAGGATACCAAAGGCATTTTTACATGTGCAGTACACAGTTCTTTCAGTTTTTGTTTACATTTATACACCTCTGAAGAGCCTCAAGGATCCTCATGGGCTTTATGGGCCTCTGAAGTGGATGCTGATGGTCTCAAATACAGCACACACTTGAACTGTGTCAAACTGAAAGGCGTGATCAGTTTTTATTAAAACTGCTTTCAACCTCTGATCTGCACAACTTTTGGAACCCACAGACTACTAGTGCTTGATTCATACCATGAAACTTTGACAAGAAAGTTTCTTTTCTTGGTATGACTCTTCAGACTGGATTAAAAAAGGAGAAAATCACTAATGTTGAAGACAGAAGTTTTTATTTGAATTTGGCACCCAAAAAACCCAAACCAACACAATGTTATCACCTTAATTTTCCATCTGGAATGAGAGAACTTTAACTTGAGGGACTGCTTAGCCACCAGTACAGCAAATCAGTGATAGGAGAGGTACAGATTTCTTTCCTAATTGACAGGGCAAGCAGGGGACCCATAAAGAGCATAAGCAAAGCTGAACAACTTTACTGGTAATGTGTAGCAGGTCATCTGTCTATATTCCCAGAACTCTGTATATAAACCGAGACTTTTTTTTTTTGACTCATTCCAACAATTGGATGAGTCATATTAATGCCAGTCTAGGTAAAAAGAAGATAGTGCAGAAAGTACTTGAAAAAAGAAAAAAATATAAACTAGGAGCAGTCAGGGACTGACCTAAGGGAGAAAAATGTCTGAGTTCACTGGATCCATTTTATTGCAATAGGGATATTTTTAGCTTGATCTTTTTTACCATGTAGGCTGAACGGAGATCAACAAGCATAAACAGATTTGAATTCAGGTCTCAAGAAATAATTAAGGAGGATTGTCAGATATGGAACCATTTTCCAACTGAAAACAGTAAGTTTATTTTATACCATAAAACATTTCCCTAAAACTATTACTTTCAAAACTGAAACAAAATATGAAAAGCATATATTTAATAGGTCTTACTGATGATTTTTTGTATTTAAATGCAAAAATATACTGAAGCACCAGAGGGCACCATCCTATACACAAAAATACCAACACTCAAGTAAGCAAAAAAGCTTATCTCCAGAGAACTAAAATACAGCCAAAAATCGTAAAATTTAACATGCCAAAAATTCCACACAACCTTTCAAAAAAAATTAAAATTCAAAATAAATTATCCTGAAATCATCTGATCTATTCCATAATGACAACTCCATACATACACATTATCACTCTCAGTGAGCATCATAAATGTCTTCACAAATGGTTACAGTCTCACTTCAAAAATATATTTCTGCTATCATTTCATACAAATATTTCTGTGCATGCAATCAGGATATATGTCCTTAAATGCCTGAGTGTAGGTGGGAGTAAAAGAGGATGAGAATTTCATCAACAAGGAAGGAAATAAAAAGTTAGAAGTAAAAAAAAAAATCATATAAGCCCAGAAATTAATTTAATATATTGATTAGACTACTGGAAGGGCAGACAATGGAAGTGCATATAAACTATTAAGTGTAAAAGGACAAGGGCCCAAAATCATTTTTTGGAAGTCTAGCAAACACCCCAAATTTGCTTTTTGCCCTCCTCATCTCCAGTCTATCTCCACATCTGTGGCCTCTAGACTAGAAAACTACAATAACCAGACCTAAGTACAATTTCTACTGTAATCTTTTTTTAGCATGGAAAAATAGATTTCAAGAATAATCAGAATGGGAACTAAAGTAATTTTGTCTCATTATCTACAGCAATAGCTGCAACTTTTCAAATGAGAGAAGAACTGCTCAGGAACACAGGCATCAGGCAAAAAAAAATGAACTTCAAGAGTTTTTTTTATTAAAAATAAAACCTCCATACTTTCATAAGAAAATAGTAATTCAGAAGATAATATGAATTCCTGGTTGGTGATAACTCTCTCACTTCAAAATCATTACTAGAACAGTCTATTAGGTAAAGAAAAAAGTAATATTTAACAAATCCCATTGGAGTTTCAAAAAAATTCTTATTTCTTGAAGGTTTTGGGATTGTTTTGTGTGTTCTTTTAAAAGGGCAATGATTCAACTTTTAATTGCAATCCATATTCTGGAAAGACAAATCTGACCTTACAGAGCATTACTGTAAACTTTTTGAGAGAACAATTCTCCTTCTAGTAATCATTTATAATAACAGGCTCTAAGCAGCAGCAGAGACTTTTAAAACAGACCATGTATTCTAAAACAGCCAAAAAACATGTCAGAAAAAAAAGAGAAAAAAACAGCAATCTTTTTACAGGACAAAGAGACTCCTTATTAATGACTTGCCACTTTCCACTATTTTCACACCTCCCCCAACCCATCCTGTTCTGCCCCATTTCTAGGATGAATTGCAGGTTTCCCCACCCCTGCCCACATTGCCACAAAGTCTTTCATTTCCTGATTACACAAGACATATGAAGCAATTAAAAACTGTATGTACACATTCCTTTCAGGACACTGATAACGACTCAGTAAGTGCCCATCAGTTACAGCTCCGTGAATGCTCTGACAATGACAGGAATTACACGTGTCTGTACAACAGTTGTACGAGTTTGACATGGAATGTAAGTCTGACCATGCAACTTCTGATCTTCAACGGAAGCAAGAGAAAAAGATTCATTTGTAGAGCTTCAAATTAAGCACCATGAGGGGGGAGGAAATGACTGATTATTTTGATCAATTAAATGAAGGCACAAAAAAAATCCCCCTAAACATGCACTTTTTATTCAATTTTTCAAAGTAATACTTTAAACTAAACACACACAAAGATAAACCAACTCTCAAATGACAAAACTGTGCTTATGGATAATAATGTTTTTATAATTCATATCTTGCTACCAACCCCAATTTTGTTCTGATGCTAAAGATGCTCTCAACTAGTTCCCATACACACATTCCAAGAAGTGATCCCCTAGATGGTCTCCCTACTTCTCCTTTCATTGAAAAAGAAATCCCAAAAATGAAACAGCAACACAAAGCTATACTAAATAAAATTTTAAAATAAAGTAGCATTTACAATTCAAAATTTCATGATGAATTTAGTGGGATCAGTGCAAGCACAAAACACTGACAATACAAATTAAGATTCTGCCCTTAAAACAGCCCTGTCACACTGTGACTATAACCATGGCATCCCTAACCATGATACTGTATCACATACTCCATTTGAGCTGCAATTTCACAGGAAACACTGCAGAAACTTCCTTTGTCCTACAATATACAAAGATATTTTCTGTTTACACAAACTGCAACCTTTGTAGGGACTTTTTCCATGGAGTAATTTCATATAGGTGGCTGCATACACCCTAAAAAGCTTTATAAAATAATGTCCAGGTGTTTCCTGCAATTCAACTGCAGTTATGGTAATAAGCACATTTCTTAAAACCTAAGTAGCCTTTCAATGCCAGATGCTACCTGTGTTCCAGTTCTGCCATTCTTACTCATAATTACATCTCACCACTCTATTTAAAAGCTCACATTACATGCCAGAACAACACAGAACACAGCTCTGGTCTATTCAGAGAAAAGATTTTATTAATCTTAGTTTAGCTGTTTTGCTTTGCTTGCCTGGTTTTCCTGGATGTGCAATTTCTGTGAATTGTTCTCACTAATAGTATCCTGTTTCTATGAGCAGGAAAGGGCCGAGTACAGTTTGTTAGTTAACATTACTTCCTATAAGCAGGCTCCTTATTCTGTAGTAGCAGCACTAGAGCAGTCATTGTTCCTGCTGGATAAGCTGTGGATCACGCTGACGGCTGTTAATGGACATCCTCTGCAGCCAAACATGAACTGATAATCAGTACACCCAGATTTGCAATAAACTTCCTCCTTCCTGTTTTTACACTGCTGACCAAGGAGATGCCTCTTCCTGCTCAGCCTTTGTGTGTTACTGATGTATGAAGCAAGAAACTGAAAAACAAGTGCTACGCTACCACTTTTTTTCCTAATTCTGTGCTGTAAGAGTAGATAAAAAGGCAGCAAAGGAAACGGCAGCTTTGCTGGCTTTGGTACCGGCTATCGCCGCGGAACGACGTGCCAAGTTTGGCCATCTGTTACATGTACCTAAATGGAGACAAGTGGATGTAGTTGGAACCTACATTGTGTCATAGAATATAAAGTAAGAAACTGAAGTCTATATAGCAATAGTTTTATCTTCCCTTAACATCTCCAGAGACTGTATGTTACATAAATCTTTATATTTTAGGAGCAATGGATTCATCTGTAGATTAAATTGTGAACTTATAAGTTTTTTTAAAACTTTGATGCAGTTTCCGTTACATATGCACCAGAAATAATCAGGCATCTATTACAACCTCTAGCTAATATGTCAACTTTATCTAGAGCACTTGAGACATAATCTTCAAGATAAATACACACCAATTGTTTTGGAAGAAAATAAATTTCATATTTCAACAATCTCATATGTCTCTTCACGAAACATATGAAATAGAACTGAATATTTAATGTCAGGAAAGCACAAGTTACTTATTTCAACAGGCTTTGAATAGCAACACTACACTGATGTAAATACATTATTTCAGAAATTTAAGAAGTTCCAAATAAAATAAAATACCCAGTAATTAAAAAGTTTCAAGACCAATTAGATTAAGAATGTATTCTATTCAACAGAGATAAAACCAGACAATTCTTAGCTGCGTCACACTCCTCTGAAAGCATATAACCAAAGCATGTATTTTACAACAATTTTATATTATTAATTTTTGTTAACTCTATGAGCTCATATAGCCTATACATAAAAAATCATCACGTATTTAATCCATGTAAAACAACAGCCTATGCTGTATATTCTTTGCATATCTCCCAGGATCACTGAAAAAAGTAGAACTTGACTTCTAAAAAAAGTCTGTTTTCAATTCAGAAGCTGAACTGAAACTCAGTGTTTCTCTCAGTTAGGAAGCCATTAAGAGTGTTGATGCAACTGACTAACTCCAGTTCTCTACCTGCTTGATAAACAAACTAAGAAAATCTGTTCATTTCTTTGCAGCTTCCTAAGTTTATGAAACACACCAGAACAAATATACAATACAAAATAGTATCTACTATGTTACTTTTATGGTGAAATTGACTGGAAAGGAAAAAAAAAGCTTGCAAGAAAACACCACTTCCATGAACAAAATGGGGTAAAAAAATCCTTCAAAGTCACTCTATGCCTAAGGAAGTGTGCAAACTGTGAAAGTCCCAAAACTTGATAGCTTAAACATTTCCTTTTTAAGCTGAAATGTCTCAAAGTATCCCCCAGGTACATATATGATAGTATATGCTTTATTAATTTTGTATTACTCTGATTCACAGGAGAATTGCAAGTTACACTCACTGCAATTTTGCAAGCAAATTACTTTCCCTGGGACACAGTGAAAATCCCACTCGCAGTATTAGAACTGAACATTTCTCTCATGCTATATTAAAAAAAAATTAAAAATCCCCAGTGCCTTTTAGGTCTTCTCTGTCCAATCCCATGCCTTTCCATCAAGGCTGATGCACCCTAAAAGCTGTTTCCTTCCTTCTTAATACCCCTGTCAGTGATTAAGTTTTCTACTAGTCTGCTATTACTGGCAAAGGTTGAGGTACGGGAAGGGCTCCAGGAGAGATCATTAACTCCTTCCTGCACAGGACCCAGTTTGCCAGGAGTACAGATAGTTCTGTAGCAGATGTGTACAAGATGAGGAAAAGATGCTCTGTTGAAAATATTTCATCAAGCTGAACCTCAAATTGAAGTGTTATTGTTATACCAAGCTCTGTGGTGACAGGGATTAGGTTTAGGTATTTCAACCATCACCAGAAAATAGCCAGACAGACAAGCCACACTTAGATTTTACAACTAGCCACAGCAAGCCCTTCTGCAAGGTAAAATCTCATGTGGTTACTTGATGCTGATGCAAAGCTAGGTCTGTATTTTTGAATGAGTTAGTATTTAATAGTTCACTACAACCCATAAAAATAGTTTTCTATTTGCAAATCCTTTTCTGGCATTATCTTAAAAGCATTATTTAAGGCATATTAATCCTCTTCAGTTTGAATGAGCTGATTTTAGTAGTATAACTCATAAAATGCAACATGACAAAACTTGCAAATACACCAGCACTTAAGTCAAAGCCAGGCATATTTAACTGAATTATGCTAAGGCTCCTCAGGAGATATCTGTATTGAGGAAATTGCAATGTCTCAGAGCAATGGCTCAGGCTCACACAAAGCAAGCTGGAGCACAGGCTATGCTGTTGGATTTCCAAAAAAATTCCACAAGGCAGCAAGCACCCGTGTGACTGGCATTTCTGAAGGATGTAAAATTATGCACTTCCTATGTACATGGCAGGTCCAAAATCTGGGTCACCAGACACTGAATAAAATCAGCTTGAGGAACAAGTCAAAGAAGAGATGACAGGAATAAGAACTGGCTTTTCTGAATTTAACTGATATGAGTGCACAAGCATAAACTGTTCACTTGAAGAGAACGCTGAATTTAAATGCGACAATGACACAAACTGCATGAAACATCTATTAAGTACACTATTCTGATGATGTATTAGATGATTCTCCTATTTTAAAAGCCTCAGTGTATTTTGAAACTTGTTTCCTAAACACTGGGACAATTTCAAGCTCTTTGGTAATGCTTGTGAAATTGGAGAGAGCTATTTAAGAACAATTCACACAGGTTACTGGCTAGGTTAAAGCTTCACTTGGCAGTTGCCCATTTGGAAATCACTGAAAGAATTGAGTCAGAAGCTGACGTGTGAACAGTTAAAAGATCAAGATAACCTGATTTGCAGACACGTATTTCATGACAAACTTAATCAGCATTGAACCTAAAGATTTTTTCACAACAAAAAAAAATGCAGTGCAGATATGATTACCTGCAAATAGTTTCAGGCTTTATAAAAACTTGAGAAGTAATATGTTGAAACTTGCAGCAATACAAGTGATTCCTTCTGAAATACTTTTGCTACCAATGGCAAATCTGACCAGGCTACAGAAAAATTAGAACTGCAGTTCTGCTGCTGAATACCAGATTAATCAGTCTGCAGCACACACTCTTTGTATGCCCTTTTGACTCTATATGATGGACTAGTAATAAAAAAAAATTGCTCCTTCATAGCAGTATACATCACATAGACAGTTGCTTTATTTGACTGTTGTGTTTCAACTTAAATACTTGGAACACCATCAAATCCTGCACCAAGTAAGAAGATCTGCAACTGACACTACAAGCAATCCTCTATTTTTTTAGGATACACATACACTGGTTCACAGCAAGCAGGCCATTCTCCTTACTCCACAACAACCCAGTTACAAAACAGAAGTTAGCTATTATAATAAATTGATATATAAACATACATGCTAGGTAGAGTTAATTTTCTTCAGAGTGGCTGGTTTGGGGCTGTGTTTTGGATTTGTGCTGAGCACAGGGCTGATAACACAGAGATGTTGTTGTCATTGCTGAGCAGGGCTCACACTGGCGAGGAGGCTGGGGGGAGACACAGCCAGGACAGGTCACCCCAAGGGACCAAAGGGGTATTCCACACCAGAGGGCATCATGCTCAGTACATGAAGTGGGGGAACAAGGAGGAAGGAAGGAGACATTTGGAGTGATGACATTTTGCCACAACAACCCCTTGCAGCACTACAGGCTGGGGACGGTGTGACTGGACACTGCCCAGGGTAAAAAGGAAAGGGACCTGGGGGTACTGGTCAACAGCTGAATGAATGTGAGCCAGCAGTGTGCCCTGGTGGCTAAGAAGGCCAAAGGTATCCTGGCCTGGATCAGGAATGGTGTGGCCAGCAGGAGCAGGGAGGTCATTCTTCCCTGAACTCAGCACTGGTGAGGCCACACCTGGAGTGCTGTGTCCAGCTCTGGGCCATCAGTTTAAGAAGGACATTGAGTGCTGTGTCCAGCTCTGGGCCATCAGTTCAGGATGGACATTGAGTGCTGTGTCCAGCTCTGGCCCCTCAGTTCAGGATGGACATTGAGTGCTGTGTCCAGCTCTGGGTGTCTCAGTTCAGGAAGGACATTGAGGGCTGTGTCCAGTTCTGGCCCCTCAGTTCAGGAANCTCAGTTCAGGAAGGACATTGAGGGCTGTGTCCAGTTCTGGCCCCTCAGTTCAGGAAGGACGTTGAGATGCTTGAGCATGTCCAGAGGAGGCAACGAGACTGGTGAGGGGCTTGGAGCACAAACCCTGTGAGGAACAGCTGAGGGAGCTGGGGTTGTTTAGCCTGGAGAAAAGGAGACTCAGAGGTGACCTTGTCACTCTCTACAACTCCCTGAAAGGAGGCTGTAGCCAGATGGGGGTCAGTCTCTTCTCCCAGGCAACAACTGACAGAACACAGTCACAGAACTGAGAGGACACAGTCTTAAGCTGCACCATGGGAAGTTTAGGTTAGAGCTCAGGAAAAAATTCTTCACTGAAAGAGTGACTGGGCACTGGAATCATCCATCCAGGGAGGTGGTGGAATCATCATCCCTAGACGTTGTTTAAACAAAAGACTGGATGTGGCACCCAGTGCCATGGTTTAGTTGATGAGGAAGTGTTAGGTCATAGGTTGGACTCTGATCTCAAAGGTCTTTTCCAGCCTAGTTCATTCTGTGATTATGTCTTCCAAAGTAATCACTACTTGCAATGGGGTGCTGCTGTCCTGGACACTGCTGAACATGTGTCTGCCCATGGGATGCAGTGAATTCATTCCTTGCTTTGCTTGTGTGTGCAGCCTTTGCTTCCCCTATTTAACTGTTTTTATTCCAACCCACAAGTTTTCCAGCTTCTACCCTTCTGATTCTCTTCTGCACACTGCAGGTGGGGGAGTGAATGAGCAGCTAAGGGGGCTTGGCTGCTGGCTGGGGTTAAACCACAACAATATACATGAAGGTACAGTCCTGATGCAAAAGAGACCACAGTTATCACACAAGGAATTTCCAGTCCTTTGGGGCTACTTTGTAACTTCTGTTTGAAAGGGATCCAGGAATGAAACATATTAACTTGAAAATTAAGAAGGGCTTGAAGACAGACCATTAATAAAGATAGGGTCTACTGATTTTCAAACCAATAGCTTGTAATTTTGTAAAAGATTATCATACTATTTGAAATCAAAATATATGATCAAACCATTAAAACTCTAATCTAAATCACTGGCTGATGATCTCAGATACTCTTACGTCTGCTCTATATTTAAAACAAGACTATGCTATAGACAAAAATGCTAATTGCTGGCTCATGCTCCAAAACCAAAATAATGAAAACACAGAAAAATTAGTTTAGACAATCCTACCACACAAGTAAGACCTCAAGAGAAAAATGAGGGCAACCACATTCTGTTATTGGATAACCACATCACAAATCCCAACAGACCATACACAGAAAAAGTATTTCCCTGTCTGCAATTGTGTTAATGCTGTAAAATCTTCCCACATTTTGAGATTTCATTCACACTGCCTATGTTACCACTTACTAACTGTTGTGCTGAAGACATAGAATCACATACTTAAACCATGCCTGCTGTAACTGTAATGCATACTTTCAGTAAAACTGAAGTTACATAACATTTAGGCACTTTGCTCATTTTATTTCAGACAGGCCCCCTCAATGAACACAAGAACATCTCCAAAATGCAAATTACAGACCCCCGTCCGGGCAAAGCACCTGCAGGTGCCAAGTGTACCATAACACAGTAAAAGCAGAATTAGACTCTCACTCCATATCTCTAACTCTGAATTTTCTTGGAGACCTTGATCAGTAAAGGACAAAATAGTCTTGCTTATTTTTCTAATGATGCCTTGCTAAAGTGTAGCTTTTACCTTTGGCTTTTCTGCAACACCAGGACAGAAGTTCAGAATGAACTATCAATTGGTTCTAACACTTCAGCCAAACTCATTTATGGCGTCCGACCTCCAAACTCTGTTTAACCTAAATGAGAAAAATGCAGCACTATACAGAATATAGTATGCTTTGAGACTGCTTTGCAGTCTCAGCTCAGTGCTGCTTTTACCAGTGCAATGCAGTCCTAGATCAGTGGAAGGTGACTGCAGCATACTGCAGCATCAGACAGAAATGCATCAACTGCCTGTGGGTGTGATTGCTGCAGCCAGAGAAAACAGGACAGTGAAATGTCCTCACAGGAGGCTCCCTAAGAACTCTGCAAAGAAGATTAATGGCCAGCACAACTTAGAGCAACATAGAAGATGCTCTAACATGTACCAGGTAACAGCTCAGTGATGACAGATTTCAGGAAGAGAGAATTTGATTAAAAGCATTTTTACACTGACTTTTGAGGAGCACTTTCCAAGCTGCGATTGGGGGTTAAAGCGACAGAGTACATTCTGCTTATAGATACACCAATAGACATAGCACCTCCTTATCAACTTCACCTTAGCAACAAAATTTCCATTATCAAATCCCCCACAGTTTTTATATTTAATTTTACTTTTGTATTTTTGTACAGTCAACGGATTGTGGGCATGGAGGTACTCCCCTGACAGGCTGTGTATGGGAATCACAGAATACTGAAGACTTAGTGATGGAAAGCTCACAAGATGAAGTGTTCAGAGAAAGTCTACCATATGCTTATGAAATATATTGCCAAGCTAGAGTTTAAGAGTTAATTTATTTGTTTTTTAAAAACACTTTGAAATACTACACATTACTACAGACTCAAAGATACTCATATCTATAGTACACAGGGCACTGGCAGAACAGCTTCTACTCTGTCAAGTTCCACTTTGACTTTTTCAACCAACCATAAACTAACCATCAAATAAGATCAACCACTTTCTTCTGAAGAGAATTTGTCTTACTAGCTACCACAGCATGTCCAACTGACTATTCAAGTGTTAAGACACAGAGTTCAGAGAGGGCCTTAAGTTTTTTGTTATTAACTTCCTGATTTTTCTGTTGTTGTTGCTGTTGAGAGGATTATGGGAATTGCCTTTCTTTTTGTTTTCTTCCATTTCCTTTCTAAAGATTAGAAATGTGATAGCTCTCTCTGAGAGAAGCTCAAAAGTATGTATGCAACATGAATTATGCGATATTAACATGTTATATAAAAAGGTGACAGTGATGAGCCTTTAACAAGTGTTGTCATTAATCTCATTTTGTTAGCCATTAAAGCCAAAAATATGCTGATAAAAGCTTCACAGGGTCTGATGAAAAAAAAATTAATCCTGGCTTTCTACATACACAGTCTGCCTATTTAATGAAAGGCATGTTGGCTTAAGTCTCATTTATAATGATGCAGCATGTGTTACTGAATTTAGAGATGCAAGTAAAATACCAGCAAATTTAAATCAATAAATTCATCCAATTGAAATCAAAAAAGAAAATTAATTTAATCCAATACAATCTCTTCATTTCTTGAGATGCAGAGCAGTCTTTAGGAGTTAATTCTCCCAAACAGTAAATCCCAACTGCACCAGCTGTATGTTGATTCCTCCTATAAAGGACCTGCGTTTTATATTCCTCTTTATGGGTAGATCTCAGCAGTAGAAAATCACCTGCAGGATCAATCTGTATGTTGTTCCTTACTTGTAAATTATACACAAAACCATTATATATCAATAAATGCTATTATTTTCCATATTGTAAGAACAAGGGCTGCCACTCTTGTACCAGGGTAGGAAACAGCACCCGGGCAGGGACAGCTATACCCAACCAGCAACCAAAATACTGAAGAAAAACAGGAGCAAAAATGTGTTTCCATGGAATCTACATATGGCCCACAAGAAAAAAAGTACACTTCCATTGTGAAGCATGGATGCACCAGGAAGACATAAATTGTTTGATATTAACTATTAAGGATAAGTCAGATCTTGCATATCCTACAATCTTCATCATTTAATATTACCTCATGCTACTTATCCAAACCACTCACCTCAAGTCTCTTCTTTTGTTCTGCTATTTAAATAGGTATGTTGGTACTTTGTTTCACGTGGCAATGCTATAAATATTCTCCCACCATTACAAATGAGAGATTACAAAATTATTCCATTTTACATAATGAAATTTATGTAATCTCAGTCATTACGTTAGACAACTGGCTTCAATAGCGTCTGTGACTGGAAATCAATGGATCACTTCATGTTGTAGCTTTATGCAACCGCACATAGAATTACTCAACTCTTTTCTTTGATTTATATTGTTTAGCAAGTAAAACCTAGACCTTGTGCAGAAAATAATGCTCCATTTCACATTCATGCTTCTTTCACTGAAATAGATCTTGTAACTTGATGTGGGATTTCAGACTTTTCAGTTTCACACAGCAATTCACAAATTGTAACAGACAAAGCTGAGCAGACAGTTAAGTTTTGATCTTAAACACTGAAGTTCTTAGGGAATAGAAGCATATTTCTGTGGTGTTTGCTGGGCTTCTTTTAAAACACTCAGCCAGGTGTAACCACTCTTTCATCTCACTGTTTTTTATTTGTAATTGAACGCTAGAGGTTAAATCAGAGCAAAATGCACTTTTTCCCTAAAAATCCTGAAAGTCAGCAATGCAAAATCCCCTTACTGGAAAGTCAGTGATAGGACAGGAACATGAAAAAAAAATTAAATTTTAGTCTTTATAAAAACATCAGCACATTTTAAATGCTTAATATGGATAAAATATCCCTTCCCCATCCACACCTGTGGATGCCTTCTGCTGTGTAGCCTAATACTCTGTTTGTCCTTTCTACAGGTTACTCTGATATGAGCTCTATACTGAAGGTGGTGGCAAAACTGCAATTATATTTAATATTTTCTTGTGGTTTTTTGCAGGCATCAGCTTCAACCTGCCTGGGCTTGTTAAGTGAAACTGCCTCCAGGGACAACTCAAGCCTGAAAGCATCCCAGCTACTTTCTCTTAGCCTAAGCCCACAGACTCCCACAGGTGAGGCTCCTTGTGATGTTCAGCTTCAGAGCACACTGTATTCCCAACAGCAGTTGTGTTTAAGGAACATGAGGGGAGATCAGGGTGCCGTTTGCTCCAAGCTGACCTCCAAGACCAGACTGAGCCAGCAAGCAGTCCCTGTGTGATGTCTAGACGACCCCACCACACTCCCCATGGGGGCTCCCAGAGGACTGATCAGCCCCAGCGTAACACAAATGCCCAGACTGACACCTCCCACACAGCTGTGGAGGATCCACTGTAAACACACGTAGCCAACCTCAAAATCAACTGCTGCGATGTGCAAAATGACCCACTGGGCAGGCAACAGAAACTTCTCTTCCACCAGTTCTCAGGACTGGGTTCCTCACCCACGTATCCCGCGTTCACCCTTTCCCAGCCGTGTCCACACTTTCCAGCACCACAGCAGGAAAAGCCAGCAGCACCATGCTCATGGCTTTGCAGCATGCTGCCACACAAACTGCCTCTTCCAGTTTTCTGCACACAGGCTCAATGTATCTTCTCAAAGAGATAACATTCAAATTCACAGCTCTCTCTCCCCCATCTGGCTAGTGCCTATGCTTTTTTACTTCTTTCAGACATCTTTAATCGGGGAAGCACCTGACAAGTTCCATGATGGAGATCCCCTTTCCCCTGTGTTTTGTCTATAACCCAATTCACTCCCCACAGGCCCTGCCCTTATCTTCCTAGCTCTAAATGAAAGGCACTTCCACATTCACCTCTAACAGGAAAGGTTATGCAAAACCTTTTCTTCAACATGCAGGCTAAGCGATTTGGCAGTGTGTGGAAGTGAAGGAAAAAGACAGAAAACCAAACCATTGAGGTGATGGCACACCAGAAAAGCTCTAAACACTGTCACATTTCCAAGGAAACTAACCAGGGTAGTAGGTTTCAGACCGCATCATTAGAGGTTGCAT
>JANPWX010000328.1:1451829-1495812 GCA_024734555.1 Trochalopteron elliotii | reverse complement strand
GGAGGGGCAGGGGCAGGGGCAGGTGACGGGGCGCAGCTCGCGGCGAGCCGCGCCTCTCGGGTTCGCACCAGCTCGGCGGTGCTCCGGTGTCTTTGTCAGGGGCAGGACTAGGCCGGGGATGCCCAGGGAGCTCGGCAAAGCCCCTCCGTCCCCATGGCATCTCCGGGCGCTGGTGTCCGGCAGAGACCGCGGCAGCTGCGTGTGCCCGGCGCACTGTGACAAACGAGGGACGCGCAAAATGCGGGCCCTGTCCCCGGTGCACCGCGCTGCAGAGACGCCTTGAAGGCTTACAGGGTTCAACGTGGCCTTTTCCACTGAGTTAGTTCTGGTTTTTTCATGGTGTGATCTTGTATTATTATTATTATTATTATTATTATTATTATTATTATTATTATTATGTTATTGTTGTTATTTTGGGGTTTTTTATTCGACCGCTCCCGCACACGCGGGCCGTGCCCGTCCCGGCGGGGAGGCACCGATCCCTGCGGCGGAGGCTCTGCGGGGGTTTCTGCGTTCAGGTTATGCCACTGACTTCGTTCCTTCCATTCTTTACGTGATAGAAACTTAGGGGTCGAGGTAGAACTAGAACAAAACCAAGCAAAAATAAAAAAGTGCACCTCTATGTGCAGTGGCTTGCCGCGTTTCACTAGAAACTGACATAATGTTTCCCTAGTGCTTTGTACAGCAAAGCTTCATGTCTCAATGAAGGAGGAATAACCTATTTTCTATTTAAATTTTTCACTTTGTGGCCTGTGGCCAGGGATTAACTGATCCTTGGGTTTTGCATGCTCAGGAGACAGGATGCACCTGCTTTCTGGGCAAAGTTATCTGCACGCAAGTGGGAAACTCATATAAAGAAATAGGCCAGATATGTAAAACTTCAGGGCGATGTGTAGCTACTTTTTCCAGTAAGGAACTGACAGCATTTGACAAATATGAATGCATCAAGGTCTACAATTGCATTTGGCATCCTTCCAGTTACTGTTCTCAAGCTCATCATCTCTCCTGCCCTGGTGCAACTACACCTGTACATGAGTTAATAAATGGCACTGAAGACAGTGCACATCTTGTCTACGCTTCTGCCTTTATCATATTCAGTGTTGATTCAGATGAATCATTATTGATGGCACCTGCTAAATCAACAAGGACTTTTCTAGTGTAGACAAGTGCTTACAAAGTGCATGATGAAAAAACAAGGAAAAATCCTACCACGTGTAGTATTTCCTCCAAGAAATCACTCAAATGTGGTTACAATCTTCCCACATTCCTTTTTTTCCCCATAACCAAAATACTGAAATTATAGATTGACACATTTTTCAGGGTAAATTTAATTTTCTTTTTTTAGCCTGTTACTGCAACCTGATGCCTACAGTGCCAGGCAGACTATTTTTAAAACTCTTCTACAAATACTGACAATACACCTAGACAAATTATATTGCAATCTCATATGTATTACTTTTTTTAAGGACAAATATGCGGAGGAATTTTTTCAGTTGCACTTTTACCATTAAACAGTTTGCATAAGCTACAAATGAAAAAAAAATAAATCTTCAGATATTTAGAAATATCAACAGTAAAACCTTAAGTAGTTGTGTCTTTGGTGATTAAAACAACAGTTGCATTTATTAAAAATTTAAGAATAAGAAGCAGTTAATTTTTTTAAAATGTAGCTGTTAACTTTAAACTAAAAACACTGCTACACAAAAGAGAAAATTTCCCCCTCTTTTCATTTTTAAGAGCACTTTATTTTTTCACAGATCTGCAGCTAGCCATCAGAAAGAGATCACTTTGTCCTGGTGAAAAGTAAGAGCAGAGTAGGTGACCTTGGTTTGTATTTTTTCACTTAGGGCCAATCACATTGAACTTAAACTCAACTTTCCTGTAGACTTCAGGTCAGGAAAACAAAGTTTCTAATATATTGTGCTGACTGAAAGAACAGCTACAGAATGGAACACATCCATCATGAAGAGTATAATATTATTAAAAAGAAGCATACCTTAGGGTGGTTCCAAGAGGCAGTTCAAAGGACTGGATCTCAGCAAGGGCATTTTCATATATCTGATCTTTATTTTCTTCTAGATACAATTCTGGGAGACTTGAATTGCTTTTCTTTGCCATAGAGTAGCATAAAATTAATCTAACTTTTGGAGAGGACTTTTATTCTGATTATTATAGTTGACCAAGTGACTGTAGTCAGCAGAAGCAGGCATAAAAAAAAAGATCCTGTGCTAACCTCGTGACTCCTGAGGACTTTGTGTCCAAGAATGGTGCACAGCTGCTCTTTTCCTGTCTGCTGGTAACAGTTGCCTCATATGCACTACCCTGTAAAAAAAAGACCGCACAGTCTTTTTTGTGTGTGTGTGTCCAGTATATATTTGTCTTAACAACAAATTTCCTGCCAAAATAATATTTTTACATCCTTGAAATAAATATTAAACCTGAAATGTAGTCATTTTGAAAACATAACTTTAAAGGAATTTCAGACACTAGACATCAATGCTTAATTTCTCTGTTAAGTTTCATGAGATTATTTTTTTTTAAATTCTATTTTCATTTTGCTATATAAAAAATTTGCACACAGGGATTTAGCTGGATTTATGAAAAAGGTCTATGGATCTCCTAAAGCAGATTAGGAAAACAGAGAAACATTTATGTTCTCATCATTTTCCTTTTCAGCATTAGTAGTTGCTACTTATAATAACAAAATGTTAATAAAAAAATGTTCTGTGATAACTGTGGAGTTTATATGTGTGAGGGAAAAAAGAAAAAAAAAGAAAAAAGCTGTTGTTAATTTATTACCTGCATGGAAAAAAAAGGATAAACAAATGTTGAGAGCAGTGCTACTGTCACGTCATTTTCATGATGATGGCAAAGAAAACACTTTGCACAACTGCCATGGATTACTTTAATTGGAGGCAGTTATTTCAAACATGAGTCTGGAGTTCTAGATCTTTAAGTTTAAACAACTTTTTAGAAGCCTAATTCAATATCATTTGGATAATCAATATATTTTATTTTTTTAAAATATTTCAAGGGTTTTAATCAAAATTTGGCTCCTAATCTCAGCACTGCTTCTGACAAAATTGATGAATCCAGACACTCATGGTGCAGTCAACAGTTCAATGCAGGGAAACAGAAATTACTCATTTTCAAGCAGGGTGATAAACAGTTTATTCACTTCTCTGTGCCCAGTGGGAGCACTGAGAAGAGTTCACATCAGTAGCAGTGGGAAAGAACACTAAAGGCTGCAGTGAGTTAAGGCCAGGTACGAATTTGTGATGTGTTTCTTTGAAAAAGCTGCTTTAATCACCAGCTTATTTTTGAACCAAAATTAAGCAATTGCTCTGTCAGCATTACTATACAATACATTTCCTGCTTTCATGTTCTGCATGGAGTTGTGAGTGATTTTTGCACTTTTCATCAGAAATGGGAGCCTGTGATTGACCCATTCAGCCACTGGGTGTCACACAAACGCAGATGAAAGGATGGATATTGAAGCTGCTCATTCTAATCTTAACAGTCACCAGATTCAGTATTAATTTAACAACTATGACGTGACACTGTGAAAGTAAACTGCAAATATTATAACAAGTTTAAGCTTATTCCTATGATAGAAGAAAGTACATCTACTGCCACTGTGGAAGAGCAGAGGCAGGGCAGGTACATCAGAGATGCCTCAGACCTCTACACCCAGCCATCACACTGTGGCTGGCAATAAAAATAGAATGCAGTGATGGAAGCATGATGATTTATACAAAATGCTTTTATTAATATATTTATGTGATTTTAAATGCGTTTGATTCTTACAGAGGGTTTGGGTAAAATTTCTTCTTCCTCCTTTCCCAAAAAATTAAACAGTAGCTTGCTTTAGGAAATCAACTAACCAAAATAAACAGGACTGAATCTGTTGTACAAGTGTTCTTGTTGGTATCACAGCTGCCTGGAAATAAATAGGTTTAGTAACAAAGCAAAACACTGTAAAAAGAAGCAAGCAAATACAAAGATGAATGACCAAGAAATAGGCAGATGTTACAGTCCCCTCGGTTGTGGCAGTGGGTGTTGAAGTACCTTGGTTCTCTGGACAGGATCAGACCAAATTGCACCAGGCTCAACTGCTCAGCTCTTCAGAGTGTTTTACACCCCCACTGAACCTGTGTAAGACGATGACAGCCAGAGAAGGATCCAAGGTACAGTGGTGGATCTGTATCTGACCTCAGATCTTGGGCAAGAGTACATTAACACCTGCCAAAAGCCCTTTTGCTGCAGGTGCCCCTGCTTCTACCCTGTGCTGTCTGTCCAGCCTGTGCTCCCCCTTCCCCACTTCTGTCATCTGCTCCTCCCCACCATAATTCCAGTGCTGATTAGATGTGCCCAACATCTACAACTGTCACTTGTACAGGAGCTTTTCCTTTTTCCAGCTGAGCTCAGGGTCACTCTCAAAAGGTTTTAGGGAACTTCCTTGTTCAAGGAAATAAATTATTTTTGTAAAAAGACAAAGGGACAAATTCAGTATAGGCACTTGATATCTGCTTCTGGCAGAACAGTGTATCTTTGCTTCACAACTATACAAAACATACTTGGAGGCTGCAACTAAATAGTTTGTCAGCAAAGACAATGCTAAGTAATTCCTTTTTTTTTTTTATGGTACTCTCCATGCAGAAAAGGATGGTAGACATTATCATTTCTGAGATATGATTTTTTTGTATTAGTTCAGATTTAACCAGATCAAGAAGCCTGAGAAGGTATTAATCTTCTAGAAGTCCCTGGCAGAAAATGAGAAGATATTTTCTGTGCTGGTTAAACTAACACTATTTCTGTGAAGGAAATATTTCATTATCTGGACAGGCAGAAACCTCGGGCCCTGTAAGTTATATAGAGAGCTGTTGCCATCTTTCCAATCATCCTGAGATTTTCCTTTGAAAAAATTATCCAAAGCACCTATTTCTTGCTGAAGGTGTAAAAATGGTTCACAGCTCAGAAGAGAGCAAGGGGGAAATTGAGGCAAATTATCAACAATATTGTGAAACAGGATGCAGAGTCTTATCTAAAGCAAAACCACTTTCACCACGTCCTTTCTCCCCTTCCTCCCCTAATCCCTACTCCTCCCCAACCCTAATGGGATAACAGAGGGTCAGGAACTGATGGTTTAAATCTTGCCTGCCTGTGTTGGTACTTTAAAAATACGTTTTACCCACATGACCATTACAAAAATTGTAATATGCTGTTGAATAGGGTCCTTACTGGGTATGCAATTCCAGTGTAGATTACTTCCTTTTTTTTTTAAATTGCCAATGCACGATTTGCAGCTTTGAGTCTGTTTAATTTTCTTTCCCAGTTGGATTGGAATCCATTTTGAATGAATCACGGAAAAGGGAGAAGGGGGAAAATGTCTTCCCTCAAATGGAATTACTATAGATAATTTTTACATGCAATGCCATCCATAACAAATTACTTCATTGGTCATTGCCCAGATATCTCCTCTTTACATCCCTCCACAAGGACAACAATGCCGTTAGTCATTTCTCTGGCATCTCCTGCTCTGCTACTGCCTTCTTTCCTGGGCTCACCCCAAATTGGACCCTAAAAACTGAAGTGACTGCTCCTGTTCCCCTTGGGCCTGTTTTTCTGATGACCAGACCCATTTCTGCCTCTCAGATGAAGCATGGCAGCAACAACCCTATCAAATGATTCTTGGGGAAAACAGGCAGATAAGGAGATGATGGAATTGCCACTGCCTTTTTTTGCCTTTTACCTTTTTGCTTAATATACAGCCAGTGCATTAGGTATCACCAGGGAAATTACCTTTTTTTATTTCAGAGCATTTGAATGAATTATGGTTTCTGAATAGTAGTCAAAATCATAAATACATTGGGGTTTTTTGTTTTAATTACACTAGATTTAAGAATTGGACAGTGTATATAACAATCTTCACTAAAATACTGAATGAGCAATGTTGTATTTCACATGGTGGGGGTTTTATGGTAAATTGTCAGAACAGCACACATCTCTCCCATTAACGGGGCAGTGCATCACTAACTGCTTTTGACATTTCACTGACATCTTACAAGTGCCTGAAAATGTCTGGAGAGATCCTCAGCTGGTGCTGATGTTATCTTTGTAAAAGTCAATAAAGGCATCAAAACTATTGGTTGAACAGAGGCACTTCTGTTTGACTGCAGCGGGAAGAAGAAGAGAGTCACAGTCACTATCACTGTTTGTATAATGCTTGGTACCACTGAAGAACAAGTACTATTTCATTTCCATTGCAACATAGAAACCGTATTTTTTTAGCATAGCATTTGAATGATGCTACGAAGTAGCATCTTTATCATTCTACAGAACCAAACACTGATGCATAAAAATTTTTCTCTCTGCTTACCAATACATTTAAGGAACAGGCATTGCCTAAAACCCTGAGTCAAGAACATGCCATGGGAGCCTGAGGGCTTTGCTTCTTTATAGGTAGTGAGGAGCTCTATTACAGCTGTTGTTCTGGAGGACATTACTTTCCTTGAACAGGAGGGCTTTTTTTTTCCCTCCACACTTACAAGAGCATCCAGTCTTAGATAGCCACAGCATTTATATTTCTTATGTAACCCAGGAGAACTTTCCTGAGAAAAATAGTCCCTCTTCTAGTTTGGGGTATGAAGGAGTCAGAAATTAAAATTACTTTTGAGGTTAGGATGAATGCACGATGGACATCTGACTGGTGATGGCCAAGTGATCCCAACCTGATGAGTTGCTCTGTCAGCTGAGCCACAGTGAGTGACAGACACGGTGCCCACTCTGAGTCTATTCTCACTGCAAACTGAAATGTTTTAACTGAAACTACCATGAACAACCCACTCAGAGGTTTGATCATTTTTATCACGGCCTTTATTCTGTTAATACTTAAGGAAGAAAAAACACCAACCTTGTCTGAATATCAGCTTGAATCACTTTAGCTAATAATTAATTAAACTAAATATCTCCATAGGCATTTTCAGTCTCTCAGGTTCTTGTTTCAGTTTAGTTAGAACTCCACCTAATTGATTTAAGTGAAATTACTCTGCCTTAGAAAGTAATATTATCAGATAGGTTTTTGCACCAGTTCTGTGCAGGTCAGGCTTATGCTTCTGCTATATTCTCTGCTCATGCTTCCCTGAAGTTTGTAAGAGGAAACAGTTAACATTAGGTTACCACTGCATGATGGTTGGTATGTAATTGTCCTTCTAGTCAGACCTGGCTAGAGGAAGCCTTCAGTGTTCATTTGGCTGAAGAGCCCATGCCTATTCAGTAGTGTTAACACCAATCAGGAAATTTAAAGGAAGTACCTCGACTATCTGCTGCTTAAATAACTGGGTGTTATTACTATGAAAGAAAAAGAAAAAACAACCAAGCAAACAACATTACCAAATAATACTATACTTCAAGAGAAAATCTCTTTATCAGTAAATGAGTACAAGAATCATTATTTAAAGTATTACACCACACTAGCTGCTTTTTATAGTATTTCCTAGCTATATTCAATTAACATGGCACGTTAGACCTTGTAAATCAACACTATTAGCTTTGAAAGGAACCGCTTGTTTTTTGAGAACATTCCAGGCCACGAACACTTTTTCCAGTGAAAACTGAACAATTACAATAAGATTCTGTTTTGGTATGAAAATAGGAAATGATGCTAAACAAAAGGGAATGTTTGTTTAGAAATTCCAAGGCCATTAATTTATATTAAGAAACTGTTTGTGCTCAGAGACTATAATCAAAAGGTGATGTGAATCATTGATCACAAAAGGACTTTATAGATAAGGAGCAAGTGCAGTGCTGGGTGATTGTATTATATATTAACAACTTTCATGAGCAGCTTTTGCTGATTCATTTGGCAGGAAGTGAGCTGCCAAGAGAGATTTCTAGGGGAGGAACAATCAACAATATTTTCATATAAAATAACCTCCAGTTACTGTATTGTTCTCACAACATTTGATAATGAATGTTTTCCTGTTCAAGAAACAAAATGCATAAATCACAAAAACAAAGGCAAATCTGGTTTAGTGTTACACTGCTATAAATACACACACAGGCAAAGTAAGGGCAGGGTCTGATCAATTAAAAATTTGGAAAAATGGTAAGTACTCCTTGTGAAATTGCTGCAGTTTGGAATTAAAGGTAGGGTAAATGCTATTCTTTTTGGAGGAAAAAAAGGGCACACATTTTCTTCTTGGTTCAGAAGCTCACTGCTCATGGCACACCTGGGATTTTATCCAAAAAGCAATATTTGGTTTCCATTCAGGAGAGCAGGACCTCCCCAGACACCAGTACTGAGCCACACTGTGGGGTAACACTGTGCTGGGAGACTGCTACAAATGGTAGGAGAGCTCCATGCTTTAAACATAGAAACTGAATCACTGCAGGCACACCCAGCACAGCAGCACACCCACAGCCCAGGACATGAATTGTCACCAGGCCAGTCCCCCCAGCATGCTCCAGAGCACCCCATGGCATGGGGACAACTTGTGCCCTTGGCACAGCCAGCCAAGGAGGGGGACCCCACTGTTCCACCACTGAGGAGAGCAGGGGGTCTGTGTTACAGAAAGTGCACCAGGGATAGTCCACAGTGAGGGGACACCCTGTGTCTGGGTGTCCTCTGCCATCCAGCCCACAGTGCCAGCAGGCATCATTCAGCTTTCTTAAACACTTCCATTGCTACCACTGGTACAAATAGAGGAAAAAAAAAAAAGCCTTCAACTAATCTTAGTTATAACTTGATGTGTGATTGCAATGCCCAAATGCAGTGAATTTGGGAACTCATGGTGGAGGAAAGGAAACAGGAAAGAAAGCATGTGCAAAGGCACTTCTGAGAGGAAAAGGTGCTGCATAAGTATATATTATAGACACTTGTAGGTTCTGCTCTAGCTGGGTGGTGGCTGGATGTTATTCACAACCAGTTGTGTGGTTCTTTAACACAAACTTTCCTATTGTAAGATTTTCTACAGTACTTGTCCTTAAATGCATGGTAACTAATCAGAGACAGATTTAGGAAGCAATCTATTACAATGACCAAGAAAAGTTTTAAAGAATTTAAGAAGGAAAAAAACAGAAGCCAAATATGTTGGCAGTTGTGGATTTTCATTCAACACAGACCTGGCAGAGCTCTGGTTCTTTATCTTCTTTGTTTTTTTTCATTATGGAACATGTAGCTGCTCCCTGATTCAGGAAATACTAATTAGGCAACCATGGAAAGGAAAGGCAACTCTTGCTAAGGAAAAGTGCTGTGTAATAAGCTGTCGTGAAATTCCACTAGCTCTACTACAAATGATCACCAGAGAAGATACTGATTATCAAAAATCTGTCAGTCAAACATACAAAAAAATCCTAAAGTAAGGATTTAGAGGGTTTTTTAAAATTAGAATATCTTGAAATGTTGTGTTCAGTAAGCAAAACCTATTAGCATAACTGGAGTCTGAAATCAAGATAGAGTTTGTATACAGTTAATGTAAATTCAGACTGTAGAAAATGGTTTAAAATATCACACATTGATGCCAAATGAATACTCACACTCACTTCTGCTGGCTGATCTCATCCTGAGAACACAGATAACAATCCATTGTAAGATTTAAGCTGTCCTGATAATGTAGCTCATCTGAGTGACAACTCAACAAGAAACTACAGTCTGCTCATCAAGCACTGCAGGAAAGAGAAGATTAAGTAATTAATCATGGCAAAACCCAGCTAGTGGGAATAGCAGAAATTCCTGATTCAGAATCATTGTTAATAACATAAAATATTAAGCTATTTGCATACTGAAACTTACCAAGACAATGAGGATACTATAAAACAAAATTATGAAATTGTAGAACAACAAATTGCATTCTATAATGTATGCAGATTTTGGTAATTAAAAAATTTAAAGTCCAAATGATTATTTAAATTATATTTTCCTCTTTGCATACAGCAATCTACCTGATATACTAAGATTTGAGGAAATATTATCTATTCAGTGAAATTAATTAATAACAAATTCAGATTTTTAACACATCCTATCTCCAATGAGTCGGGAAAGACATTAAAGATATTTGGGTCATATTAAGAATAAACAAAAACATTTTTCACCTCAGGCTTGACATTAGGAAGCAAGAGGGATGCACTGAAAAGTTTAGAAGCCATTAATTCCTCTTTTCATAATCCAGAGAGGTGCATTTATAAGACAAATTAATAAAAGGCACAGATAAGATGCAATTCATGGAAAACAGGGTAATAATGAACGTTCAGCAGTACAGGGAGGATTCAGATTTGCACTGCAAATAGGATTCTAATAATGTTGGAATGCAAATAATTATGTCAGAAGAATTGCTAAGGATAATTTAAAAGATTTTTTTATTTTATCTTCTCTTGTTTTATTACTACTGGATGAAAATGTACTCCAGTTGGATGGTCCTATTATCTATTTCAAAAATTGACAAGTTGAAATAACGGGTGATTCAATATACTTATATGCCCATATATACACAACTTGTATATTAGCCATTACCTGCCACCTTCCTCCCCCATCTCTCAGTGTAACATAAGCTTTACATTTACAGTTTCCTTTTCCTCTTAAAGGCAATGTATCATTTTCAGAGGTTATGAGCCCAACAGTGTAAATTTGCAACTGGAAATGTAGCATACAGCGTTGTCTGCCGTGTCTGCTTCAAAATGTTAGGGGAAATTTTGCCTGATAGAGACAAAAAGCAATTAAGTCTTCAGTTTTATGGGATTTTTTTAATGCTTTGACTACAAACTTTCAAAAGGCACAGAGGTATTTTCCTTGCCCAAGACAAGCAACTGACAGACTTGGAGCCCACCACAGACCACTGCCCAGGCACAATGGGAAGGGAAATCAGCCTTACCTCTGGATTTTCCTGTGTGTTTAAATCAGACACTTAATGATTTTCTTTTAATGTAGGGTTTGAGTTTGAATAGTACTTTAAGCACTGAACTGTCTTCTTAATGTTTGGAGGGGATTAAGTTCAGAGTTCATTGTGTTGTCTGTCATTTTAAAAAGATTAGATAGTTTAGTTCGGCTCCTACTGGCTATGTAAAAGTCTCTGTATTTATTGACTGTCTGGAGTCATTATCAAAGCTTCTAAAACCAATCGACACCTTGTAAACAAAAGTCCCATTATTTTAGTGATCCTGATAAGATTTACACGATACCCACATTTTTGTTATGATCGATTTAACTGTTAGAGATGCTCATACTGTAACAGGTTATGTGTGATAAATGATTACCAATTCAATTAGCAAATTAGGCTTTACATTGGTTTGGAAAACACAAATGAATGTAACCCATCCTAGTCTGTCAGATGTAACTTGTAGTTTTGGGTTTGGATCAGGAAAATTCTTAAAGGTTTCAAATATTCTTCCAGGAGAAAAAGATCCTTTTGAAGGGAGGAAATTATAGTTTAAACCTGGGGATCATTCTGGTGACTATTAGTAAACTGAATAACAATGTCATGTGGAAGAAGAGTCTGATGTCATAAAAGAGTAGATTTTCTTTCACATAGTAAGAAAGGTATGCACCATTAGACTGCTACTATACAATTGTTAAATTGTATGAATTATTTATTTTTCACTTAGCTATACAAAAATCAGTTGAATTAGAGACTTCAGAGTTATTCTTAAGAAATGACTGAAGGGTTTTGGTTGGTTTATAAAGGGGCAAAGATAAATTACAGGGCTGTCAATTGAACAATCACATTGTAAATATCATTGACAACCAGTCCCATTTCTGATGCCCCAGGACTTCCAGTTTTAAGTCAGATACTCCAAACACAGCAATGGATTGCAGTCTTTCTGAAAGAGAATTATGCATTTCACTGTATTTATTTAGAAGATGGGTTATAAAAATCATAAATCATAACTGACAGACTAAGAAGTTCCATTGGATTTTAAAAAAATGGCATGATTTTTACAACTGTCATGGCAATGTTTTTTTCACCATTCATATAAGGAGGTAAGTTAAGGTACTCCAGGAGAGGTAAGAGCATTTTTTAGGCCTGATGGTATAGTTAGTTAAAAAAACCCCTCTTTCTCAATATCCAGCTTATGCTGTGCATATCATGGTAGGGCTCTCACATAAACTGATTTTACAGAACGCCTTTTCCTATTGAACTTCAGCTTACGTTGTGCAACAAGTCATTTTTTTTGTGGTGATCCATCTGCTGAACATTTGTTTGCTGACATTTGATAAATACTTGCTACTTCAGATGTTAATCACATAGTGTTAATAAATCAAATCGGTTTGTTAAAACCTGGTATGTTGACAGTGCCAAGGTATCCTGTAATCTATGTCAAAAGGATCAATAGAAGCACATGAAAACATTACCACTGTGGGACAATATTGATTTTTGTCTTAGAAATACTTACTTAGCTCCTGAACTAAATCGTTAAAATCAATGAAAAATCTTCCATTGACTTCACTGGGTGTTGGGTCAGGTATTTAGACTTAGATTTAGACTGACAATTTTTGGTTGAGGCACTGTTTTTAAGCTTGCAAGTGTAGAGGAGAATGGGGGCCTGATACTTAATGGCAAGTTCCAGGCATTTGGGTGATGCAAATTACAAGGAGTAGCTCTGGAAACAGCTCCATTGCACAATTTCTCAGGAAATACAAATTTAGAAGGTTTGCATGATAGGCAAAGCTTTAATCTGCCTCCGTTATTACTTCTTCAGTTTGTGTGACTTGGTTTTTCAAACTTAAGTCATCTTTTTCATCATTTTGAAACACAATGCTTAAGTAACACACCTTCCCAATAGAATTATTTCTCAAAGAATTTATGGCCTTCAATGTAAAGGTCTGTGTAATGGGATTACAACCATAACAACTACACAATAGCATCATTAAGGGTACTTCAGTTGCATTTACTTTCCCAGTGCTTGAATTTATTGCTATACTGTAAAGTCTCTATTCAGAAAAGAAATATGTTTAGTTCCATTTACAGAGCTGACTTTGCCTGAGAGAGATTAGAAGTAAAATTATTTGAGATAGAATCAAAGAATTCCATCTTTTTAATTAGTCTGTTAAAGGCAGGAGCACCTAAAACAAATATTTAACTCTGTTGTTGAACACTACTGCCAAAGTCATGAAGAGGAAATTTATAGGGAGCTCTAAAGTCACTTGACAATTATTTCCTTGGGTTATGACTTCTCAAATTGCTGTTTATTGCCAATAGCACTACATTTCAACATAAATAGGATTCATGGGATTAGTGCACTATCCTGGTAAAGATGTTTAGTCTTCACTTTAAATGAAATATGGTAATTGAACCCCTTTCTTCTTGTGTAAGAAGTGCCTTTAAACAAGGCTGGCTGTTTTTATACACACTAATGAATCTCTAGCTAAAATACCATTTTGGTCAGAAGCCAGGCTCATCTTGTTACCTGATGTTCTCTGTAAACGTAAAACATGAAGTGAAGAGGGGGAAGAGGACAGGTAATGTTCTAATAAGAAAGAAGAATTAACCAATACTACTTAAAATACTTCATCATCAATGGGATTAAAAATGAGAGAGAAAAAATAAACTTTGGCCAATAAATAGCTAGTTCAAATCCAACCAGTTAAGTGTTTTTTTTAGAAAAGTAATTTGAAAATTCTTGTTTTGTTTTAATAAGCTTGATAAACTTCCCCCTCTCTTTTTTCCCCCACTTTTTTCCTTTTTGGCAGCTGTGCTGAAGCTCTTAGCTTAGTTTAGCAGAGAGACAGAGACAGGTTACCTCTCAGTTTTAGGATAACCCATTGCAAGCAGAGTTACAGAAAGCTTTCAAAGAAAGCTTTCCCATTCACAAGGAGATTTGCTTTGTCAGAGCTGAAACAGTTCCAAAACATCCAGAAAAATAAGGGATCCCATCTCCCTGTCTGCTACTTCAACATTTCTACTAGTTGCAAGATAGCAAGAATTTTAAGATCACTTTAAAGAGTTGAGTGCATCACTGAGATGCTTACTGTTGGGGCCTCTTAAAGTCCCATGCCAATGTCAGTCAACATCTTTGAGAGTCTCAGAACATTTTTCTTGAGCTCTTTAATTCTTCCTTAGCTAGAGGGGTCATTGCAGCACCGTTAGCAGGGCCAACATCCCTCACCTGGGCATCCCCAGCACAAACTTTTCACCTAGGCAGGGATTCACTGGGGGGCTCTGTGGGCACAACACAGCTCAATCCACAAATCCAATCTCCTGCTGTCCTGTATGGCCTCATTGCCAGCCAGGCAAGGGAGGGGATTGTCCTGCTCTGCTCTGAGCTGGGGTGGCCTCACCTTGAGTGCTGGGGGCAGTTCTGGGTGCCACAATGTAAGACAAGAAAGTCATAAAGATTTTAGAGAGCACTCAAAGGAGTACAACAAAGATGGTGAAGGGCCTTGAGGGAAAGGTGTATGAGAAGCTACTTGAGTCACTTGTTCAGCCTGGAAGAGATTGAGGAGAGACCTCATTGCAGTCTACAATTTCCTGGTGAGGGGAGGAGGAGGGACAGACACTGATCTCTTCTCTCTGGTGGCCAGTGACAGGATCCAAGGGAATGGCCTGAAGTTGTCTCAGGGGAGGTTTAGGTTGGATCTTAGGAAAATGTTCTTCACCTAAAAGGTGTTTGGGCATTGGAACGGGTTCCCCAGGGCAGTGGTCACAGTACCAGTCCTGATAGAGCTCAAGAAGTGCTTGGACAATGCTCTCAGGCATGTGGTGTGACTCGGGGATGTTCCTGTGCAGGGCCAGGAGTTGAACTTGGTGATCTTTGTGGGTTCATTCCAATTCAAGATATTTTATGAATCTATGATGATTCTGGCTGGTGTACATGTGTTTACCTTTTGGTAATGGTACAGTACAGCAGACCTAGTGAGGTATTCCTCACGGCACTTGATGGTTAATTTAAGAGTAAATCACTCATTGACTAGTGCCAAGAATTCAGAGTTAAGGATTGAGATGGCATTTATGCAGTTAACCGAGTCTATACACACACTCATCCATCAGTTGTTAAATTGCTGGACACTCCCAATTTCTAGAGGTCTAGACAGGCTGTAAAAAAGGGAGTGTTTAGCAGAGTCCTGGTTTTTATAGGCTTAGAAGCATCGCACTTACAAACCGGAAGCAGAGAGATTTACACAAGCAGGAGAACTCTCAAAAACCAAACCAACCTCCAAACTCAATTCCTCAAAACAGCTTTACAAGGTGTGAAGAATGTTTGTCACCCACAAAAACTCTTGTCTAGCATAAACCCCCACATTTTCACAAATCAGACTGTTCATAACCACACAGGCATAGGTTTTCTATAGACAGTTCACCAGATGTGAACTTACTCCGACAAGGACTACTGTCAAACTCTACAAAATTGTGGAACTAACTTTGAATTTCTAATGTTGGTTTATATTCAATATTGAATCCAATATTAGGACCTCACCTACTACTTCTATAATGCAATGCAACTGTTCAGAAACATATGTGGCCACACAACATATCCAATCATAACCCAAACCCTTTTGCTTAGGTTTTCAAAGGGCTTGTGTCAATTATACAATGTCACAACACCTCAGTAACCAATAATCATTTTTTTGACAAACATTCATCTAAGAACCATAAATGTGCCAAGCACTGAAAGCTACATCGTCTTACTCCACCTTACTCAACTTCTGGGTTTTTTTAGTACTTCTAGAGCAGCTAGCAACAAGTCCAGGTTCCAGGTTTTGCATCTACAACAAAAATACTTGATTTTAGATGTCCAATTGGCTTCAAGTTCAAAGTATTCTTTCATTCATCATTAAAACATACTGCAGTGAAAATGCTTTTGACCTCAACTTCAGTCTTTTTATCTAAACTCACATGTGCATACAGATGTTCTTTCTTGTAGATAGTTTTTCAAAGACCACATTATATAAAGTGGACAATACTATGAAAATTGAAAATAGAATAATACACTAATTATGTGATGACAATATATTTATATAGGTACATAGCTAAGACTTAAAAGATAGCTTAGTCTTTTTTTAATGATGAAGAAAAAATTACTCAGTGATTACTGTAGCGCTTAATAAAGAGCTTAGTCATTTTGTTGAGAATAATTTTAAAAGTCTGTGTTCTTTAGCACAATGGAGAAATATGTAAACCATTACACAGCAAGGTTATGATAAACTGTGATACTTGTCTTTTTTTAACTGCTGAGGCAGCTGTGATTGAATTTTTTCTGGGAATCTAATTACTTGTAATGTGCTTTGCTGAGTAGTTTGCTGCAATCAGTTTTGTTTGTATGGTTTGTATTTCTAACTAATGACATATTCAGGATTAAATGTTTTAATTTTTGTATTTATTTAGCCCTTTCAAAAATTTGACTCATGAAATCTAGCAGGATATATTCAAAGTGCTAACTCATGAAAAGAGGTAATGTGTTAATAATTTGTTATTCATACCTGTAATAAGTTACACCCTTGCCTCCTAGTATCTTTTGACTGAAGAAAGACCATGAAATTTGATGTGCTCTTAATGTAATAGCTGAGGATTCTTGTAGTGCTAAAAAATCCTTGTCAACACCTGGCTCTGTGCTACACTTATTCTATTAATTTTTGTAAATACAAGTTTTAAAGAGCAAAACTTTCATTAAAACTGGCAGGTGAATTGATTCACCATTCCCCAAGATAACAAGCACATTCTTCAGATCATTAACTGGAGTCAAGGTTGATGAGAAGTTGTGGCTACCCTTCAGACACTCGTTTATGTCCCACCTTTTAAATGCACCATTCTCCTGTGCATCTGGGAGTACAGCTCTCCATGTGCAGAACACTCAGACTGGATCATCAGAAACAGAGTATGTGAGATGACAAGTTGATCTACAGAGCCAGGACCTCTAATCTTAGGGTCAGATCATCCCTTCCCTGCTTGAATTCAGAGCCAGACACGTAGCTTATAGATGCACTACCCAGCAAGTTATGCTGCTGAATACAAACATGAATATACTCATTGCTCAAGACTTGCTAACTTTCAGATCTTAAAGATAAAAAAATTACAGATGTATTACTGAAGACAGTACATCTTCAGTGGGTCCCCACTGAAGATGGGCCATGTAGCTCACCCCACTCCAGATCACCTGGCCAGGAGTGACACTGTCACAACACACACACAGAGCTGCTTAGGACTAGGATAATATGTCTCCAGAAACAAATAACAACAGCTTGCTCCCCAGCAGGTTGAAACAAGATAAAAATAATGATTGGGGAAACAAAATCTAATCCTATGTTTATTTAAATGTGACAGCATTTTGTTGTTCTTAAAGAGCCTCTCTGTGCTCGCAAACTGCTCTGAACCCCACAGCAGTGTGGAACCACAGATTAACTACTGGGAGTCAGAGAATATTCCGAGCTGGAAGGGGCCCACAAGGATCATTGGGTCCAACTCTTTAGTGAATAGCCTGTACCTGGATTGAACCTGTGATCTTGGCATTATGACCATCCTGCTCCAACCAGCTTTCTGCTCCTTCAAGGGAAGGGGATACCAGCTGTTTCACAGATGCAGGCCTGAAGCATAGACTGATTGTATTAAATACCTTATCCAATATCAAACTGCAAATGAGTGGCAAAGCAGAAAATGGGACCCAGATTTCCCAAGTCCTAGCCCAGGATTCTCATCACAACTAGACCTATGCTTTGCAAAAGTGGGTGCCTCTGATTTATTTCTGGTACTTTCGGGTTCTGTTGAGGCTGGAAATATTCCAGCAAAAGAAGGAAGTGGAGATGAGTATGAAAAGTGAAACAAATACAGATGTAACCAAATTTCTTTGGCAACCTTAAGCTTGGTTTGAACTGAGAAAGTTTTTTCCAGGACAATTTAATCTCTAAATAAAAGCCTATGACTTGTGATATGAATTTCCTTTTTAAAGCAGGTTAATAATTGTACCTAAAAATATGAAAGAGAAGAAAGCAATTTAGGAAGTCAAGCATTTGAGGTTCAATCTTAACTTACTGCTGAGCACAATCTTATGGAGCATTGTTGCCCAAAATGTTGGATCTGTTGCCCAGGGCAAAAATTTCCTGACCTTTCCATAAACTGCATCAAGGAATAAGAACAGCAGAGAATTTATTGGATACAACTGCTTTTCTTTTGTTTGTCCCTTTCTTAGCTGGCTGTCTGCTGGGTCAGACAGCCACTGCTCCCGGTACACAAAAAGCAGCAGAATACTGTGGCACAAAGACTGAAAGGGGACTGTGCTTTGTCATGTCATGTAGCTGCCACACGTAGCTAATCTAGCACCAAACTCCATTATGTGAGAAAATTTTGGTCCTGGATTAAGGCTGAAATTTTTTTTTTTGGACTGAGATGAAGAAGGGCTTCTCTCCTTTGCTATTATTTGACTGAAGTATTTTTCCAGACTGGTACCACCATGACTGTGCTAACGTTGTGGTCCTTCTGGGCAGCTACAACTTCTGTGGGATAGAGAAATCCATCTCTGACAGAGCCATTGAGTAAAAACAGACACAAACTGAGGTTGTGGGTCCACCATTAGATTGTCTTGTAGGATAAGTTCAGACCAGGCATGATGGTTTACCATGATCACATACATCTTGGTAAATCTGTTATATTTGATCTTTTAAAAAGAATCAAATAAAAAGAACTTTAACATTTACAGAAAGACTGTGTGCTGTGCTTTATGTTATGGAGCCTACATTTCTAATCAGGTACGAGGTTCCAGAAACTCAAATTTATCTATTGGAACCGCAGACAGAAATTTACACACATTGTGTAGAAGCTTGTCTGCATACTCCGCTGTAATTGCTTCAGCTTCTAGAAGGGAGTAAATTACTAAGATCGGTGTTTTTCAGTTTAGCACCATGCTCCCAACAAGATGAAAACAGCTTGTGGTAAATATAATAGCTAGCAGCCAGAACAATGGCAATTAGGACAACAGCCTAAATCCTGTGGTGGCTCTGGAAAATGTGTGAACGGTCTTGCTAGTGTAGTGATAATAAGTTTAAATTAACATTCATTAGCATCGCTGGGAGTCCTAGAGCAGCCACAAGCCAAGAAACCATTAAGCTGGTGCTTCTTCCTCCTGGCTAACCTTGGTTGGATTTAAGCAGAATTGACATCACCTTTCATGTTTTTCCAAGCGAAGATATGGGCTCTGAATCAGGACCGAAAAACCCCAAACTGAATGACACCAACGACCCCTCCCCCCCAAAAAAATACAAGCCCTCTAAAAATAAAATTAAAATAAATAACTTTTAAAAGAACCACCAAAGAATTTCTATTTAAAGACATCAGCTTAATTAGAAAGATTAACTAGTAATTCGGTTGTGTAAACCCTTTGTGCCCACTCGAGTTCATGGGTCCACAGCCATAGACTCTGCAGAGATGTGGACTTGCAGTACATCCTCAGTGACACTTAGGGTACCATCACCCACTTAAACATTGAGGACTTTCTGAACACAAAAAAAAGAAAAAAAAAATTAAAGGGCAGTTGAGTTGTAGAGGGCAGTTGTAGGGTAGTGTGAGGTTCCAGAAAGCAGAACTACACAAAACTTCCAGTTTTCACTGCGCAAATGTGTGTATGTGAAAAACTATATGGCTGATTATTAGCTGTAAACTCTTTTTCACAGCACTGATTGTCCATATTGACTAACAAAAGCAGGGTTTCCCTCACCCTCAGTGAAAATGGACATATACTTCATGAGGCAACAGTGCACATTTACTTCCTGCAAAGTACTGTTATTTTCGAAGTAAAACTATTTTGAAGAGCAGGACAAGTTTTTTTTTGAGGTAGGTTCCTGACTTTCACTTTTGTTATATAATCTAACTGAAAGAAAAGGGGAGGAAAATTCAACTTCTTTTAAAAAAGTCCTTGGTTTTATGCACTTTCCTGTTTTTTGGCCAGCAGTGAAAGTTCATTCCGCACAAAGGACTGACAAGGCTAAAAATTACAGCACACAGCAGCATGTCCTATATTTTTCAAAAATTTCCTCAGCTCTACTGGGGGCTAAGGCCCACACCACCCCTCCTGTGGAAAAAGTGGTAGGAGGCAGCAATCAAAGGCAAGAAGACAAAAATAAAGTGCCTCTCAGGGTTTCCTTGGCATAGCAAGGCAGAGTGGAAAACAGTGGAATTAGAAAACTCGATTATTTCCCAGCTTGCATTCAAGGATTGACAGGATTCTGCCAGTGTCTGCCAGGAAATCGAGTCATCCCTGCAGGTTTGGGCTTTGGGGGCTTTGTTCAGATGGGATGGCTCTGCTCGGGTCACGTTGCTGACTGGCTCCCCCAGCAGTTGTTTGATGGGATTTGGAGTAATCTCCTGATCATGTCCATCAACTAATATGCAGTTAAAATACTTGGAAAAAGGAAAAAGCCCCCAATCAGCTTTTGTGTCCACCTTCTAATAATAACAACTTCTTTTTCTTTCGCAGGTAAAAAAAGAGAGACTTTTACTTTGTCTTTTACAGCCGAGTAATTTAAACTACTTTTTCTCCTTTGTGTAGTACTAGAAGGTTTTACTAATCCGAGGTCATGTTACGTCATGGACCTGAGAGTGGAAACTATCCTAATTTCATATTCTCAGCTTTGCATCTCTCACATGGTTAAAACAGGCACCAGAAATGTGTGGGAAGGGGCAAAAATAGACCTGAAGCTGCAGCTCCCCAGCCTGGTCAGAGGGTATCGGGCTGTGCCATGCCCAGACATTTATCAGCCAACATGAAGCCAACTTGTGAGGAGCAGAAGGGCCAATAGAGTTGAGCAAGACACTGAAAGGGGCGTGGGACAGGGTGGTGTTAAAAGCCAGAGTCAGGGCAGAGGAGCTGCTGCTTGGAGCAGAAGTATTGCTACACAGTTTGAATAGACTTCCTGTGGCTGCCCTGAGACAACATCTGGCAGTGCAGCCTGCTGCCCTGGAGAGGGAACTCCTCTGGCAAGCCTGGAGAAAATAGAAGCATAACCACAAAGGTGGGAAAGCAGGTTTGTAACCTGTACCCAACCTCCTACAGTAACTGTTGTTATTTGTTATGGCCTCATTAAGCTTATTTGACACATAGTTGTCTAGATAACCATCTACCATTTCAGAATTGTGGAAACAATAGCCAGCTGAAAATACCAGAATTCAAAACTTTGGAATTCTCTTTTTTGGTAACATAAGCAGACACCCCAACAGTGTACACCAAGTAAACCCCATCTGGGTCTGGGGTTTTCAAGTTTCTTTGATTGTAGAAGCAATATTTTTGTTTTCGTTGTAGTTTACATAGTAAAAACAGGCAAACCATGTCACTGTTTAAAAAGCGATAAATTTAAAAACAAGAAGTGAAACAGTGCAGATACCTGAAACTACACCAATTCTGCTAGCTTTGCTACCCTACCAACAGAAATAGTCCTGTCCTGTTTAGATAGACTTTGTTTTGTTACATGACTGCATATGCAGTGAAGTGATATCAAGTCCTGAGGGTCCACTCCTTTGATGAGTTAAGCACACAAAGGCCCACATTTTGATGCAATCTGATATCATATATTTAAGTCCTAGACAAACTGCAACTGTGAGGAAGTGATAAACAGAACTTCCTGCACAAAGCTGCCTGAGATAACACTTTCCATGGACTGGAAAAAAAAAGAGACATGATTGCTACAGAACTAAAAGGGAACTGTTCTGCTCTTAATAAATAACCCTTTCTTTTTCACGTGGCTATTGCAAAAGCCAAAGCACAAGTGACTAAGATTCAGTAAGCTGTGAAGCAGTTCTACTCACACACTGCTGAAATGATTCTTAGAGGAACTACACTTAATTTTGAGCTCCATATCCATGTTTGCTCAAAGGCTTCTGTGCTGCAGCTGCAGCCCTGCAATTCGGAAACCTCCTAGCTAACATTTTTACTTACATTTTAAAGAAAGTTTTTAAGAAAACTAAACTAAAAACGTTAGTCAAATGGAGAAATAGGGAGGGATTATTTAATGAATAAGGCTAGATTTGTCTTCTACGAGGGAAAAATCTTGTAGAAAACAGTATTAAGTCCTCCTCATGGAATTTCCTCCCAATTTTTCATCAATGCCACCTCAAAGTCCAAGAAATTTAATATATTTATAATTACTTTGAATTAATTTTGTGATTGAGCAGCCAAGTTTTCTTCACACAAAGTCGTGGGGGAAATGAGCTTCAAACAGGAGTATTTAACATACACCAGAAGTTGTTTGCGTTTTTTGTTAGAATTTAGAAAATGTTTGAAATATGGAGGTATTTCTTCATATACAAACTGACTAGAGCACAAAATTAAAACCCATGGAAATTAAAGGTCCAAAGCACATGCAATTTCTAATACAAAGTATCAAGAATTCATAACAAACTGGTTGGTTCGAGGGTGAACCAACACTTGAAAAATATTTACACATTATCAAAAGCACAGAGAAATCACTGAAGCCTGGAAGATATTCCACAGGTGTTTCTACAACAGGTCACCTGCTATGCAGACACCTACTCTCACCTCACATGGGGATGTCCTAGAACCAGCCTTGACACTGAGTCCTCCTTCTGAGGCACCAGAAGGTGCCGGTCTTTACAGACTGTTCCGTGCAAAGTATCTTTGTTAACATTCATCAGTTCTGTGCATTTCTTTTTAACCTTCTGTTTACACTATTTTTGAGGAGGTCAGATTGTGTTACAAGTGAGAGAAGCAACTGCAGTATATTAAAAATCAATCAAATGCTACCTGTTTTTGACACATTAAAAAAAAAACCAAACAACTTCTGCTGCTATTGCAGTTTGAGAAGTAATAAGGGAAGCACAATGGTTGATTAAATTAATGTGACAGCTTTCTTATGATATTCTCAAGGACTTGCCATGCACAGTGTTTCTTGACACATAAAGAGCCATAATATCCTCATTTCTTCTGGTCCCTTTTGTACCCCACATGCTGCAGGTTGGGCCCACACCTTACCAGTGTCCCTGCAGCCAGCTGTGGTCAGAGCAGTGCTGAAGATGCCCCAGCACAACCATGCTGAGCCCAGGCAAACCAAGGCACGGCTGTTCAGGGCTTTCAGTCTGTGAAACACCAAGTTATTATAAACAAAACACCTTTTCAGCAGCCTTTTTATTTGTCCCATTTCAGAGGGCTGGGCTGGAGCAGAGCCACACCAGTGGGACACAGCCCCAGCACTGATCTGTGCATCAGGCAGGGAGGAGAACAGGAGAATAGATTTGACCCTGAAAGAATGGTAAATGAAAGCAGAGTCCAGTGATTGCTGATAATTCTGCTGTCAGGGAATGCGGCTGCAGAAAATAGCAGGCCAATTACTCATTTTCTGATAGCCTCTTAGCCACACAACCAAGCAAAGAACCAAATGCTATGGGTGACTACAGGCTTCCTGTGATTTATGAGACAGTAACTATCATAGTGGTAGCAAAAAAAAAAAAAAAAAGGTAAAATACACAAGCGCTTGTCAATTAAGGCCTTTTTCCATTGTCTCTACATTATATTAGGAATATGGAAACTCACTCTTTTTAAATTGAATTCAAAATTGGTATCTTTCCCTTTAGCCTTGCACACTTGCTAAATTTATTCTAAGCTCCTGTACACTCCCATCCCTGGAGAGATTTCTCTTGCAGATGAATTAATATAATCAGTTAGATAGCAATTTATATGTTTCAGGTGCAAGTTGTTTTTGAATTTAAAAAAATTAAATTACTTTTCTTTGGGAACTCAAGGGCTGCTTATTCACTTGGGAATTGTGGTAAAAACGATTGAACAAACATTTTTATCATTGTCAAAACAAGTTTCATTTTCATTATACTAAGTTATCTTGAAACCAATATTTAGTATAACACTTGAGTGACTAGCTTATTGTTACTTAGATAGCCCAGTGATAGGCACCTTAGAAAGAACAAAAATAGGTAGTACACTCAACTATAAATGGCAAACATTCTCAGTCTCCTCCTTCTTTCCTATGAATACAACTGAAAATCTTCACATTGGTGGTAATCTCTTAATGGGCATGAGCTCTTTATCTTGGCTATGAATTAATTATTGATTTTTCAACTGCAAATACAAGCCTGCCATGCAGACACTTGTGGCTACAGAAAGAGTGCTCATCTGATGTGAATCAGTGCACAGAGGAATATTGTGCGTCAGCAACTGATCCTTAAAATAAATAAAATGTCACTTAAATATTGTAAAAACAACAAACAAAAATCCATTTGATTTTTAGTGTTGCAAATGGAACGCGGTGCCAACTTTGCTCTGCATAACAAATCTCAAAAAGCTCTCCTGGGAATGTTTATATTGTGTTTCTATCCAGATTTCATATTTGCTTTGAATTGTGACAACAGTTTGACCGTTTTCATGTTAAAAGTTTCCTGCCTTTGTCATGAAAGGCGCTTTTCATCAATATAGACAAGAGTCATAACAGGAATTCAGGACTACTGCTGCAAATTTTACAAGCACCTGCCTGGAAGTGCTTGAGCCCCAGCACCACCCCCACATTCCCCCTCAGCCCATGTCTTCAGCCCGTGGCAGTACCCTGAATGCCCCTGAGAGAAAGCAAGGGGACCCAGGCCCAGATCCTGCTCCTGCTGCCCCTCTGGGAGGGACAGAGGCCGGGCAGGAGGCACTGGCTGGGTCTGCAAGGGAAGGACAAAGAGATGTAGGATGGAGAGCAGAGCTTGGAATGGGGATCTGAGTGCAAGGGTGGCAGAGAAACTGCTAAAATGCTCTTGGAGATGACTGTCTCATATCCCAGACCATTTTGGTCAGCATTTATAGTTATGTGGGTGGTTCTTTCAAATATAATCTGACAGAGGATTTCAGAATGGACTGTAACTGTCCTGCTAATCTTAACTGCACATTTCAGAGCCTCTGAGAATGCCACAGAAATGCTGATAACGTTAAGCTAGCTATGCTATCAGTTACAAAAGATATGTACATGTTTAAAAATTTGGGGGAAAATATTATTAGTTTTCTGTTCCAGTATGGTAGAATAAGAACTTTTACAGGTGTACTCAGATCCTTCTGCAGTGTGTAAAGCAAGCAGTACAAAACATTTCAAAGAGGTTTTTATGTACCTCAATACATATACACTGGTATACATAAATGGAAAAATCTTGGAAATTAAGAGCTCACACATATACTTTCATTTCAGTTTGTGTTTTGATTTTTTACATTGAACACTGCAGAGCAGTTTGCTGTTTCCACACATATCCCCCAAGTCAAGTAAACTACTCATGTCCGAGTATCTTGAAATATATTGACTTCCTCTTATGGAAAATTCTACTTGAAAGATAAGACCATGCACAAGACTGAAATAATACTGATCAGGCAGAAGTCACAGTGTCTTTGACTAGAAGAATTAGTTACCTCAAAATGCCATTACAATAAAGAGAAATCAGAAAGTATGATTGGCCTTTTAGCTTGTTTTAGTTGAGTAACGAATAGACTGAACTTCCTTTTTTTGCAAAGTGTAGTCAAATAGAGATTATGCAAAGTGTACAATTCTAAACACCTAATTAAGCAGCAAACCCAAATCTTTACAGCTGAATAAGCTGCTTTAAAAAAGAGGGGGGAAAAGGCAAAAAAACCCAAAAGCCAGAAAACCTGTGTCTTGTGTACAAGTTAAAAAAAATCATCAGCTTCTCTAGCAATTCATCTCTCCACCTGGTTTTATCTGTGCAAAAAACAATGATCTAAAGGATTCAGCATATTTTCCTGTCAGAGCACTCTCTGTCTGAAACTCCCAGGGGAGACACTGTTTCCTAATCAAGAAAGTAAGCCATCAAGAAGGTAAAAGAATAATGCAAACTACTGTGATACAACTCAGCTTTCCAGTATCTCAGTTCAGGACGAAAACCTAATTACGTCACACCAAAGAAACGAGAACATCTCAAACTTTTCCAAAGGTCATTTTAACATGACCTATGACTTGAGTGTACTTTCTTTCCATCACATACATACAGAAAAAAAGAGTAAAATATAAAAATAAGTTTGAATAATATTCATATACTTTGGGGGACATGGCAGCGTCTCCTAATAACTGCATAGTAAAAGACAATTTTGAACTTTTTCCTTGAAGTGGACTAGACTTCTAGAACCATATAATTCCACTGGGTTTAGAGAACTATTCATCACAGTGAAAAAGCATACCCCAAAAATGAAGTATTTGTCTGTGCTTCCTACGCAGTGACCTTTATAATGTTATCATAGACTTAACTCTGGTAAAGCCAAGAGTACTGGCAGGGTTTGTTTTCAATGCCTACTTGAAAAGTCCTGAGATTCTCTGGACATTGATCAGTCGAGCGTAATTTGTTTAAACTTCAGCAGAAAGCTACCAACTGTCATCTTGTAGTACTTTTTTTGAAACCTGAAGAGAACCTGAAGTGAATCAATTCTTGGTCAAGCACCACATTAGTCCGTCACAGAAGGTTAGCCCCTCAACAGTGTAATTTAATGCCTTTAGCTGCTCATTATGCACACTAATGGACACACTTAGCTATGAGAAAACAGCCATCACTACCCAGGACCCGTTTTAGCAGGAATTGCACTTGCAGTACTTTCTTTTTAATCACATGTGGGCTGTTTCTTTGCAGCTACCATTATTGTAGGCAGTCGTGTTCAGAGCTGAACTAAAGCTAGTAAGCTTCACACAAAGAGGCACCAAAAACGCTTACCACTCTTTCTTACTTTACGAGGGAACACTTAGCAATATCTTGTCTGGATTAGGACACTTAGTTACTAAACCCATTTTATCAATTTCATTTTCACAAACCTCCCAGCAGGTGTTTAAACATTTTCTCCACGTTTACATTTGTTTAATGGTGCACTACTTTATGATGCAGGTCGTCCATTGCTGTTGGGATATACACACTTCTAAACAAAACAAAACAAAACAAAACAAAAAAAAAAGGTAATTCTGAAAAAATCCTTCTGTAATTTAAAAAAAAAAAAACAAAAAAAAACAACCCAAACAAGAAAAACCAAGAAAAACCCGCCTCAACCTCAATGCGTTTCCCATCATTTATGATAGAAAAAACACTTTGAATAATGGGCACTATTGCTAGATCTTTACCTTAGCAGCCAGGAATGCTGATTCAAGTACTTTGCTTATATTATCCCGTTATCTGGGAGTGGGGTCTTCAACAGTACAGAAAACTATGTGAGACATTCTTGATCCTCTATTTAACTTACTTTACTATGGCTCCAAGGTGTTAAGTGAAGTCTGTCACTGTCCCAGAAAAGTTCCTTAACTCTGTGCCTTTCACAAACTTATATAACCCACTTATCTTCCAGTTCACCTGGGGATTACAGAAAACCTCAGCTGAGTCGCAGCTTTTAATGAGCTTACCCAGAGCACAAGGCTGAGATATCAAGATTGTTCCTCCTCTGCAAGGCCATAGCTCAGACAGGGGTACAAAGACAACTGTGTCAGAGCACAAGCCAGACCCACTTCCCTTCTTCCTCTAGCCAGACAGCCAGGAAAAGGCTGACTATTCAATTTGTGTGTATTGTTTCCTAAACATGGTGGATCACTCAATTTCAGCTAACTCACAACATCAAATTTTCACCTGTGCTGAAGGTTAAGACGCATGGTTAGCAAGCATCGCGTGGTTACGTCCCTCAAAGGGCTTGCTCAGGTTACCTACCGCTACCTGGGGAAGCTTTGCTGAAAATTAGATTTCCCAGCAAATTTAAGCTAACCTGCGTGCCTGCTTGACTGGAAGGTGCAGCCCTGTACCTGCTCAAATGAGTGTTCTTAGTTTGCCTCTTCTGAGTATGAGCAGTCAGGAAACCATGCAGCCAGTTAGCTCAGGGAACTTCTGCTGAAAATTAACCCGAAGAAATACAAATAAAGTGGTTCGTTTTCACTAGCGGGAGATTTCACGAAGTGTGTGGGAACAATGGCTGAGGAGAAAAGGGCCAGAAAAGCTATTTTGACGGCAACTTCTTAAAGGAATGGCGGTACCATCAGGAAGGGACTGAGGGCTATGCCCGGGCTTAGTGGAAGCTCTTTGCAATGACCTAAAACTGGGCTGTTTTGAAATAGTATGTTTGCCGTATGTTTCTATGCTGCCTCCTGCTGAGGATGCTAAAGAGCTCAGAAAAGCTCACAAACAGCTCCTTGGTAGGTATTATCACTCCTGTTTTACAGGGTTCTGGTTGTGGACAGAGCTTGGATCATTTACCTGCAGCAAAAAGCAAGTTAGTGGAAGGGAGACAGAAAAACAAAGCCACTGCTCCTTGATTCCCACCACTGTGTTAATTAAGTCGATTGTGACCAACATGCAGAACATTAAGAAATGCCCCCTGAGCATTTACTAGCAGGTTAAGCAAATGAGCAGCTGCAGTAGCCACACCAGTGCTTGCTCTGCTGCACAGGCAGAGAGAGCAGAGCACACAGGACCAGCACCCGTGGGGCTCTGCACCCTCCCTGAGGAGGCACCCTGAGTCTGCTGAGGACAAACAAGGGTAGGCAACCCAGGAAAGGTGCAAGGTAGGATTTAGACGTGGTTACAGCCCCAGCAGGTTCTAACATCAAGGTTCACGTTTTGAGGGTGCAGGGTGTTGGCCGGTCTTAACCTTGTCCTGTCCGTGGTGGGGCTCTGCACCCTGCACAGGATCTTGCTGGTCACGGGATACAGGAGAGAGCCACTGTTTTGTCATCCCTGACAAGTCAAGAGGAGTGTGCAAAGCTCTGTGTGGCTGTTGTTAAGTTATACCACTCCCAGCTGGGAAAACAATTACAACTATACAATTATTGAAGGAGGAGAAAATATTTGATTTTATTTCGTTTTACAAACATACATTACATAAGGGTACAAAAATCTTTGCCATTGCTTTAAAGCCCATATGAAGCCTTGTAAAAACATATATTGCAACTGAGAAAGCAATACTTTACTGCTCTGTATAGAGTGGTAAAAATCAGATTAGCACCTACTTTATCATAGACCCTGCTCTTCTGCCTTTCCTTCACATCCCATTGTATGGACATGAAGGATGGCACCATTGTGGGGTAATGGATATTCAGATCTCACCTGGTAAAAGGGAGTTGCTAGTTGGCTGTTAAGTATTTTTATCTTGTGGCTTTATTGCCTCCCCTACAACAAGCAAACAAGATGCTTCTGCCCTTGAAACCTTGAAAGTTGCAGGGTTAACATGGCCCTTTGAGGTGGCACCAGAGAGGTCACAAGAGCTGATGTGCACAAAGCATCTGTGTGCATCAAGTAAAATTCGGTCTGTACTGACTTATTTTCACCTGTTTTAAGTATTAATAGTGGTGTTTGTAAGCATTTTTTTCTTTTTGCAGAAGTCATTTTAACATCCTAATTCTCTTTTCATCTGTCAAAAATTTCCAGTCGAGGACCCAATTATTTATAACATATGCTTAATTTTAAAAAATGTCCAAACTCTTCTTTCAGCTAGTTCCAAATATGCTCTATTTCCTTCATCCAGACTTTAGGCAATGTCTGCTGTTCATCTTTGGAAAAAATGTCATGTACAAGAAAGACTTGGGCAGAACTGAGGCATTGAAACTTAAAAGTGTGTAATGCAGCTCCTTCCCCTAACAGTGGGGGCAGATTTAATTTCCCTGGCATTGACCCTTTGCTGTGTGTATGAGCAGGCAGGCCTTTCCCAGTCTGACCACTCTTGCCAGCCTCTAACACATCTTAGGCATCTTGTCTCACAAGTTTTCTGTCTGATGCTAGGGGACGGCTTACTTCTTTTACTCCTCACAAGCATTTCTAATCACTAATAGAAATGCTGATTTATTGACCCAGAATGTTGACTCATCAGAATCAGGTATTTCTGTGAGGACCTTGTGGCAAGATAGCAATGATGGCAGCCACAGGGGATGGGAACACTACTCCACAACAAACCTGAGGGCTCTGGTGACAGGTTGCTTTGGGGGCTCTTTGTGTCCAGCTCATTCACAGGGGCTCACATATCTCTGCAGTTGTTCTTGTTCTGCCTTGGCAAAACCCAGGAGTGAGAGCAGTGACAAGGATGGGACAGAAGTTCTTTGGAGGAGAAAGGTAACCTGTGTCTTGGCAGACAACAGTTCAGTTCTTCATCACTTCCCAGACGCCAGGGGAACACCAGTCTGGAGATCTTAATCAAGGAAGCACCTGGATGTCCAATTTTACTGCCATTCCCAACTAGCTAGCATGCCAAGTGCTTCCTCTCAGTTCCTACACAAGGATGTGCATGAAACTGACCCATGACATTTAGACAAAATGAAGCCATAAAGGGGAGTGGAGCAATGTCTGAAACCATTCACTGGGCATGGATTGCCATAGAAAGTGACCCACATTAGGAGAACTTTTCTAGACAGGAGCAGGAGCTAAAAATGTAGGCTCCAACATCTTGTCAGTGTCACAGGGTTTAACAGCTCCTCTTTCTTTGTTTCCCACTGCATAATACCCCAGGCACAGACACTAGCAAACATGTGAGAGGAGCGACTATAATAAATAATCTGTATTAATCATGGAACTTTATAAAATAAAATAAACACTGTAGGAGTAATAGTTTCCTATGTCATTTTATCCTCTGAACTTTCTGGAGTTGATTGAACTGATATTTTACAGATGTTTACCACAGCTTGATTTCAGATGCATCCACATGGATTCAGAATAAACAACATAGAAACAGTGCAGGAACTTTGAGCTTCTACTACCATGACCAAGAGCAGAACATAACCCAGTGAAGGACATCCTGAGGCCAGACTTGGGAAATGCTTAGAAGATCCAACACAACCAAACCCTTTCAGGCAGGAGTGCCATACTATAAACAATATATTAAAGGCAACTTCCTAAAACCTTTCCTGGAAAGAAATTTATGTCATAGTTAAAGGCATTTCCCTGGCATTTTCATCTTTGTTCTTTCAATCTTTGATAGTGTGGGAAGGAAATCAGACAGCTTGTGGATACTGCTGCTACCCTTCAATTCTACTGATAATAGTTGTGGAAACATACACATAAGAATAACTTCCTGAATGAAACAATATTTAGCGCATATAGAAGCCTTTGTTCTTGCTGCCTAGAGAATATATAGTTATACACAGTTATGGTGACTTTTACATGACCACTAGGATGTGTGAATGCTCTCTTTGAAAAAAGAAAAGCAACCAAATCAGGTGGGTTTTTCCACACAGAAGGGACAAACAGATACTTTCTAGCTCCATTTTTCTTAAGCCAGTTTTATCATAACAGGAAGTATTACTCATTTTAAAATTGATTCTGAATTATTTTACAAAAAAACTACGATGGACAGAACTTTCCCCTTTTATTTTAATACTTTGAAAAGATTGTTCAAAAGAAGCAGCTGGTGTGTCAGTAGCTGAAACACATTCAGTCATGGGACTGAAGATATAGGGGTTTGATAATCCTGCCCTCACAATTATAGAGAATCTACATGATTTTTTTTGACTTAAGCATAAAAAGAAAAGAATTTTATGACAAATATACCTGTCACAGCAAGAAGATAAAAAATATGAAGGAATTAATTTTTGCCCAGTGTTAGGACTTTCTAATTTTGTAAGACAGAATTTCCTCAGAAATTAGACCTGCAGATTTAAATCCACACTGTTTTGAGGTGCTTTATGCCATATCAGAGAACCATAATAGACTTCACCAATGCTAACAGAACCAATGTTTCATTTCATTTATTTCAGCCTAAGATAGCAAGGACATAATCATATGTTTCTCCATCCTGCCAGTTGCCTGGGTAAACAGTAAGCATTTACAAGATTGAGGCATGTGAGGAACAGTTAATTAGAGAAGCAAAGTAAAAATAACTCTTCTGCATTAAACACATTGGCTTTAAAGTTTGAACAAACCTAAGTGCTTTTTAAATTGAAGTCTGTAAAACATCCTGATGACTGCTCCTTTATTCTTTCTGAGTATCCTTAAGATTATAACCTTAATTTCTATTTATAATTTTATTCTAAATCTTAACCTATGAATGTCTCTTCTTTTGGTTTTCTGACTGGAAGACTGAGCTGTGTTATTATTGGGTTGAGACATTGCTGACAGTCAAATCCAGGAGGAGGCCAGGATGGCTTTGTCCACCACACAGGCAGGGCGGGATTATATTTAGAAATTCACTGGAGACAGTTAGGGTAAAACCTTTGTACTTGTGAAAATCTCATCCTAGTCGGGCTATTTCATGCTCTGTATTGCTCTGTTAGGTGAATACACAGAGGTTTGGGGCTTGCTACTATACCTGACCCATCTAAATGGTGGTTACGTAAATAATACACCATGCTAGCCCATCAGCCAGTGAGTATGGCACCAGCAGCAGGGGTTGTGTGGGAAATCAAAGGAGACAAGAAGTGAAAAAAGAAGTTGTGTGAGTTCTTCCTGCCTTTGGTTTGTGCCTTTTTTGTTTTTGGTGTCTCCACCCACATCATCGCCCTATTAAAGCTGTGGCCAGGGCAACCCTGAGAACTGTGCATGTGAACAGGAGCATCTTCAGCACATTAGAGGACTTCAAAGCATAACATTCACCATTTCCAGTAACAATGTTAAAACTGTGAGTTTCCCTGTTCCAGAAAAGTCAGAAAAATTGAGAAAAGCCTGTTTGTCTTACACATCACATAGGTTCCTATTTGCATTATGATACTTTTAGTCCCTAGCTGAACATTTTCAACTTTCTCTTAGACAGTGTCACAGGGTCTTTGCACTTTTTTTTTTTTTTTTTATGAAAGACCGGATTATCACACAATAGCAAGAAAAGAAACTGAAAAAGAATTCTAAAAGCTGGTGCAATAAAGAGTACACTTCGAAGAGCTGGCGACACCTCTGCTGTGTGACCCTGGGCAAGCCTGTGCCTCTTTGCTCCCTTTCCGCTGAGTAAATAGATGCCAGAGGGGCAACTCTGTGTGTACCAAGCTCACACGTGAAAGCTGCTGAGACAGTGAGATCACAGAGACCTTTGCTTTGGTGTCATCATCCTGGAAAGACAGAAGTACTGAATCAAAGGCATCAGGTCTTTCATGTGAATAAAGTGCTGATCCCACAAGCTCTGAGGCCTCTGCTGACTGGCACTGCTGAGCACAGAAGAGCTGCCTTTCCACCAGGTCAGCAAACAAAAGGTGCTGTTCCAGTGGTCCCAGAGGCTGTTGCCACCTCTGCAGGTTCCCATGAGAATGTCGATCTCCACGCTAGCACAAGTGCTGACCTCAACCCACCACACAGATTATTTTGGCTTGATAATGATCCAGGAACATACATTATATTAGAGAATTTGTAGCTCCAGTTGTTGGGCCTGGAGCACAGGAGGAAAGCAGCTACCTGGGGCTTGTCAAACACATACCATGTGAGTTTGTGTTGGTAGAAGGGAAGTTCTTTATCACTTTTAGCTACACAGATGACTCCATTTCCTAGCTGGAGGAGGACTCCAGGCCCTGAGAGCATCTCTGCCCCTCCTCCTAGGCCCTGCAGGGAGGACAGGCTCTCTGACACCCTCCAAATGCTGTCACAGCATCCAGCAAAGGCAGAGCCACTGCACCCCTGGGGACAGCACAGGGGGCGGAAGGGTGAGCCCAGGGAAGGAAGGAGTGGGTGGACTGCAAATATGCACAAATATGCATGACTCTCCTCCCACCTTCTAGTGGGTCTTACTGGAGGAATTGTTTTAATCCCCCATCTTCTGCCCTTCCCAAAGCAGAGGGAGAAACTAAAGCCCTGCTGCCCAAATCACCACCAGTTGCAGGGCAGGATTATTGTACCCTTGGGCTGCTCATGGCTGAGCACTATCAGCAAGGGCAGGACTGGCCAGGAAGAGAGATAAGTGGCACCTGAATTTCTTGAAACAGGTTGTGTCCTCAGATTTTGGACATCTCCACAGAGTATAAGCTGTCAGTGTTGGAACTATTTTTCCTTCTGTTTTGGTGGGGGGGAAAATTAATTTATGCCCGTAAATTGAAAAGCACTGTTTTCAACATCCTGAATAGCTGACTCCACATACTTTCCTCACCAAAATCCAGCCACCAAAGGTAAATGCTTATTTAGCTCATGCAGATGCTGACATTGGCTTCAATGGGATCAATCAGAAAAAAAAAAGGAAAGAAAATACACAGCTGGATGAGCTGTACTCTTTACAAGTCAGTGACTTGACTGTCCTTGCATTTCTGGAGACAGGGCGAAGTTCAGGCTTGACCTGAAATTCTGCAATACATTTTGTTTAGCTAAGTGTAAAAATATGCCAGTCCTCCTAAATAGACACACATATCATATTTCTAATGGTGATACTACACTGGACACTGAGGCTATTGGGCAACTCACTCACTAATTATCCAAGAGTGCTTCAGCCAGTCCTGCAGGAAGCCATTCCCTGCCAGTGCAGGTGAGGGACCAAGCACTGCATGTTTGAGGAACCCTCCTTGCTGGTGTCACATTTGTCTTTCTATTATTATTTCACTGATTTTATAGAACCAGTAAAGCTCTAATTCTGCCAGCAGAGCCTGATGAAATGGAAGGTATCACGGGAGAAACACAACTCCCTGTCTCATTTTTAACTCCTCAGGCTGTCCCAGCTGTCCCAGCAGTGCTGCAGCCCAGTCAGCAGACAGGTGACACAGCACCCACTTCTAAACCCACGAAAGATGGAGGTGGATTAGGAATAAGTGTTAAATAAAATGTTCCATTTATAACAAGATATTTCCAATGCAGATCTTTTGAGCACAGGGTACCTGACGCTGGCACATCCACGTTAAATGTGAGAGTTGGGGTGCAGGGTAATATGTTGCCCGTTCTGACAACCCTGGCTGGGTAAAAGCACACACCTGGAGGGGGTTTCAGAGATAGAGAATCCTCTGGAATCATCTTGTCTGGTCAGTAGGGACCATATAATTTGGTCCATTTCAGTTTTGCCATTTTTTGTGGAAAACCTTTTTTCTTGCTACCTGTGCATAAAGGAAATTATTAAAAATGCCCAAGCAAAGGGAAAAAAGGTCCTATGAAGAAGAAACTCAAAATAAGGGAAGAAATGGAAATCCAGTGGTAGTTTTAACTCCACTTTCAGCTACCTTGACAGAAAGAATGCAGTATTTAGATAACTTTTGGCCACTTAGTCAATTTAGGCTATTTTTGTACCATTAAAACCTGATTTATAGTCTAGAACTTATCTACTGTAATACAGCCAAATGAACTTTAGAGATCAACCTTTTATAAAATTATCAAAACCAAAAGTTTTAGGCAAAAGACAACAGACTCCTCTCCATAGCAGCACAAGTGCTACAAGAGGCAGCTGTAATGGCATAAATGGACATTTTATCAGCTTTCTGTCAGGGACTGACAAAATCATGTCAAATGAGGCATTAAAGCTCTACTTTTGAAAAGTGTGATAAATACCAGCTAATCTACTGACATAATATATAGTGGGTCAAATATTTAGTTTTGCATTAAATCTAAATCCAACATTAGAGCATTTCCTCTTGATTGAAAAGGATAAAATGTAGATGTTATTTTATGCTCCAGTTCCCACATGTAATTAATGCTCAACATTCAGTGCTGTTTCTGACATTATAAATGTGTTAGTAAACATGTCAAGGAAAGGGGGGAGGCACAAAGGAAACAAGTGCAAAATCTATATGCTTAATTCATATTCCTCCATTTGCAGTGGCTAATATGTTATTGCAGAGACTATTTGCAGACACTTGCCCTGCCAGTGAGCAGCTAACTTCCCTGATTGCTTGTATAAACAGTCTTCCAGATCAGGAGACAGACGTTGCAAGGGAGTTCATAGCTAATTTAATTTTAGTATCATTAGGAATTAAAAGCAGGGCATTAATAGATTCACAATAAATGTTGGCTAGGCAATATAAGCATTGCATGATGTGACTATTAAAAGCCTTTTGTGAGTGATCACATGGAAAGGTTTTTCAGAAAGTTTATTGTCTTGGGAATTAGATGTACCTAGCTAGAGAAAAGATTACTGCTGAGATATGATGAAACCTTTCTGTGTTTTTGTATCATATATTACTGATCTTAGTGGACAAGGGAAAATTCTGCTTTTAAATGTATATATATGTATAGCCTAGTTAATGACCTACTCATATCTAGAAGTAGAATGAGACAAATCCTCATGAATCACTGAAATATCTTTATTCATTATACATTATATTCCCAGCATTACCCTTTAGCTGATTTTTGGAGGACAGAAGTTTGAGAAATGTGTTTTATAGCCAAGTACTATGACCTCAGACTCTTGTAGTTTCAGAATACACTGCATGTAATTGCTTCTTTTCTAGAGAATATGTTTTAGAAAACTTAAATACAATCCAGCACTGTATAAGCTGGCATGAGCTCAAGTCAACTGAAAAACGAATGAAAAACATGAAGTAATAAACACCTGACCTTCATTTTAGGAAATGTATTGATATATTTGTTAGGGAAAAGGTCTCTCTAGGCTGACACTCCTTGCTAAGTTTGACACATATATCAACATTAAATGCAACCTGCAGGATTTGGTATAGCTCATGCTACCAGAGAAATAGTTCTTCCTACTCTGAAGAACATGAAAAATCACTGGAAATAAAAACAAATAAACACACAGACACAACAAAACAAAAAAGAAAACTACAAACTAAGGAGACCTTAAAAGGTGGAGTTCAAATTAAGTACTCATTATATTCAAGAAAATTAAACCTTGATTCTTCTATTTTACTTTGAAAATAGAAATTAAATGGATGGCTGTGTATCACTGTGTAACCTTCAGGGTGCAGGTTACAAGATATTTGGCATCTAACATGCTGCATGAACCTTAATGCCAGTCAAATACCTCAAAAGTTGTTTACCAAGAGTAGCAAGGCAGCCTCTGCCAGTGCACAGGTCTGTAAGGGGGAGGAGATGGCACATAGAAGTGATACCCTCTTACAATTCACCCTTTTGGTGGGTAGTTGTTTTCATGCAGTTTCCTCATTTTCTTATCTCAAAACCACAAAGACCCTAAGCAGAACGATAGTTCAGAACAGTTCTGCAAATATTTGGCCCCAGGCACTTTCCTGAGGTGGCTACTCCTATAGCTTCTCTCTGCAGGACCTCCTGGGCACAGGGCTCTGCTCACAGGAAACCTCCCCGGCTCTCCTTTCCACCAGGATGGCTTTCCTGGCCCATTTACCAAGCAGGAAGTCAACCCACTGTTGATATCAGCTATCACCAAGAATTACCTTTGAATCAAGTGCTTAAAATGGTTTAATTGTTCCTGTAAAAAATCACAGCCAAATTTGCTATCATTCCAAAAACTGCAATGGTAAACCAAGTTACACAGGCTCTACCCTGTCGAAAAATGGGTTTGTGCTATTTTACCCTGATAAAAGTTGCAGCACCATGTTGGACTGACTGGTTGGTCACAATAACACTGGCACAACAAACTTCTCTGACTTGACAGTATGAGTGAGTCTTGGAACAGCTCTACACAGCTTCTACTCTTTCTGCTCAATTTGACAGTCAATAAGGAACAGTGCAGGGCAAAAACATCCCCCTGCCCACACCCTAAAAAGGCAATACCCAAAAAATAGAAAACAAACCCGAATTCCAGACCCTGAGTTGTTTTGCTCTCTGAAAGACCTTAATCAATGTTGTTTTATTAAAAACTGGGTTTTGTCCTTTCCATGCCCACTGTCTTGTGTTATAACACAAAATACTTTCTGGCACCTACCTAATATTAAGGAAGACTCCCTGTGAATGTCCTCAGATTTGTGTTGATCTCATAATTTATATCACTGCCTTGTGCAGAATGTAATTGTCAATTTACATAACATCAAAATACAACACTAGCAGTTTTATTTGCCTTGCACTTTGCACTTTAATTCAAGTATCTAAAAACCTAAATAACAGCCATACCAACAGTTTAGGAGCTACTGATGTATGAGAACTGACAAGCAATAATAGGTAATTACAGGAAGACAATTATATCTCCTAAGAAGTTTGGAGGCATGTGCTCTAAGACTGGGGAACTGGCACATTTCCTTGTCCATGCTGTGTGCTTTTATTCCTTTTTCATATTTTGACAGTCATTTTTCACTCCAAAAAGATTTTAAGTAGCATGTGGACTGGCACAGAACCAGACATTCGTGGGAATATCCCCAAAAACTGGGAAATCTTGGTGTTACTGAATTTCTTCTAAATTATTTCTCTACTACTACTGCTATTACGTCTCATTAACCCATTGTGGAGGGGGAAAAAATCAACCCAGGTCTTCCTTCATCTCTCATTCTGGGGCTTGTTCATAACCTTGTTACATCTTTGCACTGAGAGAAAAACATGTCTAGCTCCTTTCTGAGAGTTCATCAAGGTCATGTGACTGAAGTCACATTGCTTGCAGGAATGAAGACATTCATCCCAGATTCCTTCTGCATGGAAACCAGCTCTGTTTCTCTGAACTGATTTAAAACCAAAACAAAGTACATGAGGACAGAACCTTTGACACACAGGTTTTGGAAAAGGCTCCTACATAACTGCATGACCATTGACTGATCACTTACCTTTTCTGGGACAGGCATCCTGCAGAATGAAAATGTCTGAACCTGAAAGAATGTGTTCCTATGATGTTTGAAAGTGCCACTGACTGCCAGCAGTGCTCACGTCAGTACTGTGCACACTGTGGCATGTAGAATCCAGGAGGTGCTGTGCAAAGTCCTCTGTCAGCAACTTCCAAAGTAACAAGGCAAGGCCCAGGATGAGTTGTTCTTGCTGGAGTCCCCAGAGCACCAACACCTGGTGCTGCCATGCTGGCATCTTCAGCATCTTCCCAGCATGGGGCTTCTTCCTCCACAGGGATGCCAAATGCTGTCTTAGTTTACATTCATCCTTAAAACAACTTCTGTTACATGACAGGCACTGAACAATTTCTTGCATTTATATTTGAAACAACTTTAATATTAAAACAATTGTTATTTTCTACTTTTATTTTCCACCCTGTTGATAAGGTTCAAATAGAAAAAGCCTTAAAATAGAATAGACAAAACCTTAAATTATTTAGAAGTTTAAAGTTCTTTTAAGCAAACAAAAACCATATCCTTCTTTGCTCTTACATACCTGGTGCATGGTAGCTGTTCAAAATCTCTCACATGGAGAAAGCTTATTCAGATGCTAAAAATATCACATGTTTACACTTGTAAATCACCATTAGCAAATGATTTTCCTAATGCTTTAGACAATATAGTAGCAAAGTGCAGCTGCTTCAGCCAGAATGGTATTTTAGTGATTTTTAAGAACTTAATGAGATCAGGTAATTGACTAGTGAAGCTAAAAATTTTACCTTCAATTAAACAATCAACAGCTCAGTACATCAACATAATCATCTTTGCCCCTCCACCTCTCTGTTATTAAATCAATATGTGGGTAGCAGTTGTCTAAGAAACCACTTCCTCTGTGTTTCTAAACCAGTGTTCAGGACCCATTTTAAAGCATTTATTCAATCTGTCTGGTGTAATTTGCAAATAATGGAAAGTATGCAGTAATGCAGATTCCGTAATCAACTAAGAAAAAATAAGGCCTTAATTCATTTGTTATTTAATGGCATTATTTATCCTACATTTGTTCTGGTGCAACCAACAAATAGCTTAATACTTCACATACATTTTAAAGTATGCCTGTGTGCCTCATTTGCTAGTGCAAGGTTATTCCTCATATATAGGAAATCAGATTGTACAGGTTGTGTTAATGAATCCTGCCACTGATAGCTCAGGAGACAGTCATGAGGCAAAAGTATCATCTTCGAAAAAAAATACAGAATAACAGAAAATAATTGTTAGGAAACCACTTCCAAGGGTTATATTACAACACAGCAATCTCATTTTGGAGTGGTTGATGATGAATCAATATAAACCGCCCTCCCCAACCACAACTGTGCATGTAAGATATTTATTACTTCAAGCACAGGGAACTTCTGCTGTCTTGCAAAAGACTCTGAAGTTGGCCAGTTGCATCCTACCACACACTACTCTCAGAAGAGTTCTGGTGTCATATCACCCACAGGCCTCTGTGGCATAATTCTCTTCTCTAGAAAAAACATTTGTTTCCATATGCAAGTAGCATATATTCTGCTACAGCAAAAATATCAGGTGAAGGTTAAAAGGGATAAAACCACTACTTTTCCATGTAAGTTTTTTTAATTAAAACATAAATATATTATGATGTATGCTGATATTTACCATCTATACTTTTGGTGAGTATATCCTGACCACCCAGACACTCCCAAAGTCTGTGAGGCAGGGGTAGCTGGTGGAGCAAACCAGCACTGAGCATGAAGAGTATTCATTATGAGAGTAACATGGGCAGAAAATGGGTGTCTTTTATTCAGCTATTGCAGTGTCAGCATTCTCTTCCCCTACCACAGTATAGGAAGCGGTGAACAACACAAAGACTATGTGCACACAGTTCTGACTGAGATTTTCAAAAGTAACTAGTGATCTGATGTTGAAAAGAGTTACCATAATGAAAACATCATCAGATGAAAACATCTGATCATGAAAGACATTACCATCAAGAGAAATGATTTTGGAGAAGTGCTGTACATCTCCTGCCTGCTAACAGAGGTGAGCTCAGGTGGCAGAGACTGCCAAGAGCTGCCATCTTTGCTGCTGCCACTGTTGCTGCTATTCCACTGAATCAAATTAGAATGCTTCACTTGGAGTAAAATGTTCATGAAGTTGCAGGGGGTATTGCACCCAGGAGACAATTTTGTACCTGGTGCATTACTGGTGACCAAGCCAATGTCTGTGTGAGCCAGAGAAAAGGGTTTAGCTCTGCAGGGCAGGCCTGACCCATCTCCTAGGGATTGTACTGACCACTAGTTTATCCCAAAATCTTACTTGGATGGAAAACTTCAGTCTGATGCCTGACAGACCATCAGATCAGTCTCTGCCCTTTACCCAAAACAGCAGTTTTCCATTATCTGACGAACTTCAGGTAAAATTTTGGTTTGCTCCACCACCTGCATCAGGATGCCATGGGGCTGCAGAGCTACTGTCCCATCCCACTGTTCTTGCCTCTGAAGCCTCTCCTACTACAGCTCAACTCCCTTGGCTGTTCTCACCCTGACTTATACAGCCCTGTGTTTGTTTTCAGCCAACAGAGCAACTCATTCGCAGTTCCTGCCCACATCTCACTGGCACTGACATGCTCAGAGATAAATTTAATCTGGTGTCTTACTACCATGGAGCCCAGAATCAACCAACGAAACACATTCAATGAGCCAAACTTTCTCTGACGTGCTGGCGGGGCTTCAACACCCACCAGCCAAAAATTAACGCAGACCTTTTCCTTCAAGGGTTATCTTCTCTGAACTCCTGACAACAACTTGGGCTATTTCCAAGGTACGTTTGGGAAGAACTGCCAGGATAAGTCCCTGGGAAGCAACCTCAGCCACTGGTCCATACTTCTGTAGAACTGGGTCCTTCTGTACCTTAGGACTACAACAGGTCTCTCTGATTGACTTTGTGTGCTAGATTAGGTTTTTGGCTGTGTAAGAGGGTTCCTTATTACACAAAGAAGGAAGTGGAAGAACTGATGTGGATAAAAAAAAAGTTACTTCTTCCCCTTTTAACCTGTGATTTTTATCCTGATAGTTGCAGTAAGTCATTGAGATACAATTGCAGGGCAGTGGGCAGTCCTGACTCATTTTAAGATGGCTCTACGCTCATGTGGGTGTATTCTAGGACAAGAACTCTCAGTATGTCTAGACTGGGATAAAAGTTGTGTTTTTAAAGACACTAGCTAATCAAGGTTTGACTAACATGCCTTGAAACCTTGCATAGACAGGACAAGTCAAATGCTAAAAGGTGTTTTAAAGTGTTTGCTAAGTCATTCTAAAAATACAACTTTTATACTTGTCTAGACAATAACAGAATACTCCTTACAGTAGCATGCCCCCTGCAACAACCAAGGAGTATAATGGCATAGGAAAGGATCAGTAAGAATTTTCTCCACGTAGGTCTTCAAAGCAATGGCACAGAAGGAAGTGCAGAGAAACCCTGAAGGGTCTGTCTAGACGACAAGGTAAAAAGGATCCTTTTTTTCAGTAGATTTAGTTCAGTCAGGAACTCTTTTTCAAAAGCAAGACCTACTAAGAGTCTACTGATATAATCTGCCAAGGTTTAGCAGGTCATATTCTGGGCTCCTCGCTGACTGCAACTCAGCCTGCTAAAATCATGTTAAAAGTTTTGAGGTCTGTGTGTCTGTCAGATGGGATTTTTAGTCCTTAAATGCACTTGATTGAATTAGGTCTCCTGGAAATGGCCCCTTCCCTAAGGCTGATGAGATGGCAGCTCATATTTCATGCCCATTCAATCTTTCAACCCAAATAATTTCCCTAAACTGTACCAACAAATGCAAAGTTCAGTTTGTCTTTAGTGTCAGTATTTATGACAGTGTCAGTATGTGAGCACCAATCCATTTCCTACAGGCCACCACAGCAATTCGTTTTGACTTTGACTTTGTTTTCACTGAAAGGTACTTGGACAAAACTCTTGATCAAATCTGCTCCTTTAAACAGCTCCTTGAAAACGTCTAGCCCACATGCTTGCACACATACCCACTCTAACAATTGTCTTGTAAAAAGTCAGCAGATAAATTCTTAGTCGTTAATACATATCCTTACATTGGTTTGCTCCTACCAAGCTTACTGGAGAGTGAAAAAATCAGAATATCTCTTTCCCAGAATTGTCCTAGTATCTTTGACATCTTGAATAATACCTTCAGGAAAGAAAAAAAAAATAAGAATGAAAAATTAAAAAGTCACTATGACAGTTCTAAACCAAGCATAAGCACAGCCTCTCGGACTGTTTAATATCAGGCTCTGTTTTGCTGTGTAAAAAATACTCCACAACAACAAAAAACTGAAACAGAAACAAAACCAAATAAACAAAACAAAACAAACCAAACCAAACAAACTCAAACAAACCTATTAGTTCTATTTATTATTAAAGCTTAATGACATAGGTGGGTATCAATCTGATAGGAAAAAAGACCTGCCTCTCCATTAATCCCATTAGAGATTATGTCTTTATAACATGGGTGGGTATCTAACATTCAGGGGAAAATTCACAAGTCACCAACTCAATTGAAAGACTCCACCAAATAACAATTTGCTGGTATAACTCGAAGTGGCCAAAGTAACACAGTCTGGATGTGCTTGAGACTCCCGGGGTTTAGCAGTCATTTGTCAATAGCTCTCAGACAATGGAGCTGTGAAACGGAGCCGCTTAAGTTAACATGATAAGGCTTTTACAGGATTGTGTAAAGTTTTTTTGGCCTTGACATGCACCATCTGAAATATTTTAGAAATACACATTGATTTCCTGTTTTGGATAAATAGGAATAAGCAAACCCCCTATGCTCAGGAGGCCTGGAGGTAGTCCATGATTCAAAATAAGACAGAGACTCAACTGTCAGCAGAGGCTTTTTGGTAAGCTATTGTCACCAAAGACCTGGACAAAGTCCTTATTAAGCCCAAACCACTGCTAAACGTTAATGGGAAGTCGATCTGAATCAGATCTGCGTGCTCTGACCGGCTCTTCATGCTTCTTTCAGGTTTACAGCTCTGTCTTGAGACTTTCTCACGTGCTAAAATGATGACTTAAAAACTCAACATTTTGCACATATATATATGTATTTATATACACATACATAGCTAAAAGACAATGATACCCATAGACAGATATTATTGTCTGATTTTTTTTTTAATGTGCTCTGAGGAGACATTTAACAGCAGATGTCTTCCAGGCCTAATACCATTTCTTGTCATCCACTAAACAGAGTGGATAAAGCTCCTTTTATCCGATATGACCAGAGGAAGGTCCTTTTCAGCGAAAGCAAACAATTAGCAGCCCTGAGTTATTATTTCCTATTATTGTGCAATAGAAGAGGCTCTGGACATTTCAGTGTGAAGGATTAAAGCGACCTGCTTCGCAAACATCGCGTATCCGCCCTCCTCCTCTCCCCGCCCCCGCGGCAGCACCGGCGGCGGGCGCGGACGCGCAGCCCCACGCGTGTCCCGGCCGCGGGACGAGCTCGGCCTGCGCTGCCCGTG